>OW971937.1:1207500-1683438 GCA_943193695.1 Acrobasis suavella | reverse complement strand
ATTTTTTTTTGAAAAATTTTCAATGTACAGACTCATTTTTTTTACTCTTTTATTATAGTATAGATATATATATATATATATATACAATGTCCTTTTTAATTAAGTACAAATATTTTAAGAGGTGATTCAGTCCATCATTTTGAACAACTTTTCCCAATAAATATATATCGAAATACGAAAATTTTTTTTGCATTTTTCATAGTAACGATATCACGTGACTACTTCGATTTTTATGAGAACCTAAATATTTTTTTTCGTATTTCGAGATACATTTATTGGGCAAAGTTGTTCAAAATGATGGACTGAATAACCCCTTAAAATATTTGTACTTAATTAAAAAGGACATTGTATATATATATATATTATTTTTTTTTAAATTGCTGAATTTATTTTGTTAAAGTAAGCGAGTCCTGGTGACCCGTAATTACAGGTTCTTCGGAAACCTAGCATGGGCACCAGTCCTCCAAAATCATTTAAGTTAGTACCTATGTATATAAGTTGAATAAACTTTTATTTCTCGTGTATTTTGTATAAAACTGTAATGTAATGTAATGGAGGAAAATAAATACATTTAATTATTATTCATTTAATTATTTCAAAAGTTAAACGTAGTTTCTTTTTACATATTCAAATCGTATGAATCGTGTTGGATCGTTTTCATTGTATTTTGTTTGACAAATAAGGAATTTTCCAACTACTCAAGTCGCATACTTTTTCTAAACGTCAAAACATACATTTTCTATGAGATCAAATAAAGACTAATGACGTCATAGTTTCTTGGAGTCAAATAGCGCTCTTAATATCAGTTTTTCTACAATAATACTTAAGAGTTAACCCAGACAGAATCAGACTTTCCCATACAAACATAGTCTAGCATTTATTTGTAAACGGCATGTCAGATATTGGCGAAATTATGTAATTTCAAAGAAATTGCATAATATATTAAGGCATTTAACTAGTTTTCACAGTCAAAATATGAAATTAAAAGAAAGTATAGTGTTTTACATCATATTTGACCATCAGTATGGAAAACTTCTACAATCAATATGGAAAAAAAAATGAAAAACTTTAAACTATTTTATGAATAACCTTTGAAATTATTACTAATAGTCCGTCTAGTTTTAAAACTGTTTTCGCCAAAAGTAGCCACTTTTGGCGAAAACAGTTTTAAAACTAGACGGACTACCAATATTACTTTCAAAGGTTATTCATAAAATACTTTTAAGGTCTTTCTAGACATTGATAAAAATCAATTTTTTAATTATCACCATATTTAGTTTTAAACAATTTATTTCAAATGAGGGCGCCACTTTAGCTACCACTTCGTCTTAAGTCTAAAATACCGTGAAAAGAGACTATGTTTAAAGACAAGTGACATTATTTGGCGCCGTTTTATTTTCTTAAGCGTACCAAATAATTTATTTTTGACCCAGGAATCTTCCTTATTCATCTATGCTGGTATGGAAGTAAAAAACGTAGAATTTAGTACCAGCAGCGTCTCTCTTCATTATTTGAACAGAAACGGAGATATCATTCAAAGTTTTGTTTTGGCCAAGCCCTAGATAACCCTTCAAACTATTTAATGAACTACTATTTATATTTTAAAGAGAGAACGTGAAGCTTTTCTACGCATATTAGCCAAAAAAGGCCGTTTCAGGTTCACGTTCTCACTTCAAACTATAAACGGTAGTTCATATAATAGTTTGAAGGATTATCTAGGGCATACCAAAGACAACATTTTGAATGATATCTCCGTATCCATTCGAATAATTTATTTCAAATGGGGGCATCACTGGACCCCGAAAAATTCAGATATATACAGAGAACGTGAAGCGTGAAGTGATGTTTTCCCCAAATGTGAGAAAAGCTTCACGTTCTCTTTTTAAACTATGAACAGTAGTTCATAAAATAGATTGTAGGTTATCCAGGGCATGGTCAAAATTTTAAATGATAATATCTCCTTTTCCTTAAAAATATTTATTTCAAATGTGACCCCATTTGTGCGAATAGGATTCCAACCGGCCGCCGCCCGACGTCAACCCTCCTCGGGAATGCAGTTGTAGCGTGAGATGTTTGTCTTACTCCTTTAGTCGCCTTTTACGACATCCACAAGAAGAGATGGAGAGGTCCTATCTAGACCGGGAGCCACACATCCGTTTTAATTGTTTATAGATTAGGGTAACCATTTACTATCACATGGGCTTTATACCTCTTTCTTAAGAGGCATTTCACATTAGGTTGGCTATCTCGCTCGCACAATCAAACATTTTTAAAGATTATCACTAAATGTGTCTCGTTTGTAAAAAAGTGTTTCATTATCATTCAATATAATTACATTGTGGATATTTTAGACATGTTAATATATTGTGTAGACATTGACTATTTCGAAAATTAGGTCATCAAAATTTAAAATTTTTGATGCCTAATTCTCGATACACACACACAATATCTAACATATAAATATTGACAGTTAATGAAACACTTTTCTACAAATGAGACACGTTTTTTAATAATCTTTAAAAATGTTTGATTGTGCGAACGTGACAGCCAACCAAATGTGAAATGCATCTTAATTAGTTGTTTAAAAACGGTGGCACAAACATATGCATTTTCAAGCAAATAAAAAAAAAATTAGGCGTAGATTAAAAACACGTAAACAAAACAATGTTCATAACATTACCTACCGTAGTTCTTGTTCATGTTTTTTGTACACCAAAATATGCCCATTAGGTTAAACTAAGACCGAAACCAGTCTCAACCGCCTCAAACTGACTCTAAGTTCATTGCTTTCCAACGTAGGTACTTGTGAGAAGACCCTAGATATAAAAGTCCCTAACTCTATTTTTTAAGATTTTGAGCTAACCAGTTTAAAGTTTTTCTCTCATGAAGGTCTAAGAGTTCAAATTGTTGTATTGTTCCTTATGTACGTAAGTGGCCAACGCTGGTGTCCGATCTTTCAAGCTGCCGAAAGGTGTCTGACATAGCATGGTGACTACCATACAATAATACGTGACTTGTATCTCTGAGTTTGTACTCAAGTGCGGTCATTTCCAACAGCCATTACTTGCTTCCCGGGAAGGCAAATATGGTGAGGTAAGTGGTAACCTGTAACAGGACACTATGTTAGTTCACTAGCTAGTCATTAAGCTACTTAAGATGCCTTTGGGCAGCGCAAAAAATTTGATACCATTGTTAGTTATTAGCATACTCGATAAGAAAGAAAATAAAACAATAAATTTTTCTTTTATGATTCCATGGACAAGGAACGAATAATCTATTTCGCAAAAATCTCATACCTCAAAAACAAGAAAATACACTTAGCCACTTTCAAAGTTTGCCATACATATAGGATTCCGATTCTAAAAAATGCAAGCGAGAAAAAAACTGCACACATGCAAACTGTCACTTGTACATGCGCGCGCGCTGATCTAAAACATTCGTGAGGCGATAATGGCGGCCGGGGTGAATGGCCGGCGTTACATATTTAGAAAAAAATATTTGGCAAGCTCTGTGGTGCATTGCTTTTGCTGGCCAGTGTTTGTATATTTTCCTATTAGTACCATTTGTTGGCTGTATGCTTTTTCAGTAAGCTAGTTCTTGATGAAAACACGCAATTACATAAAATAACAACATAAGGGCCAGAACAGACGGGGCGCAAGTTGCGCCGCGTAACAGCTAGTGATGTGCGGTACATAATTACTAAATCAGCCCATTTGAATATTTACTCAGTAGATTGAGTAAATAGCCGACAAATATCCGTATTTATCCATTTGGTGACTAGACAGATTTATATGAGTTGCGACTCATATTTATATTTATATTCATTATTTCATGTTTTCATGACAATGTTTAAACTTAAATCTGCAATTCTTGTCGCAAAGTGTGTGCATACGCTATAATATGCTTAAAATGTAGGTAAACGTCCAATGCGACGCTAAATTATATGAAAATACCATACTAATCATACACTGAAAGTAGCCTTCTTTGACTTATTATCATTTTTTACTGGGAGGTGTGCAAAGACGTAATTATATGTTAAAACAAGTAAACAGACATCAAATGCGATGTCAATAAATGAGCACACTCTATTTACTCTATTTATTAAATCTAGTGAGTAAATTCTCAAATGTGTAGATTGGGTACTATTAACTGCCCGTCTCTAGCTGTTACGCGACGCAACTTGCGCCCCGTTTGTTCCGGCACTAAAGAGTAAAACAACGGCGAACTTATCCCATAATGGAATCTCTTCCAGTCAACCGGCGAATAAGAAGATAGGACAATTACTCACAAGAAGGGTAATAGAAGTTCGTACTTACATAGGATAAATGAAACTAACATTTAAATCTAACTAAAATAACTACACATGTATTCTCGTAGAATGTAGATCATTTTTGTATGCAGCATGTATGTAGATCATTTTTTTTTTGTAAGTTCACCGATTATTCGATGGCCCTTGACCAAAACGGATTTTTTTTGCAATCTTTATTGGCTGTATGTATTCCTGATTTGTTGTAGACATTATTATTATTTTATGCCAGGTATTATATTGAAAATTATTCTTATCTAGGCATAATAGGGAAATAATACATTTCTCTATCATAATTATTTACAAAAAATATTATGAAAATGTTGTCTACAGAATTACACATTCCGTAACTATAATACTAATGAAAACACTATGATTATAAACGATTAACTCACAAAATAAAGTCGGAAAAGCTGACCAGAGTTACCATGTTTCGATCGATGTAGACGATCATCATCAGGGCGAGTGTTAGGAGCAACTAGATGGTTTCGTTGTTTTATGCACTAAAAATACATAAAAAATATGATTATGGTATGTTTCCTATATTTTTTATAGCTTTATAGTTGTCTGCCTAACTCCATTAACATTTTCCGAGGTACCCGACACCATGTCCTTGCCTGGGTGCAACGCTCGTGTGGCCTCGACTCAACGCGTCTTAATTCGTAAACATACCTACGTTTTTCTATTTGTTTACGTAAGAGAACCTTCCAGAACGATATTTTTATTATAAACCAAGTGCTAAATATAGTCTTTGTTTTATAAGAAGATGGTTAGTGTACAAATTTTATGCAAAAACGGAGGTTAGAAATCTATCCAGTCACAGTATTAGAATATCCAACCACCATTCGATTGACCATGGTCTTATGCGGTCATCTACCTTTAGGCAAGTCACAGTGAAGGTTAGCCATGACGTGATTCATGTTGGCATAGGTTATGACTATAGAACAATGTTTAAAAACGCATAGCTATTTGGATGACGGCAGTCGGTTTTTGCTGATTTAAACTGAACATGAAGACAACGGAAAGGCCTCATGAGCTAAGAATAATTCATCAAAATTTAGGTCTTTCCGGCAAAGAATTATTAGTAGAATTAGTTTTAGAAGAAATGGATGTGGACATTTTATGTTTGACTGAACATTGGCTGTATGAGAGTCAGATGATGTTCAGCCTAAACAACTATAATATTGTAAGCTGCTTTAATAGGAAGTCTGCTCAACGAGGGGGTTCCATAATTTTTGTTAAAGATTCTTTCCGCAGCAAACAACGTAAGGATATTGTCAGACTTTCTGTTGAGCGCTGTTGTGAGGTGACCTGTGCCGAGCTAGATCATCATATAATTATTTGTGTATACAGTCCCCCTAATAGTGATTTTAAAACTTTCCTTAAAGCAATGGACCAGGTACTTAAGTCCTGTTCAACTAGTAAAAAGAATATTATTGTTTGTGGAGATTTTAATGTTGATATCTTAGTAGATAATCCAAAAAGTACGCAATTCGTAAATCTTTTTAAGTGTTATGATTTAGTAAACGTATTCTTTGAGCCAACCCGAATCACTGCTACATCTGCCACATGTCTAGACAATTTTTTTAGTAATATTCAATATTCTGACAAATCTGTTATTAATAAATTGCCTTCTGATCATTCGGGTGTATACGTAGCTTATGTCAAGGAGTCCAAAGGCAAATTCAGCCACTTGAACAAAGATAAGACCTTCTGTAGGCCAATTACTTCAAAAAATATAAGAAAACTTAAAAATAATTTAGATAACAAACTGTTATCTGTTGTATACACAGGGAAAAATCCGGACGACCATTACAATAAGCTTTTTAATTGTGTTTCTTCAGAATATTCTAAAACATTGAAACAAAAAAAAGTTGCTGTGCATAGTAAATCACAATTTAGTGAGTGGGCTACTACCGGCATCTACATAAGTAGGAACAAGCTTTATGACTTATATGCCCAAAAACAATTTAATTTTAATCCTTCATTTGTAGAATATGTTAAAAATTATTCTAAAATATTTAAAAAAGTTTGTAGACAAGCCAAGGCCAATCGTATTAGTAAAAAAATAAATAATGCCCCTAACAAGATAAAAGAAACTTGGAATGTTATTAATAAAGAAACTGGTAAAAATAAAGCAAAAGAAAACATCTGTCAAATCAAAGCTAGCGGTAAGATTGTTACTAAACCTGAAGAAATTGTTAATATTTTTGATAATTTTTTTACTAACATACCTTTGGAACTTACTTCCAATGTGGATTCTAACCCCCAACGTGCTGAAGCCTTGCTTAAGAATAATGTTAGGCCTTGTGATTCTAAATTTAAATTTGAGCATGTTGGCCCTAGTGATATAGTAGAAGCATTTAAACAGTTAAATTTAAAAAAATCGGAAGATCATTGGGGCATGTCGGTTGCTGTAGTAAGCCATATTATAAATGTCATAGCTGGTGATTTAGCTTTTATATTTAACGAATGTATTGATGAAGGCATATTTCCTAACCTAATGAAATGTAGTAAACTAATCCCCTTATTCAAAAAAGGAGAAAAAACAGACCCTGGCAACTACAGACCTATATCTATCTTGCCAGTCTTGAGTAAGGTGTTCGAAAAGATATTGCTCAATCAAATGCTACTTCACTTCAAGACCTGCAACCTTTTCCATAGCCAACAGTTCGGTTTTACTGGCGGAAAATCAACCACCGATGCGGGAGTGGCACTCATCACTCATATTTACGACGCATGGGAGAGCAAAAATGATGGGATTGGATCCTTTTGCGATCTCTCTAAAGCATTTGATTGCGTAGATCATCCGACACTTTTGCTTAAATTTCGTCAATATGGTTTTGATGAAAATTCAATTAAATTAATAGAATCTTATTTAACAGATAGGCTTCAGACTGTTGATTTAAACGGCATAAAATCGCACGGATCTAATGTTAAAATCGGCGTACCACAAGGTTCTATTCTAGGACCTTTCCTTTTCTTAGTTTATGTAAATGACTTGCCTTACATGGTTGAGAAACAGGCAGGCATAGTGCTGTTTGCTGATGACACCTCGCTAATATTCAAAATTGGCCGTCATAGCACGGATGCTAGCGCGGTGAACAGCACCTTGTCTTCTATTTCTGATTGGTTTACTGCCAATAACCTCATGTTAAATGCGAAAAAGACCCAATGCATTCGATTTTCTCTTCCCAATGTGAGGCAAGCTTGCGTCGACATACTGATAGATGGCGAAAAACTTGATCTTGTTGAAAGTACTACCTTCTTAGGAATTACGATCGACTCGAAACTTCAGTGGGGCGCTCATATATCAAAACTTTCAAATAAACTTAGCTCTGCGGCTTATGCTGTTAGGAGAATTAGACAATTGACAGATGTAGCAACTGCTAGACTTGTGTACTTTAGTTACTTTCATAGTTTAATGTCATACGGCATACTGCTATGGGGGAGTGCAGCCGATATTCAGACTATTTTCATTTTACAAAAAAGGGCAATTCGAGCTATCTACGGCTTAGGATCTAGAGACTCACTCAGAGAATTATTCAAGGAAATAGGTATACTAACCTTACCATCACAGTATATATTTGAAAACATACTGTATGTAAGGAAAAATATTTCCTCATACAATAAAGTAAGCGATTTTACCGTCAGAAACTTACGCAATAAGAGTGACTTAGTTGCCCCGTATTATAGGCTCAAAACAGTTAGTAAAACGTTTATGGGGAACGGTATACTTTTTTATAATAAACTGCCACAATCGGTCCTTGATATGCCTGACAAAAAGTTTAAAGCTTATGTAAAGAAGGTACTGTGTGAGAAGGCTTATTACAGGACCGATGACTATCTTAAAGACAACAAAGTCTGGCTTGAGCTTGGCGCGGGTCCCTCTTAAAGGTTTGTATACTCAGAAATGGTCATAATCTGGTACATTAAGTACATACTGAATTTACAACTTGCTTTGACATTATTTCAAAATTTCGACATTAAAAAATTAATTTAAATTATGACAACAAACAATGTATACTCTGTCCAAATATCAACTATAAATATTAATTTCATTGTGAGTTGACGTTCTTGGAGAAAATGCTGCAGTGCAGTTTGTTACCGCTTCTTCTGCACTAGCGCTTTGGAGGCGGCAGTAAACTTAGCTCTAAGTAACTTTTTGACGTCAACAATAATTAATTGTGCAATAAAACAAAGTGACGATTATTAAGAGATATTATAAATATCCTATGATAATAAAGATATATTTGAATTTGAATTGAATTTGAATTTGCTATTCACCGTCAACAAAAGTTACCTAAGTTTGAGAGAATTCTTTCATGCTGGTTTTGGAGCAAATAAAACTTAGAATGTAGTGGTTTCTCTTCCCACGCAGTTTGTAAAAGCTGATCGGGGAAATGGGTGGAAACTAGTAACTCTTCAGTTCTTTGATTTTGGTCCATAGGCCACGCCATGTGCACGACACACTTAAATTATATGCAAACAAAACTTTGTTGCATATAATTTGAGTCCTATCACACATAAATACAACTAATATACAATGTGTAACAAAAACCCTGTCCGATCCTTGTAGGAGCAACTGAGGCTGTCAATATGAACAACTTTTCCTATAAGACCAATGCTTGAAACTCGAAAAAAAAATCGACATTTCCATACAAAAGTGTTCGGCCGGGGTTGCAATTTGTATGATAATGTCGATCTTTTCTTCAAGTTTTAAGCATTGTTTCCATAGGAAAGTTGGTGGTCTGAGTTGCTCCTACAAGGATCGGACAGGGTTTTTGTAACAAATTGTATTTACCGAATTCCAGTTGGAGCGGGGCCGGGCGGGCGCAAGGTGGAGGCAAAGCGGAAGCAAGGCGAGCTCGTGGCGGAGGCGAGGCGTGCGCGTGTTGGCTTCGGCTAATGCAATTAGAGTTGTATTGATGTGTGGTAGAACTCAAATTATATGCAACAAATTTCAAAGCGCTAGGCATGCGCTAGGCGTGGACTTGGCGTGCGCGAACACGCCTAAGTATATTTATGAGTGTTCAGTGTTCTATAAAAATGTATTTAATGATAGGCGGGGGAGCCGGTAACACTGAAAGTCCCGTCATAGCGAAATCAAAAAAAAAATTTAAATAAATAGAACATAAGTATAGGAATAAATTAAGCTCGGTATGCGTGGATTCCTATTGCCGAAACAATGTAAACAAAATTATAAAAAAATGGAAATATGTTTTATCGTCATCGCGGATATTATATTTTTTTATGTATTCGACAGTAAATATATATTTTTTTTATGTATTCGACAGAAAATTATACAAAAAAAGATAACCACTACCAAAACTAACCTAAAAACGTCCTATCCGTGTGAAGTATTTCTTCACTACACTTCAAATAGGTATGCCAGACTTTTCCGGCAAGAAAAAGTGGTTTGCGTGATTTTTTTCTAAAAGCCAAATACATTTACTGTCGAATACATAAAAAAAAAAATATCCGCGATGACGGTAAAACATTTTTCCATTTTTTAATTTTTTTTTACATTCTTTCTGCAATAGTAATCCACGCATACCGAGCTTAATTTATTCCTATACTTATGTTCTATTTATATAAATAAATTTTTTTTGATTCCGCTATGATGGGACTTTCAGTGTTACCGGCTCCTGGACTGTGAGTATCATAACCCTAATATTGCTGTTAATAACGGATTGGAGCAAATATCTTAAGACGAAGTGGTAGCTAAAGTGGCGCCCTCATTTGAAATAAATTGTTTAAAACTAAATATGGTGATAATTAAAAATTTGGTTTGTATAAATGTCTAGAAAGACCTTTAAACTATTTAATGAATAACCTTTGAAAGTAATATTGGTAGTCCGTCTTGTTTTAAAACTGTTTTTCGCCAAAAGTGGCCACTTTTGGCGAAAAACAGTTTTAAAACTAGACGGACTATTAGTAATAATTTCAAAGGTTATTCATAAAATAGTTTAAAGGTTTTTCTAGACATTTATACAAATCAAATTTTTTATTATCACCATATTTAGTTTTAAACGATTTATTTCAAATGAGGGCGCCACTTGAGCTACCACTTCGTCTTAATTCACGACGATATTCCTAGAAAAGTAAAGTTCCTGGAAATTACTCTTACGTTGTCGAAAAAGTTAGTAAATAAATCTAGACAATAAAAAGCCCAATAAACGAATCTTAGAACGGTGAACTGCCGCCCTTGACCTGCGGAACCTTGAGGCTTCGGGGAATTATTCCAGGCAGCGGCGTTTGTATTCTGAATAACATTAAATATTTACTTGCTTGCTTTAATGCCTGGATAGGAAATATCGGGTAATTGTGGTTTATTATTGATACTTTGGGAGAGCCTCCGTGGTCCAGTAGCCAAGGCATTCCCGTTATGACATGGAGGTCATGGGTTCGAATCCCACTGGGAAACATATTTTGTGAAAAGTTGATTCTTGTCGGGTTAGGGTTATATTGCAGGCTTGAATCACCTGATTATCCGAAAAGAAAGATGATTCCGTGTTTCTGAAGGCAAGTATAAACTGTGGGTCCCGAACGCCATCTAGCGTTTGATCATCAAACTATCCAAGGATTGGTTCTGGTTTACCCTTTGGGTTGTGGAGGTCGGATGACAGTCTTTCTGTGGAAAAACCAGCAACTTCGTCAAATCTCCTTGGTTAGGTAGCGGACCACGGGCTCTGAAGCGTTACTGCTGAGGATGCAACCGGGAAAATACACTCGGATTATGATGATGATACTTTGAAAGAGCTGTATATTTTTATGTATTTATATCTAGTTCAGATTTTTATTAATAGTTATATTTAGTTTAGTATAGGTAGTAGTGAAGTATATTTATGTCCATTAAGTTAATGAAAAAAAAAAACTGTTAATAATACAAAAATTTACTCACTTTGAACCCAGAGCAAAAAAAGTGGCATTCCATTCTTAGGATTACTTTTTCTCACCTTTTTGATGATAAGATTTCAGATTACTGGCCATAGGCCTCTACTAAAGATCTCTCTTATAATAATATAATTATAATAATAAAAAAGAAATGTGGTGTCGTGGGACACCAGGTAGGAATGAAGTTCCTTCGGCTAATGTAGAATCGACACAATTTGCAAAAGAAAAATCGTGCTCAATTCGCGCCTGCGCACATCTCATTTAACGGTTTTATTTAACGAGGTCATCCTTACGGTTTTACTATCACATTTTTTTCAGTTCGGTCGCGCAGCAAAATCCCTATCTCCTCCAAGCCTGCCGTAAGGAACTTCGTTCCAAAAAGGCGTCTGGACGTGCGAACCATCGCCCACTGGATTCCCAGTGCAGTCGTCCACGCAGGGCAGCTTGTGGCGAGCTGATGGTGAGTGGCGACACCACGTACCCTACCTCCAGGGGGATCATACAACCATACGCTTACACACACACATCCCCCGCCTCTGTCTTGCCTTAACTTGCCGGTCAGAGAAAAGTCAGTGCAAGAGCAGATCATACGCTCCAGGGTGGATTGCACGTAATGGGAAACCCGCTCTCGGTAAACCCCACGTGATGGTAAAACCGGAGCCGCACCTCTTGACAGCCTCAGCTGTTCACATTGTGATGCGCCGCATCGTCGTGGCTAGTTAGGGTGCCCACAGGCAGTGTAGCCAACGAGCAGCAAGTCACCATCTACAAGGCTAAAATTGTTGTGAGAGATTTTTAGGTATATGTCTGTATCTCACTCCATAACCCAGTTATCCGGGCCATTAACATCCCATTCACATAGCCCAAACCAAGTAAATCCCTCCCTGGGAATAGTTCCGCAGCTATGGAGGACTGTCCGTTAGTGCATCACAAGGGATAGACCTCCATAGTTGCAACAACTTTCCCTAAATCATATAACGATATATGAAAAAAAAATTATGCGATTTTCTATGAAAAGCCAAAAATATATATTTGTCATATTTCGATATATTCCTTTGTTTAAATTTATAGTAGGTATTTCACTTTTTCTTTTTATTTGTAAATATGTAAATTATCCTATCCCACCTATTTAAATAAAAAAATATATATGTGATTTTTCATAAATATATGCAATATTTATTGTATTTCGATATATGTGCCTTGGGAAAAAAAATTAAGTACCTTCCGTTAAAATAGTTTTAGTATATGTTGTTAGACCTTATATTTTGGATAAAATTTTACGGAAACTTTTGCTCATGTACCCCAGGGCCGTATCTTTGATATAGCTGATACGACGGTAGATACGCCTCTGTCAGTCAGTATTACGATGTTACACAATTTTTTGTTAGTTGTTCATCTCGTGTACAACCCACATCGCCACGTCAGCAATACTTACTGTAAACAAAATACAAACAATGCATGTTACTGCGCAGTTTGGTTTGTGATTCCGTGCGAGAGAGATGGAAGATTGTCATTGTTATGTACTAAGTAATGGAGTAATACATATTTGTAAATCCAAGGCTGGGGAGGGTAAAGTTAGGTATTTTCATGAAAAAACCATTGTTTTTGGTAGAAATTCGTTATGCGATTGAAATTATGATGATGATTGTAAATAGATTTGTAGGTAAGAACGCGTCAACATTGTCTATAACATTATCCTTTTCTTCAAAAAGTATTTTCAACTGAAAACTCGTGCAGTGGTGCCATTTTTCAAACGCGGAGTCACCTAAAGGAATTGTTTTTTCATACAAATAACCGTTCGTTTTGTGACTCCGCATTTGAAAAATGGCACCGCAGGTGTGACAACAAAGAAAACATACGAGTATTATTATGATGGAATAACTTTATTGTATCATCTGATACGCGTAAATAATTGGACAAGATTCAAGATTCAAAGATTGAAAGATTCAAATGTTTATTCAGTAATTAGACCTTCACAGGCACTTTTACACGTCAATAAGTATAATTTATGTTACGTGTAAAGTATATTAAAATTTTATTTATTTTTAAAGAAAAGCTACCGATACCAGCGCCTCGTAACGACCACTGCTGAGAAGAAACGCTGAAAGAAACTCATTTTCAAGATTTAAAAAGGGAAACTAGGTGAAAAATATCCCATAAAATTCCCGTCAAATGGGCATTTTTTAAACTCCCCAGTTATAAACTTATAACTGACCTTAAAATATGAAACTTAAAGGACTACATTTGCACATTTGTTTTTTCTGAATGTTCTTTATCGTAAAAATCATGTGACTATTAAATATTTAAACAAACAAAGTAGTTAGCGTCTGAAATAGCGTTTTTCCTCTCAAATATACAAGGCAATGACCGCCTTCAAGGCTTCGCTTTGAACGGGCCATTCATCTAGGACCTTTTGGTCATGTTTTGGGTACTTAATTTGCATTTGTTCAACTTGTATGTTTATAATTTTTTGTTTTGATTTTCTATCAGTAGTTAAAAATCATTTATTTTACTTTGGACATTCGTATCACTTGATAATTTTCAATGTTCTTTTGATTACTTACAGCTACCTAAGTTTAATTATTGTATATGTTTTATTATGTCCCTGATTTGTTGAGTTGTCAAAAATAATATCAAGCGACGCGGCTAGAAACCCGAAACTATTTAAAATCGTTTTCCACTTGGAAGCACCTTTAGGCCTTTTCCTAAAGATTTCATGGCCCGTAAGGGATAAACAAATGTTTAGTTATTATAGGCACATAACAATGGATTGTATGGGGTTGTCAATGTTGGCTTTAAAGCGGCCATACTATGGTCGGATTGTCATGTTTTTTTAATAATAGTGGGATATCATAGACCAATTGGGGATACATACAGCGCTGCCCCCTTTTAAAATAAATTATTTGAAAGGAAACAGAGATATCATTTAAAATTTTGTCTTGAGTATGCCCTAGATAGCCCTTCAAACTATTTTATGAACTACTGTTTATAGTTTAAGGGGATAACTGAATTTTCCGGGGTGCAGTGCTGCCAACATTTGAAATAAATAATTTGATAGAAAATGGAGATATCATTTAAAATTTTGTCTTAAACAGGCACTACATAACATTCAAACTATTTTATGAACTACTGATTACAGTTTAAAGTGAGAACGTGAAGCGTTTCTACGCACAATTGAGAAAAACGGCCACTTTTGGCGTATGTGCGTAGAAAAGCTTCATGTTCTCAAATGATTTATTTCAAACTAGCTGATGCCCGCGACTTCGTTCGCGTGGACTTTATGACTCCGGCATATTAATATAAATAAAAACTAATGAGAGAGAGAGAGAGAGAGAGAGAGAGAGAGAGAGAGAGAGAGAGAGAGAGAGAGAGAGATAAGAAAGTACTTGTTACAGTGTTAGGAGTTAAAAGTCAATATTATTTTAATTCTTTCCTTCGGGAGCCAATATGAAAAGAGCTGAAGTATTACTAACCCTGGAGAAAGCCACATTAAGTTGGCCATGCGAAAAACCAGTCCTTAGATCGACATCAGCAGCTTTAAGCCTCTAAAACTGTGACTTATTTTCATAGCAAAGCAAGTAAACACATGGAACTGTGTATTTTCAAAAGGAATATTGTTAGGGATGAGTGGCATACGCGGAATAAATACAGTTTCACTGGCACCACTCACAGTAAACTTTAAGTGTCTCAGCAGACTATGCCGAAGTTTAGCGGCTAAAGTTCAGTGTTTAAAGTTCGGTGGGGATGACACACTAAATAAGCTGAAGTTCAGCCGCTGAAGTTCGGTGGAAACGCCGGACAGTAGTGATGTGCCGATATGAGAATTTAATCTTCCGTCTTTGCCGCGTCTGCGGCGAACGGAAACGGGAGCGGAAGAGGGAATGGAAGTGGAAGAGGGAACGGGAGCGAAAGCGGAAGCGGGAGCGTAAGCGGCAGCGGGAGCGGAAGCGGCAGCGGGAGTGGCAGCGGCGGCGGCGGCGGCGGAGGCGTCGGCAGTGGCGGCGGCGGCAAAGGCTTCGGCGGCGGTGGCAGCGGCGGCGGCGGCGTCGGCGGAAGCGGCGGCGGCAGTGGCGGCGGCGGCGGCAGCGGCGGCGTTGGCGGCAGTGGCGGCGGCGGCAGCGGCACCGGCGGCTGCGACGGCGGCGGGAGCGGTGGCGGTAGAAGCGGCGGGAGCGGGAGAGGGAGCGGGAGCGGGAGTGGGAGCGGTAGCGGGAGCAGGAGCGGGAGAGGAAACGGGAGCGAAAGCGGAAGCGGGAGCGGGAGCGGAAGCGGCGGCGGGAGTGGCAGTAGCGGTGGCAGCGGCGGCGGCGGCGGCGTTGGCGGAAGCGGCGGCGGCAGTGGCGGTGGCGGTAGTGGAGCCGGGAGCGGGAGAGGGAGCGCGAGCGGAAGCGGAAGCGGGAGCGGGAGCGGGAGCGGGAGCGGGAGCGGAAGCGGCGGCGGCGGCGGCGGCGGCGGCGGCAAAGGCGGTGGCAAAGGCTTCGGCGTCGGCGGAAGCGGCGGCGGCAGCGACGGCGGCAGCGGCGGCAGCAGCGGCGACGCCAGGAGCGGCGGCGGTGGCGGCGGCGGGAGCGGCGGCGGTGGCGGCGGCGGGAGCGGGAGCGGGAGCGGGAGCGGAACGGGTACGGGTACGGGTACGGGTACGGGTACGGGTACGGGTACGGGTACGGGTACGGGTACGGGTACGGGTACGGGTACGGGTACGGGTACGGGTACGGGTACGGGTACGGGTACGGGTACGGGTCCGATTCAGGCAAAAGCATCGGAAGTTCGGCATTATGTGTTGCTAGTAATGCAAATAACATTGCAGGCATGCATTGGCTGAAATTCAGCCGCTGAACTTCGTCATACAGTGCTGAGACACTAAGTTGGGTTCCGTTACACAGTTTCGGCGGAGCATCAGCATTATTGGCCCTCCGACATTAAGACTTATTTTGTGAGCCGAGAGTCCATTTGCTGCAAGTGAATTACGAAACTCAACTGGATAATTGGTGGCGTCGTCAACAAAACTATCCAAGAATTTAACAATAATTTGCGTCATAAGTTCTTTATTAATTGATTTTTAATATTTTGTTGTCCATATGGCGCGTTCACGTAACCAAGAATTTTTCTGGTGTGTTTTGCTCTGAAGGTCCGCAAATACTGAACTTATAAGTTTTTCTTCGGACGAAACAACTTTTTTTTGGAAAAATTTTCAATGTACAGACACATTTTTTTTACTCTTTTGGAACGAAGTTCCTTACGGCAGGCTTGGAGGACATAGGGATTTTGCTGCGCGACCGAACTGAAAAAAATGTGATAGTAAAACCGTAAGGATGACCTCGTTAAATAAAACCGTTAAATGAGACGTGCGCAGGCGCGACAGTCGTATACACAATCTAATGACACATATCAGGCTTAAATCCATCGAGCAGTTCAGACTGAAGCGTGCCAAACAATTATACATACATACTTTCGAAAAAAACCCACCTTCTGGCGCAGTCGGGTAAAAAGAAGTCGAACCGCGATGGTCTCTCTCAGAACTCAGAACTCTGACTGCTGATCGCGCGCACCGGAGCGCGTCGGTGCCTAAGGTACGATTCAGACCGACCGGCTCGCATCGGCCCGGCCCGGAAGGCATTTCACGATGCGGTAAAGGAAATTGAAACTTGTAACAAGAAATTAAAGTTCATATTTCTGCCACATATACATTCGGCTCCATCGGTATGCGTCGGGTCAATTCATAGCCGTACGGCTGTCGCGGAACACGAACAGCAGTGCAGCGAGACGAGTCATTCGAAGTTGTGTACACTAAAGGAGAAGGACGTAATAACTTTAATAAGCAAGTAATATCACGTCCCATTCCACCATCTAATCTAAATATATATAACTCAAAGGTGAGTGACTGACTGACATAGTGATCTATCAACGCACAGCCCAAACCAGTGGACGGATCGGGCTGGAATTTGGCATGCAGGTAGATGTTATGACGTAGGCATCCGCTAAAAAGGATTTTGATCAATTCTACCCCCAAGGGGATAAAATAGGGGATGAAAGTTTGTATGAAACTTTGTCAATTTTAAACCGATCGGGCTGAGACTTTGCATGCATAAAGCTACTATAACGTAGGCATCCCCTAAGAAAGGATTTTGATAAATTACACCCCTACGCGAGCGAAGACGCGGGCAAAAGCTAGTTTTTTAAATAAAATGCTATGGCGTTTACACAGCGCAATGCAAGCAGCACTTCTGGGCGCTCGTGGTATTTACGCATGCCGCGGGCGCCGTCGGCTGCCGCAGCACGCATGCGGCTCTCGCGGCACCCGTACGGCTCCCGCGGCACGTTACGACTCCGACGCACGTGGCCGCCTGCCGCAGCATGCGTCAGCCTCCGTTCCTGCCCGTGCTGATGCGGGCCCCTCGGTCTGAATCGTACCTAAGTGTGTATAGTGGTCGGAAGCTAGTGATAGTATAGTATGTTCAATAGCCATAGAGTTCGTCATCAGTGGCTGACCGCGTGAAGGTCGCCGGCTAGACAGGACGTGGTAGGTCAGGGTTCTACTATCAATGTGTCATGTGTGGTCGTTGTGTTTGTGTGACACATTCACTATAGACTCCTATAGGGATATATATGGACGGGGAAAAAACATATAAAATTAATTCCGTGAACTAGATTATCCAAAAATAAATAACCCATATTATTTTCTTTTTTACGGCTTATAGACAAGGCGCGAAACAACGATCTACGTTCAAAAACACAAATTGCGGATGTAGGAGCAACAACAGCCAAATTGAAGTGGAGTTGGGCGGGACATGTCTGCCGAATGCGTTCTGAAAAATGGGCCAAATTGTCTACATTCTGGACTCCAGGCGGAAAGGTAAGTAACATAGGGGTAAGGGTAGGCCCAGAACAAGGTGGCGGGACGATTTAGACAAATTTTTATGTGGGTGGCAGAAGTTCGCAGAAGAAAGAGACGAGTGGAAAAATAAGCAAAGGCAAATAAGGCCTTTGCCCAGCAGTGGGACACAATACCTACAGGCAAAGAAAAAATTTTTTTTCTTTTAGCAAAGTAGTAACAATTTTGATACAGCGCTTCAAAGTATCGAAGTGGGTGTGGTGGTTAAAAATCAGCCAAATTTTTTTTAGGTCCACATACCTGTTGGAATTTGTATTCTAAACTCAATTGTTCTTCTAGTCTCCGTCTTTTATGCTGGTCTGGGAAAAAGCAGAAACTTAAGAAAACATATAAAATTGGAATCAATTTTGTTTTCTCAACTTACCTATGGGGTATCGTTAAACAATATGTAACAAAAACCCTGTCCGATCCTTGTAGGAGCAATTCAGACCGTCAATGTGAATATATTTTCCTATGTGACCAACTCTTGAAACTCGAAGACAAAATCGACATTTTCATACAAATTGCCGGGCTGTCCGAACACTTTTGTATGAAAACAAATTTTTTTCGAGTTTCAAGCATTGGTGCCATAGGAAAAGTTGTTCATATTGACGGTCTGAGTTGCTCCTACTAGGATCGGGCAGGGATTTTGTTACATATTGAATAGGTCTTTTAAAAATAATGTGGGCTTATGAATACCATTTTTCGATTTATGGATCCACTAGCTTTTGCCCGCGGCTTCGCTCGCGTAGGGGTGTAATTTATCAAAATCCTTTCTTGAGGATGCCTACTTCATAGTAGCTTTATGCATGCAAAGTCTCAGTCCGATCGGTTTAAAATTGACAAAGTTTCATACAAACTTTCATCCCGTATTTTATCCCCTTGGGGGTAGAATTGATCAAAATCCTTTCTTAGCGGATGCCTACGTCATAACATCTACCTGCTTGCCAAATTTCAGCCCGATCCGTCCAGTGGTTTGGGCTATGCGTTGATAGATCACTATGTCAGTCAGTCAGTCACCTTTGAGTTATATATATTAAGAAGATTTCTGACAAATTTGGTTTAATAGGGCAATTTTTTGTTAGAGTCAAGTTCCACCCCCTTCTATCTGCTAAACGGTTGTATATATGTACTTGTATGTGGGCATGTAAAAAAATACGGTAATATTATTCTATAGAAGTTAGGCAAACGATCAGAGCTAAGTAGGATTTACAAATTAAAGGGTCATAGGCGATCGGGAAATTACGCAGTGTTTTATCGTCTAAAATACCTCAATGCCCCAAGACGAAAGTGTTTAATCGATGTGTGTTACCAGATGACTTATGGCTCTGAAACGTGGTCCCTTACTATAGGTCTCATTAGAAGGCTCAAGGTCGCCCAACGGGTTATGGAGAGCACTATGCTCGGTGTTTCTCTACGCGATCGAATCAGAAATGAGGAGATTCGTAGGAGAACGAAGGTCACCGACATAGCCAAGCGGATTAGCTCATTGAAGTGGCAGTGGGCGGGGCACATAGCGCGAAGAACCGATGGCCGATGAAAAGAAATACAAAGGTTCTCGGATGGCGGCCACGTACCGGCAAGCGCAGCGTAGGACACCCACCTGCTAGATGGTCAGATGACCTGAGCAAGGTTGCAGGGAGGCCGCTTCCGATCGGTCGTTTTGGAAATCCTTGGGGGAGGCCTATGTCCAGCAGTGGACTTCCTGCGGCTGATATGATGAGGCGACTAACTTATGAAATTAGTTTTTAATCTCGTGAACTTAAAGTTGGCACCCCGCGCGTGGCCCGACACGCCGGTAATTTTTTCAACTTTACGCCCTACGCGGTTCCATTTATTACGGGTATAATTCTTCCACGTTCTATGTTTGTAACTTGTACGCATTTTAGCAATGTTAACATCTTAATTACCGCTAATTGCAGAATCTAATATTCATCTTTTTTCTCTTCGCTATAAATAGACGCCGGTTGCTGGTGACGTGAACTGTGTCAATAACCGGGCGCCAAGGTCGCCTAGACGACCTGGTCTAGGCACGGACGTGACTAGATTTTAAATAAATCTAAGTTATATTTGTATTTAACTTTAAGCGCCCCGCGGTGTTACCCGCGGAAAAAGTAGCGTATGTGTTAATCCAAAGTGTCAGCTTCCTGCATACCAAATTTTATCAAAATTGGTTCATCCGTTTTCGCCTGAAGAAGTAACAAACATACACACTTAAAAACTTTCGCCTTTATAATATTAGTGTGATTCTTGTAATATATATAGTGTGATGATTTAAAGGCGTGACGTTAATAAGGCCTACCCTACAGTAGATATAGTAGGCTGTGAACGAAGAAAGAAGTGTTTGTATTTGATTTTTTATTATATGCTTAAAAAAGGATTTTCCAGATTCTAACAACATCACGTCAAAAAATTTGAAAAAGATTAAAACTTTGTTTATAATATTAGTGATAGATTTTAAATTTTTTGTTCAATAGTTAAACATGAATAAGAGGCTCTACGAAGTGTTATATTTTTACGCCAATCATTTAAAATTATTTTTTTACTTATAATGAAGACGGAAAATTTGTTTTTCATAATTTTCTTTTAGCGCTTTGTTGGTATGATTGATATACCTGTGCCAAATTCCACATTTTTAGAACTTATGGCTGTCTCTGAGTAGAACCGCGGACAGATTGACAGACAGATACCCAGACATGGCGAAACTGTTAGGGTTCCTGGTTTACTAAGGAACCCTTAAACAATGGCTATTTAATTAATTTATATCACAGAATATATAATAGTACGGCAGTAAAAGTATATAATATATGCAAAACTTTCATAAACAAAATATTATTAAGAGCGGCCTTCCCGTCTTACTTTTCATACAAACGCTCGTACGTGATTATGGCGTTGTATCTGATCTTTCTTGAAAACTTTTAAACTCACAGATATCTTGGGCGCTATTTCTAGGTTTCTATCAAAATAAAAAATTAAAATTTAGAAAAACAAACTCAGTATAAGCCTCCAAAAATCTGCTTTTTTGCACAAATTTTAGCTGAACTTCGACCGTTCATAAAGTACTCATAAATTGTAAAAGTAAAGAAAATTTTTCGATACAAACCTCGAAAATCTAATGCAAATTTTGAATACAAAACATTTATTTCATATACTTGTAAGGCTTACTGATAAGCACGTATCTCCTGGAACAAGTTTTATGAAATTTCGCACCCTGTTAATAGTTAATATTCGTTCAGTGGATAGTTAATAATAATACTAATTTCATTTAATAGAATACAAACCATGCCCTTAAGCGCTATCTCTCCCTTTTTGGTTTGCCTCTTTTTCTAGCATTGCCCTGGATGAAACACCAAGCTTTTCAAACTATGCTCGCATTGAAAACAGAGCGGCCGGGGAGGGCCGCCTTAAGCCCTCTACGTAAAAAAATAAATTATTTATTATTGTTAAGACAACCTTAAAAAATTATTAGCTCTTTGTTTTCAGAAAATTAAACGTCATTATATAATGCCAATTGTTATTGATCATATCCATTTTCAACGTCATAGATTTATTATTGCAGAAAAACTGATACCAAGAGCGCTATTTGACTCCAAGAAACTATGACGTCATAAGTCTGTATTTCAATCCCATAGAAAATATGTGTTTCGGCGTTAAGAAAAAAAAAATCTGATTTGACTTGTTGGAAAATAGTGAATCTGGGAAATACATAGCATATTTATCAGGTTAAAATGTATGGTAAGATTATTTTTGACAAACATTTCGTAAGCATTAACAAATTATTTCATAACGAATTTACCTAAATAACTTAAAATAGTTAATAGCGATTTTGAATTTTCCTTGTGAGGGCTTTCACGGAACCACAGCGAATTTACGTAGGTGAGGCTAAGGCTAGTTACACAGTTGTGCGGGAAACCAGAACGGTTTGTTCGTTTACGGGCGACCCGTACGGGCCCACAGTGCTGTGAAACGAGAGTTCTGTATGATTGAGCGGGCGACGTCGGGGCTCTACCCGGAGCGTGTTCCGTACGGTACGATCCGCGTCGCTGCGAAACGATATTCTAGCGCCTCATGAGTGTCTCCGCTCCAGGAGCCCGTACGGGCGACCCGTACGGAGCTCCCACATATCTGTGATACCAGCCTGATTAAACAATGAAATCATATTGAAGTGCTTGAGCCGCTCGTTATAAGGACACCGATGAGAGATATTAGGCGCTGAAAACGCGAGATGCCTGGTAAAAGTTCTTTGTATTTGTTCGATTCGCTGAGAGTGTACTGCGTAGGTGGGGTTCCACGCTGCGCTGGCGTATTCTAAGTTACTCCTGACCAACGAGTTAAAAAGGATAATCTTTGTTTCGGCGTAACGAAGTTGCTTAGAATTTCTTTTAAGAAAGCCTAGCATTTGCGCTGATTTCCTAATAATGTTATCAAAATGCTCAACAAAGGTGAGTTTAGAATCCAGCCAAACTCCAAGATCCTTGACAACGTTTACTTTTTGCAATTCTTCTGATCCTATTTTATATGTTGTGACTATGGGTTTCTTTTTTCTTGTAAATGTAATATGATGACATTTTTTTATGTTGATTGACATATCATTAGCACGGCACCAAGCTGTTAGTCGGTCCAGATCATGTTGTAAAAGATCAGCGTCTGTTGGAGATTTTACAACCTTATATATTTTTGTATCATCGGCAAACATCGAACATTTAGAGTTTAAGATAACGTCAGGCAAATCACTAATAAACAGGGAAAACAGAATGGGCCCAAGATGTGAACCCTGTGGGACTCCGGAGTCAGTAAACCTGAGATTCATAACCAAGGACCGCGACAATTTGAGATCTTCGTTCTAGGTATGACTTAATCCAATTTAAAAGGGAGCCATGAATACCATTTGCTTCTAGCCTTGCAAGTAGCATTGAATGATTAACCCTATCGAAAGCACTAGTAAAGTCCGTATAGATTGCATCTACTTGTAATTCCGAATCAACCTCGCGTGAAATATCCGACACCAATGTTACCAAGTTTGTCTCTGTAGATCGTTTACTTCTGAATCCGTGCTGGTATTGACTTATCTGATTGCAAAGGTGATTGGTTATAACAGGTTCAAAGATTGACTCAAAAAGTTTTGAAAAGATGGAAAGCATGGAGACCGGTCTGAAATTGCGTACGTCACTTCGGATGCCTTTTTTAAATATTGGTACTATCCTTGCTTTCTTCCACTCGTCTGGAAATTGCCCACTCTGAAGGGAAGAATTGAAGATGATCGACAGTGGCAAATTCAGGGCTGCACCGCATCTTTTAACAAAAATTGGAGGAATGTTGTCAGGGCCAGCGTATATTCGTTATATACGCTGGCCCTGACAACATTCGTTTTCATTCAATATTAATATTCGTTCAATGGATAGTTAATAATAATACTAATTTCATTTAATAGAATACAAACCATGCCCTTAAGCGCTATCTCTCCCTTTTTGGTTTGCCTCTTTTTCTAGCATTGCCCTGGATGAAACACCAAGCTTTTCAAACTATGCTCGCGTTGAAAACAGAGCGGCCGGGAAGGGCCGCCTTAAGCCCTCAACGTAAAAAAATAAATTATTTATTATTGTTAAGACAACCTTAAAAAAATTATTAGCTCTTTGTTTTCAGAAAATTAAACGTCATTATATAATGCCAATTGTTATTGATTATATCCATTTTCAACGTCATAGATTTATTATTGCAGAAAAACTGATACCAAGAGCGCTATTTGACTCCAAGAAACTATGACGTCATAAGTCTGTATTTCAATCCCATAGAAAATATGTGTTTCGGCGTTAAGAAAAAAAAATCTGATTTGACTTGTTGGAAAATAGTGAATCTGGGAAATACATAGCATATTTATCAGGTTAAAATGTATGGTAAGATTATTTTTGACAAACATTTCGTAAGCATTAACAAATTATTTCATAACGAATTTACCTAAATAACTTAAAATAGTTAATAGCGATTTTGAATTTTCCTTGTGAGGGCTTTCACGGAACCACAGCGAATTTACGTAGGTGAGGCTAAGGCTAGTTACACAGTTGTGCGGGAAACCAGAACGGTTTGTTCGTATACGGGCGACCCGTACGGGCCCACAGTGCTGTGAAACGAGAGTTCTGTATGATTGAGCGGGCGACGTCGGGGCTCTACCCGGAGCGTGTTCCGTACGGTACGATCCGCGTCGCTGCGAAACGATATTCTAGCGCCTCATGAGTGTCTCCGCTCCAGGAGCCCGTACGGGCGACCCGTACGGAGCTCCCACATATCTGTGATACCAGCCTTATAGATTATAGCGTCGAGAGCTTCGACGTCTCGTGTTTATTATCGGAAATTTCCTATGCCAGCTTTCGTAGGTAGCTCCCTCCCACGACACTTTGTCTGCGTACTTAAGCCTCTTCTTTATTATATAATTTATAAATATCACACATCTGTCCTTAAACCAGGGTGGAGGAGCTCGTTGGCTTGGCGGCGTAGGCATTCCTAGCGCTTTCTAAAGATAAGCGACACCGGGCGTGTTCCGCACTCGGATAGGTGTGCAAATTTTTAGAGCTCGCTTAAAGCCGTTGGTTCCAGTTTTTTTTTATTTATTTAACTTCATACACAAATACAGTGTAATGGCGAACTTAAAGCCTAAGGCCTTATCTACCAGTCAACCAAACGGGTGATGTGGAGAACGTCTATCATCATCAGAGATCGGAATCACGGGTGCTATTGCTAGCAAAAGTATATGATTAAAATTCCTAATATAATGGATATGACTAAAAGTTCCGGGATTTCTCGAGAATCTAATTGAGTACTAAGTATATAAAACAATAATAATTATGTGATTTAAGGATAAGTCTATATTTGCGATTAAAATATATCCTGAAATCACATAATTATGATTGTTTTATTTATAAATTTTATAGTCATATCCATACTTTTGATATCAATAGCACCCGTGATTCCGATCTCTGATCATCATAGGTAGTCGTCAAGCAATGTCAGACGCTTTTAAGCAGCTCGAAAAATCGCCACTACACATTCAAAAATTAACAAAAAAACAGGGTAGATAGAGTGAAAACTTGCAACACCCCAAAGCCTGAATGTCACACTTGGTGAGTATGCGTTAAATTTCCAGGAAAATTAGAAAAAAACCAGAATTTCAAGTGTTCACCCCCATAACTTTTGACCGATGAACCGATGTCCATCAAACGTAGCTATTAGGTAGGAACTAACGCAAGGAAACTTGCTTTTATATTCACGTAAAAAAATCCCATTGAAATCGGTCCATCTATTCCAGAGCTACGATGCCTCAGACAGACAGACAGAATTGGCGGGAAACTTATTACATCTATTCTTTTTTATAGGGGGTAAAAAATGGGATTCGAAAATAGTGTCAGAATGCTTGTATATTTTTTTTAAAAAAGCTCACTCTTATTCTTCTTACTCGTAATGTCATTTCTTTCATGCTGATCTGGAAGAAAAGAAATTGATTGAGGAATCCTGAGGATTCAACCGGAAAAGATGAAGAACCAGTATTGTTCGTGTTGCTTGTTTGTTTTTCGTGTAACTGGTGTCAAATTTTTTAGGCTGCTCATCAGACATAGCTTAACGACTGCCATGCAATGATGACAGTCGGCACCAACGGCTTATACGTACCTTTTAAAGTGCGAAGGAGCCCAAGAACTTTTTATATTACTTGCGGTCACCCTTCCAAGTGCGGACCACGCCCAGTGTAGCTTTACTTGCGAAAGCACTAGTAATGCCAAACCTGTCATTCCCCGTTTAGGTATCGGATATATACCTACATTTTTACTTAGCGCGCGGCGACCACTTCTAAGAAGAAAATTCAGTTACATGAATTGTTTGTTCAGAGTAATAAGAATGAAATTGGCTTGCAACGGATGTCTAGATAAACGAAGAGGTGAGGAGTTCTGACGCAAGCTAAATTAAACCATAGCTTTAACCACATTAATTACATATTTCTTTGAATTTCTTTTCTGAGTAAGACTTCTGTACGTGAGTACTAGTATTTATTCTGTGGTAATGCGCAATCCCGCTGGGCTACCGAGCTCCTTCCTTCGTGTTGCTACTAGAGATGGGCCGCGGGAAGAAATGCAGGAAGGTAAAAATGGGAAGGAAAGGGAAGGAAGGGAAGAAATGAATTAATTCCCATTTATACCCGGTATTTTTAATAATACCCGGGTAGAAATTGATTTTGTTAAATTTACTTTAATATTGATACAATATTTTGATTTAGCAGCTTAGTTTAATAAAATATCGTTCAGAAATAAAAGGCTGTTTAGTTAAATCATGTTTATTCTTTGATAAACAAAAAAAATAGCAAATATAATGATTTCTATTTTAAACACAGGCGTATTATAAGAATCATTTTCCTTACTTTTTACTACGTAAGAAATCTAAAATTTAAACATTTAATCAACATATTGCTAAGTATGCATGGCTTTAATCTACCCTGATCATTGATATATGTTAGTTAAGTAACTATAAGCACATATTTGCAAATAAGTTTTAAACTTAAACAAATATTCGTCAAGTTTAAGTATGGCACATTACATACTTTATTTGTAAAGTACGTTAGTATAACTATAACAATTTATAAAAATCACAAAAAGCAGTCTTATAATAGTCATATAAAATCAGCATCAAATACTATGTTCGTATATTAATTGATTCGAGCTTAATAATCACAGTTTGATTGACTTAATAATAACATGAGATACAAAGGTATGTATGTATATATGATAAACATATGTATCCCTACGTGCACTTAAAAATTAACAATCTATAATTTAATCATCATTACTGTCAGTTATACTATCACAGTTTAAAAATTCAACTTCAGGTCTACTCGGGCC
The DNA here is from genome assembly GCA_943193695.1 of Acrobasis suavella. Lineage (NCBI taxonomy): Eukaryota > Metazoa > Arthropoda > Insecta > Lepidoptera > Pyralidae > Acrobasis > Acrobasis suavella. The sequence goes on along the minus strand of OW971937.1, from coordinate 1,656,485 downwards.
TGGTAAAATATTATATTCTTGCTGCTCTTCTTCAGTGAACACATTGCTTTTATAGTCTTCGCCATCATAAAATAAATCATCATGAGATTCATGTTCCTCAGATTCTTCGTCACTGTGGTTGTATTTGTTAAGAAGATCCCAGTTATACGACGCAAAGGCTATTTTAGCTGCTCTCTCGGGCATTAATCGATTTCTTTTTCTTGAGTGTATGTGGCCATGTTTGCTAAATGATCGCTCTGTTGCGACGGATGTACAAGGAGCCGTTAGAATACGAACGGCAATTTTACTAAGAGCTTTAGCAGAACAAAGCCCTTTCCACCATGTTACGGGATTTATAGTATCTACTTTTTCCCATAGAAAGCGGCTCCTCCAAAATCCATCTCTTGCTTTATAATCGGCTATGTCTGATATTACAGAAAATTGAAGTGATTCAGCCATTTGTTCAATAAAACCCATGGCCTCGAGGTCTTCGTTTTCATTTAATTCAACGCCTTGAGTTCTTGGATCCAGAAGATAAGCTGCTAAATGTATAGGTTTTATGCAGTCGATGGTCCTTTTTTCAACTGCATCAAGAATATGTTGTTTGTGTTCGTGACTCAATATATTTATATCAGGCAATATGAATAACAGTTTAGATTTTATATCCTTGAATATCGTATAAACATTGTGAATATTGCATTTGTTGGACTCGAGTTGAAATATGGGACCAGTTGAAGGTTCTAAAATCAATAGGCAATTTTCAATCATAGTCCAAAAATTATCATCCAGAATAGTCGACTTAATTTCTTGTGGCAATTGTGTACTAGTTTCATCAATAGCTAAAGCCAAAAGAGCTGTTTTTGTATTTTTTATACTTCTCAAGGCTGCTACATGACTGCCCCAACGTGTCTTTGCGGGTAATTTTAATGTTTCTCCTGTTTTTTTTTCTTTAATGATGCAGTCAAAACTTGGCTCTTTTTGATAGTCTTAATAACATCTACAGATAAATCAATAATTCCATTGATAACATCACATTTTATTATATCATGAGTCAATAGATTCAGTGTATGAGCGATACAATTGAAAGTAACTATTTGTGGATATTTATTTTTTTCAAGTTCAAATGCTTTCTGAAGATTTCTTGCATTGTCGCCAATTAGAGTAACAAACTTGGATTCTCCGTAAGTACGCATGATTTTGATTATTTCTTCACTGAGATATAAGCTTGTATGTCTATTATCTGTGGTACACAAACTTTCGGCAAAATAAGGTTCGGGGTTTGAAATAATAAAATTAATGATTCCTTCGTTGTTTAAATTTGTCCAAGCATCACATTGAAGATGTAGATAGCATGGAACTTCTTAAATTTTCGGTGACATCTTTTTTGACTTGGTTATGTACTTTGTCTAAAAGATTTGTAGACATATATTTCCACGAAGGTATTGGAAACGAAGGCATACCAAATTTCAAAAAGTCCTTCCACAATGGGTGTTCTCCGATATTTAAAGGTGAACCTGAAATAATTACTGCTTTCGCAAATTTCAGCGTTAGTATTTCAATCTCTTCTTCATTTAATGATCGACAATGTGACGTTGAAGGCCGATTTATAATATCTTTGTCAACCTGTTTATTCAATGAATCATCAATAGAATCCCTTGCCACGGATATGTTGGCGTTAATATCATCAATCAAGCTCCGTTTATTTTGGTTGCTGCTTCCTGGTTCCAGCGTATTAATCTGATGGTTTGGAGTAGTTTCGTCTGGAATCTTAGTAGTTGTAATTGTAACATTTTTTTCGATTTTTGTCTTTATATCAAGTTTTATAATAACTGGACATTTATCACAGTTTAATAAGTGATTTCCCATTTTACTTACATTTGGTAAATTATATTTATGATCACAGTAATTACACATTACTGATTTGTCTGGACCTGACCGGTAGTGTTTCCAGACATATTCTTTTCTTTTTCTTCCATTAGGCATTATCTAAAACAAAAATATTATTTTTTAAGAAAACGTGGTTCATTTAATGAAATACTAGTATACATCTAAAAAAATATATGTGGTCATATGGATCTATATCTTACACATTTTTCCTTTTTATTTACATTTCAGTCTATTTGTATAACAACATAACAACATAAAAAATATTTTGTGGGTTTTTTTTGTTGTTTCCACAACAACAAAACCCTACATATTCATACATGTTTTTCAAATGATCTAACAATAAAATTTTGTTTGTACTTACCGATTCTGACAAGGCACAATGGAAATAAACAAGCCGAGCGCGATCATTAGACGCGTACGCGCACTGGAACCAACTACACAAAATGGCGAGCTAACTGCGAAAGCGCGAATTGCGCCCTCCCCGCTTCTCCCCCGTTTCACTTACCGTAATCGAATTGTAGGGAGTATGTAGAACTCGTAACGTAAGTATCATTCGCCTGTCGTGTACATAAACTCTTGCATTGATAACTTTAATATTTTTAATTAAATATTTAAATTTTACACTTGAATATATAGAAATAAAAATTAATGCCTTTATTACATGTATTAAATAACACCTTCATTCGATTAAAACATTGTTTTTTAAATAAACTTAAAAATATTTCCATAAATAAAAAGCTTTCCATATCTTCCCGGTAGAAATTGAAATCGGGTGGGTAAAAATGGGTGTAAATGGAAATATTTCCAGAGGTTGGGTTTTTACCGGGTAGGCGCCCATCTCTAGTTGCTACATCGGTAATATAGTTAGATATATGAAATGATGGTTGCGTCCGAAATAGAGTAGTCAGAATGACGCATAGTGTCGGTCGATGACCTAACCTTGCGCGCGGTCCCAAGGTTGTGTCTAGTCGACGATAGTGCGACTAGTTAGCGTAGGTCAGGTCTATTCTATTGGCGATGGTTTTCTATTAGTTAAAATCTAGAATTAAAACTAAGAAGCATTTTTTTTTGTCATATTGTTTCGAGTATTTTGTGGAATTCAGTGTTAACCATAACAATGTTTACATACGTTTCATAACGGATCCCCTTGATTATATTAAATTTTTATTAATATACTCATACTAATACACCCCAAAACCAGTCTTGATACATCCCTAACACCCCCCTAAAACAGTCCTAACAGATCCCTCTGATATCCTCAAAAAATATCTAGTAATATAATATTCCCATCAGAACTACTATTACTTCACAGCCAACCAGTAGTTCTATTGGGACGAAATATCTCAGTAGTCCTACTGGTAGAACAAACTAGGTAGGACTAGATTGTTTTTTTATAACCATAGTTTGACATAATGTCCTTCCTCATAATATTTCTGTAGTCACATCTTCATTAACTTAAAAAAAAATACATAATTTTGATAATATCTAATATGTCTGAAATTTAAGTACAATCTAAGGACCCGATGGGCTGGGAGTAGCCCTTGGATAAACTCCGACACACAACACAAGTTTTTTTTCACAGTCACCCGTAAAATTCTTTTTTATTTTTATTTTATTTAAGTATCTGAAGTTTTGTTAATATTTTTATAAACCAATTGAACAATATTGTCCGATTTATGAAAATTTTGCGCATTTAAGGGTTAAGCAACATGATACTCCGATTTTCATCCCACGAGAACCCCAGGTTTCCCGCCAGACACTACGCTAGAGTCGCTGACCGACACAAGGTTAGGCGGCTACGGATCCGTTTCAATTTGTTTAGCAAAATATACGATACGAGGATACAGACACACTCATAACTACGTCCTTATTCTTTACAAGGAAGACGAGATGTAAGGACCGTAAAGCCCGAAAACGATGCTTAGCTAGATAGTTGAGAACATTTCAAAAACGATGACGATACCTTTGAGAAAATCTCTCTCATTAGTTTGTGCTTACCTGGTGATAACTCGGCTCATAAATGTGGTCCCTTAGGGCTCTCACAGACTAGCGACAGTACACATGTCATGTCACTCCTGTTCCGAACTGTCGCGCGAATGTCGTCAATGGTCACTGACGGTCGCCGACATCGCCAATCGTCGTCAGCAGGTGTCGCGGGCATACTATCACTCGTCTGTAAGGGCCCTTACTATTAATAGGTCTCATAAGGAGGTCTGTGAAAAAGGGTATGCTCGGTATTTCTATACGTAGGAGAAGAAAGTCGCAGGCATACAGCGAATTAGCTCGTTGAAGTGCCAGTGGGCGGGACACATAGCGCGACTAAAAATCAAATGAAGATTCTGTGCACTACCACTACACACACACACACTATACTGTGTCTGTAGTTGAATTTTTGAGTGCTACCGAAATTAGTGACAAATAAACAATTTATCTATATATTTACAGTTCTACAAACTACATTACAGTTATGTAAAACTACGAGATTGTGTTAGAATTACGTAGGCAGTGAGTATATAGTGGCTTTGACCGACTCAGACAGTCAAGGTTATGCGCTAGACTCGCACACTGGAAGTTGTCGTAGGTCAGATTCAGTGCGAATACAGACTATTTGGCATAGGCCTATGTCCAGCCGTGGACCTCCTATGACTGGTATGATAGGCTGATCAAGTTACGCGTCTTATTTGTTTTCTCAAAATATTTCTGGGATATAACAAAAAAGTTATTTTTTTAATTATATTGTTTATAATAATAAAAAAAGTATCTTATTTGAGAAAAGAACACTTTTATTGAAATTGCAGAAAAATTATAATTTTTTAGTCTAATTTGAGTATAGTAAGTTTTAGTGTAATTAAATTTTAAGTATTTATGGCATTGCTTTATTGAATAAATTGCTCTCCTGCAATTAGTTACAATTAGTACAATTACACACTAAATTAATTTAAGTATCTGGTGTGCACACCCCCGGGGATCCCCTTCACGTCACAGTGCATACGCGTCCAGTGCCACTGGATTGGACAATCCGGCTTATCAGTGATTACTTTCAGAATACTGTTACGGCTCCCACGAATTCTGCGCCTCAAGGAAGCCGTTCTTTTGCGTAATATGGCAAAGAAGTCATCAGTACGTGCCTCAGCAAACATTTTTGATGCGCTACAGAATCGCGGGAGCCCCATCAGCATCCTGAAAGCATTATTATATTGTACACGAAGTACGTTGTAGGCCCTCTGCGTATATCCGACCCACAGGCTACAGGTGTAAAAAGACTGGCAATATGCCTTAAAAAGAGTAATTTTTACCTCCTTTGTACATTTTGAAAACCTGCGGGCCAACATATTACATCGGACCGACAACGCCCTTCGTTCCCTCTCAATATCCTCATCATCAGACAAATCGTCGGTGAGAACATGCCCTAGGTACTTGAACTTGGATACCAAGTTCAGGCGTTTTCCGTTAAGGTACAGTGGGGCGTAGATTTTTTTTATGAATACTACGCTACAGTAAATCTTACTTTCGCAAGTCTATATAACAACATAATAAAAGTAAAAGTTCGTAGCACGCAGTGATGTGATATTTCGTAGCACTTGCAAGTGCTTCGAGTTTAAACTATTATTATAACAATAGAGAAACACACTTAGTAAATTTATTTATTTATTTTTATTTAAAAACTTTATTAAGCCAAAAGCTACAATAGGTGGACTTAATGCTAAAGCATTCTCTCCCTGTCATCCTTTAGGAAAAGATAAACAGATAAGAAAGTTGGCGTCTTAATAGTAGATACTTAAAATATATAAAGCCAGATATATTAATTACTTTTATTATAATAAATACATATTTAATACATAATATATAAATATATAACTAAAATATAATATATACGTACATACAAACATACACTTATACATATATGGAAAATAGTAAGTAACGATGAATTCTGCTAATTGATTATGCTTTCAAAAAGTAAACCATGCACTTTTTTCTTAAATACATGTCTACTAGAGATTTGCCTGATGTTCTCGGGCAATGCATTCCAAAGCCGTATGGCTTGAGAGGTAAAGGAGTCGGTCATGAAGCTAGTATGATATACGGGAATTACAAGTTTAAGCGTGCCACTAGAGCGGAGTTGCCGGTCATGCGTGTCCGCGAGGTACTGAAACTTAAATCTCAAGTATTCGGGAGAAAAGGGATTTTTAAGAATGAAGAAAAGAGAACAGAGAAGTCTTTGATGCCTGCGTAGACGAATGGGTAGCCAATTAAGTTTGGATCGGAAACAGAAATATGATCATACTTACGCAAGCAGAAAATGAAATGGATGCAGTTGTTTAGAAGGCGATCCAGTTTATTAAGAAGATCTTCATTTAGATCTGGATAAGACACATCAGCATAGTCAATTAACTTTTTTTTTAATTCGGAGTTTTTTCAAAACATCTGATATATACATTCATTTACATATTTATATTTGACAAAACCCGTTTTAATAAATAAAGAATAAAAAAGTTTTATTTATTAAAGCAATAACGTTAAATGAGATAACATAAATGATCAGAACTAAATTAAACTTTACGAGAACTATGTATAGTTTTTTTTTATTTCTAATTTTTAGTGTTACTTATAATTATTCTTTATTTTCCAACAACTCAAATCAAATTTTTTTTCTCAACGTCAAAACAAATATTTTCTGTGGGATTTGTATGAAATATAAACTAATGACGTCATAGTTGCTTGGAGACAAACAGCGCTCTCAATATCAGTTTTTCTGCAATAATAAATCTAAAATCACGTTGAAAATGCATATGATCATGATCATGACTTATATAGTGACGTTGTATTTTCACAAATAATTTATTTTTTACCCATGAAAGTAGCCAATTTACTTTTATTAATTACAATTTTAGTTCTTTTTTTTCGTTTGTAGTTTAATGTCAAATTTAATTGTATTTTTTTTTGTTCTTAATAAATCACTATTAAATCAAACTCGAATCAAAACAATAAATCAATTCAATTGATAATAATTATATACTAATTTAATTTCGTTCTCATATTTTTATAACATGATTTAAAATGTGTTTGTTACGTCGAGTCTTTGACCTAGCCTTGGCAGTTCAGGCTCAAGGCTAGGCCAGACCAGACGTAGACTAGGTCAGGCCCAAACATGCGTCACTTTGATAAATGATGTCGCTAATATCTGAAGGCGGAAAAATATAGGTACCAATCTCTCAAACGTGTCAGCTGAAAATTATTCCAAACGTTAAAGACATTACTCCAATATTTTTTTGCTTTTTCGTGTTTTTACAACTAGATTTAAAATGTGTTTTTGAAACGTCGTGTCTTTGACCTAGACTTGGGAGCGCAGGCTCAAGGCTAGGCCAGACCACTCGTAGTCCTAGGTCAGGCCCGGACATACGTCACTTTGATAAATGATGTCGCTAATGTCTGAGAGCGGGAAAATATACGTACCAATCTCTCAAAGGTGTCAGCTGAAAATCGGCAGTTTGATTCCAAATATCTGAAATGTTTACGAGCTTTCTTGTGTTTTTACAAATAACAAGCAGACAGTGTTATTTCGTGGAGTGGAACTGAAAAGAAGACCAGAAATTAATGTCGTTTTTGTCTTAAATTAAATAAATATATTTACCTCTGTACATAAAGGAAGAAAACACAAAAAAAGGAAGAACACACAAAAAAGGAAGAAAATACAACAAAGTCCAAAAAAAGTTAATTTGTGTTATGAAATACTGTTTTTTATTAAAATAATAGATAAAAACTTAAGAATCAGGTTAAATTAAAAAAAATTGTCCATTTTTCCAACTTGCCCTAGCTGTCCCCAGCCAGGAGAATTCTCCGGAAAATTATTATATGAACTTTAATATTTTCTAAAAAGCATAATAAAGAACTTCGGTACCCCGTCTTTATTTTCTATATTTTAACATCGATGTGGAATAAGCAAGGCAACTCATCACGTCACTCTATTTCGGCCGACACGTGATTGGCCTCAAACAATAGTCGCTAGTTGACGGTCATAAATTTGCCTCAATTAGTTTGGAGTGAACGACCGTAGTAGTGCCAAGGTTAGGAGCTGGGTGAATAGAGAATTAGTTGTGTTGGTCAGTAACAAAATTCTTTAGCTAGTTATCTGTTTTTAGTCTATGTAGTAGATTTGATTAGGACGATAGCACAGCTTTGCGTGCGGATATCGTAAGAGGTGCCTTGAAGGCTGTCTCCGTGGTGTAGTAGTCAAGGCGTTTGCCTTGTATTTCCGAAGGTCTTGGGCTCGAATCCCACTGGGAAGCGTACTTTGTAAAAAGTTGTGTCCTGTCTGGTAAGGATCTTGCAGGTTTAAATCACTTGATTATCCAAAACGAAAGATGATTCCGTGTTACGGAAGCCACTTATAAACTGTGCATCCTGAACTCCATCTAGCGTTTGCTCTCACACCTATCCAAGGATTAGTTCTGGTCTTTTTCAGCCCTTTGAGTTGTGGCAGTCAGACGGTAGTCGCTCTGTGTAAAAACCTCGTCAAATCAGCTAGGTTAGGTAGCGGACCCCGGGCTCTGAAGCTTTACCGCTGAGGATGCAACCGGGAATACGTTCGGATGATGATGATGACTTAACGACTCACACAACTGCATTCCCAAGGAAGGTTGAGGTCAGCGGCTAGTTGTAAAACTACTACTTCCAGTTGTTTTTCTTCACTATATAACATGGTCTTCAACGGCCTTATTTTGGAGAAGAAAAGTTAGAAAGTTGACCCTCGGCTTTCAAACCACCGGAGTGCAGCGATGAATACAATCAGTAATATGAAAAGAAAGAGAGAAAAAAATTACGTTTAGGAACTCGCTTAGATGAGAGAGAGAGAGAGAGAAATAGACAAAGTAATGTTCAGCTAGTGATGTTCGTAAGTTTGTCGCAATCAGTTTGAGGTGAACGACCGTAGATCCAAGGTTAGCAGGCTAGGTGATTAGCGAATTAGTTGTGATGGTCAGTTACATTTTTGCTAGAAGATTTGAGATCGATGGTGCAGTGGTACGAGCGCTTTGCTACGACAATCTCTATCTAATTCTCCTCACCGGGATACCTGCTTGAATTCGCACCTATTCATTCGGGACTTGGTTTAAAAGCTATGGTTTTTGGCCTAGCTTAAGACTACTAGATCTCTTTCTGTGGATATTGTAAGGGGCGACTAAAGAAGTAAACACTAATATCTCGTGTACCAGCTGGATTCAAGAGGAGTGTTAACGTCGTAAGGCCCGGACTCCAAGGGCGGAGATATGAAGCGGAGACGAGAAGAGATGTTATTCAACAAAGGTGTATCCACCAAAACTGTGCGGAGATGCGTACTGACTAGACTGTAGCGGAGATGTGTGCCTGCGCGAAACTGCATTGCGTGTGGCGAGCGTTTATTTCGTTCTGACACGAATGCCAAACGTCTCCATGTCACTGTTACTAAAATAGTATATTCTTTTACTCGAAGAAGAAGAAATAGAGTCTGAAGAAGCAAAATTGATAGCTATATACCACCTAAGCAAAGGAACGTAGCAGAGCCTCAACCAACATCTCGTCACCGCTGCGTCCAGTCCGCCGTCGCCAGCTTGCGAGGCACAGCTCACATCTCCGCTAGCTCGATTGCGCCGTACAAATATGATACATCTCCGCTCGGTGGTATCCACTGAAGCTGAGCGGAGACGATATGTGTCGATAACGAAATGCTATTAGTTGTTTAAAACTCTCGTCTCGTCTCCGTTTTGATGGAGTCCGGGCCTAAGGCTGTTCTTAAAATCACAGCGAAGTCGTTTAATCAGTTCCACCCTTTTTTTCCACTGTTCATGGTCTTCCACATCCTTAGTTCAGTCAGAAGCAATGTTCAGCTCGTAGTCTGTTCATAACTTTACTCCAATTAGTTTGGAGCGAACGACCTCAGCTTCAAGGTTAGAAGGCTAGGGGAATAGTGAATCTGTTATGATGGTCAGTGACCAAGTTGTTTTGCTAGTTTAAATGCTTGGCATTCATCCAGAAGATTTTTTGGAGCTCGATATCTCTGTAGCGTATATGCGGTTTGTTTTGGTTTTTGTGATAATTGTAAAATATTTTTTATAGTAGTTATATGTACATACTTCGATACATGGGAAATTACTTGTATAAGTTTTTAGATGGCAACGACAATGGAATATAAAAAAAATTGTGTAAAATAGCCTGTGGGTTACAATTCTATGAAAATAGTTGACTGGCATACGCTTTCAATTATTTAAATCGTGTCAAAGAATTAGATTTTTGGTTTATACAAACAACTTTATAAAGCTAGAATTATGTTAAATACTCCATATTTACTAATTATTTGTATTAAACAAAAAAGTATGGCAGTAGCTGTTAAATAAATAAAAAAAACAAGCGAAGTGGAATGAATATTAGAAACTGAATAAGTGAATAATAAAAAAAAATATGTAATAATATAAATTATATAAATCAAGTGGAGTTGTATAGGTATACGAGATATTTTAATGTATTTCAAGCGATTTTTTTGATTTTCATTACCAAATTTACGAATATAAGTTGTCTTCATTGGAAGTTACATCTCGCCCATGGTACATTTCGATTTAAAAGGCAGTGCAACAATTGTTTTAAAACATAATTTTCACCAGGAAGACGGCATCGCAACTCGGCGATTGCATCTGTGCAATGTACTCGTAAAATCTAAAAAAAAGGCGCTAGCAGTTCCTCGACCCAGCTTTTCGGGAGTGAGTGAACCCACACACACACACACACAAATACACAGTCATACACATCGAGATGGGTGTGTGTTGTAAAGAGGTTATTGAAAAATGCGCTGGATTGGATGTTGCGTTTGCGCGGAAGCGACACAGAAATGGTTGAAATTATGATTATGTTTTTCTCTTATTTTCAATTCTACAAACTTTATTGTTTCAAAGTACAAATATACTTTTGGCAAATGGCGGACTTATTGCCAAGAACATTTTCTCTCAGTAGTCAACCATATCCCTATGGTTGACTTAACAGAGAAAATTATGCGGAACAAAAACCAATACAATATAACTCACACTATTTAATATTACTCTATAATTTACAACTACATTATATACCAATTATATATAAATATCAGAATGAATATATACTTACACAATACAATGCACAGCGAGCCCCAAAGTAAGTTAGAAACTTGTGTTATGGGATTGTAACTCAATGATATTATATTTTAATAAGAAATACTTACATAAATCCCAGATCCAGGTCAATCTGAAAAAGACAATTTTCCATTTTGTCCTGACCAGGGAATCGATACCCGGGAGCACCAGTGTGACAGCCTGGCATGGTGACCACTAGGCCACATCAGACATAAAGTACTTATTTATTGCTTTATACTTTCCAACTAAAAAAGCTTTTGGTTTGGTTTAAGAAATAGCGCGAGCATAGTTTGAAAAGCTTGTTGTTTCATCCAGGGCAATGCTAAAAAAAGAGGCAAACCAAGAAGAGAGAGATAGCGTCTGAGGGCACGGTTTGCATTCTATTGAATGAAATCTGTATTATTATTAAATATATATTGAATGAATAATATGAACTATTCATAGGATGCGGAAAATTCATAAAACATGTTCCAGGAAATACGTGTTTTTAGTAAGCCTTTTTGTGTGAATTAAATGTTTTTTACTTAAAATTTGCATTACATTTGCAAGGTTTTTATCTAAATATATTTTTACTTTATGAACGGTCGAATTTCAGGTAAAGGGTTTTGATTAGCACATTTCAAAAATATATACATTGTTAGCCGTATATAGCTCCCATAGTTAGTTATTAGTTTAAATGTATATATATATATATATATATATATATATATATTTCCTATCTTGCGCATAATATTTTACTATGGCACAACTAGAACGTCTAAAAGCTTATTTTGGCAAAAAATCAAACAATTTTTTTTTCTTATTACCCCATTATATTTTCTATGGCACTGAACGAAAGTCACGTCTAAAAGCTTATATTGGGCAAAAAAAAACAGACAAAAATGTTTCTTATTACCAGTCAACATTAGCGACGAGTCCTTGGCCTTACTTCACACAACATACCATACTATACCTACGCTCGTCCTTTGTCTAAACAAGGGCGCGCGGCCGACAACCTGCGCTATCACTACGCGCCTGCGCATGTGTGCAGGAGGACATTTTACACAACTCGATTATAGTGTATCGATCGATATTAATAATTCTTAGAATTACAACCTGCGCTGTTACCACGTGCCTACGCATGTGTGTAGCATCATTACACTACGCGCCTGTGTATATGTGCAAAAGAAAAAATTACACCACTCTATAATAGCGTATCGATCGATATTGATAATTCTTAGCATTACAACCTTCGCTTTCACTACGCACCTGCGCATTTGTGCAGGAGGACATTTTACATCACTGGATATTACGCCAATCGATTATATTACAACCAGCGCTATCATTACGCGCCTGCACAAGTGTGTAGCAAGACATTTTGCACCACTTGATTATAGTGGATCGATCGATATTGATAATTCTTAGCATTACAAATTGCGCTATCACTACGCGCCTGCACAAGTGTGTAGCAGGACATTTTACACCACTCGATTATAGTGTATCGATCGATATTGATAATTCTTAGCATTACAACCTGCGCTATCACTACGCACCTGCGCATGTGTGTAGCAAGACATTTTACACCATTCGATTATAGTGTATCGATCGATATTGATAACAGACTTTAAGTTACGTTTCAAAGATTTTTTATTTAAAAATTAAATCTCATTATTACTTGTGCTATAGTATCGTTTTGGAATCATCGGTGTCGTTATCGTTCCGTGTAAAAGTACCCTTTTCTGTGTGGGACGACGGGATACAGGGTGTGTGACAACATTAAGGACGAGATAATTAAAAAATGTGTATAAATTGTAAGTATATTTTATACACATACAACATATCATGTGTTCATCTGTAACGTCGTAGATAGAGCCTAAGGCCGTTAAGCATAATAGTGAATCGAAGGTAAAAAAAAGTAGTGAGGAGTTGCTAAACATAGTTGAAAATAGTTCAGAAGAAATTTACTGCGGTGACGAGTGGAAATATTCCGCTACTTATTTCCAAGAAGTACTTACATGCGCATTGATTGACGTACAAAAAAATATTTTTAAGCGACTTTCAAAAAGGAGGAGGTTGTCAATTCATCGCGATCTCTTTTTTTATGCATGTTCAACGATTATTTTCCGAAAACGCCTGGAGAGATTTGAAAAAAAATTTTTTAAAACGTATACTTGCATTTTGGTATATCTTTATTATTATAGGATATTTAAATAATATCTCTTAATATTAGACACTTTATTTTGTTGACGTCAAATGGTTACTTACATCTAAGTTTATTGGTAAAGAAATACTTGGTAAAGACTAAAGTGTTGCTGACTGAAAATCATTCACTTACCATCACTGTTTGTTTAGTTCTTCATTAGCGCGTTCTTGCATCCTCAGCTGAGTGTACTTTATAACAAATAAAATCATATAGCAGCAAAGAATTAAAAAAATGAAAAAATTAAATTAAAATTAACAAAGAATAAATAAATAAATGAACCTATCTATCTATCTGAAATCAGTTAAATAACTATAAATCCATATTTAAAGTGAAATTACAAATGACAACATAACCTACTGTGAAAATGAGTTTCTTCTCAGCATTGGTCGTTGCGAAGCGCTGGAATCAGTAGCTGTGCTTTAAAAATAAATTAATTTTAACATACACTACACGTAATGTAAATATTACTTAATGACGTGTAAAAGTGCCTGTAAAGGTCTTATAATCGAATAAACATGTAATTTTTTTTAATTAACTCCGTGAGTATTTATTGTACGAAATGAAGCAATCGCAACTAAATAAGCACACGTAAGAGTTTCAATAATGAGTTTAAGGGATCGTTTGGAAAACGTAATATTATATTTTCCGAGAAATCTTCTGAGAAGATTCCTTTCATCGTGCTGTTTTTGTTTGTTATCTTTTTCCTTACATAAGCATAAAAAGTTTGCGTTTTTTGCAATTTATAATTTAAGACTAAATATAATTCAACGTTTAAGACAGTGAGAGCATTTTGTAGCATTTGTAAGGAATTTGAGTCAATAGCAATTTTATTTTATGAAAAAAAAATCTGAAATTTATTAGTAATTTCAGATTTTATATCAAATTTTTTTATTACTTTTTTTGTCGACGATCTTATCGTAATTTTTGATTGTTTGCAGTTCAAATGTTACTTTTCATTTCAGATCATTCAAGACGATTCCAAAGTCGAAAAGAAGTCAGAAAATATTTGTAGAAGGATAGTCTAGAAAGACAGTAGAAGAGACAAGATGGATCCAACAGCTTTTTTTTGGGTGGACTCAGTACTAAAGTTAATCCCAGTTTTATAATAAGATAGAATGTGACTTAAACGGGAGGGCATGATATACAACCCTGGAAAAACGTATCACATCATCATCCGAGAGTGCTCCTGGAGTTGCATCCTCAGCAATAACGCTTCAGAGCTACCTAACCTAGATTAATTTGCCCAGGGTACTGGTTTTTACACAGAGCGACTGCCGTCTGACCTCGCCAACCCAAAGGGTGAACCAGAATCCTTGGATAGGTTTGAGCAAACGCTAGATGGCGTTTGGGATTCACAGTTTATACGTATGCTTTCCGAAACACGAAATCATCTTCTTTTGGGATAATCAGGTGATTCAAGCCTCAAAATCTTAACTATACTGGAAACAAAATTTCACAAAGAATGCTTCCCAATGGGATTCGAACCCAGGACCTCCGGATCACAAGGCGATCACCTTGACCACTGAACCACGGAGGCAGGCACGGAAAAAACGAATCACAACGTTGCCTAAAAAGCTACTCAAGCGCACCATAGCCAACATTTTATCTTTTTTAAAAATAGATCCAGCCTGTATACCCACTATCGATTGGGCCCAGTGAATAGTTTCAAAAGACTACTATTTTTAAGGCACCTGTGTCCCGGTGACCTTTGGGGCCCTTCCATACGCTCCAGTGTTTTTGGGATAGACATTTTTTATCGCTACTTTTTTTTGTACGCTCGGTTAGGAAGGCTGAGGAATTTCATTTTTAGAGCAATTTTAAAGTTGAATTGTTTGTCTATTTTATTTTTTTTGTTTGGAGTCATGATAACTTTATGCATAGTTTAAATGTGTTTTTGTGAACCCCTGAGAAAAAAGGAGAGGTGTTATAAACTGGCCTGTCTATGTGTGTAGCGCCTAAACGAATACGCCGATTTCGATGCGGGTGTTTTTGTTTGATCGAGATGGTTCTTAGCTATGTTTAATAAAATTCGGTTCACCAGTTTAACATCGACTCGAAAAAGTGTAGACCAGCTTGAAAGTGATGGGCAGTGACGGTTTTAAAGGCGGATTTTTTTTAAACCTGGCATTTGTTTTGACAACATCTGTTGACATCAAATTATTCGGCTTCTAGTTCAGAAAAAGAGCTATTTTCTCGAAGTTTTGCGAAAACTGATGTAAAAGTTACATAGAAAACTAACTTCCAATCATGCCGCTACTAAAACAGGAGGTGTGCACGTTTAATTTAAGCCTGAACTATCATCATCATCCGAGCGTATTCCCGGTTGCATCCTCAACAGTAACGCTTCAGAGCCCGGGGTCCGCTACCTAACCAAGGAGATTTGACGAGGTTACTGGTTTTTACACAGAGCGACTGCCGTCTGACCTCCACAACCCAAAGGGCAAACCAGGAACCAATCCTTGGATAGGTTGATGATCAAACGCTAGGTGGCGTTTGGGACCCACAGTTTTACGTGTCTTCCGAAACACGGAATCATCTTTCTTTTCGGATAATCAGGTGATTCAAGCCTGCAATATCTTATCCAGACTGGAAACAACTTTTTCACAAAGTATGCTTCCCAGTGGGAATCGAACCCATGACCTCCGGGTCTCAAGGCGAACGCCTTGACCACTGGACCACGGAGGCAGTCTATATAATAAACGTAATTATAATGACTATATAAGTATATACATTACGATTACCTACATCAAATTTATTGACTTTCATTTGTCAGTCATTAGATTCTGGACAATGACCGAGAATACAATGAATATTCTGTAATATTCGGCAATGTCAGTAACTTTGTTAGTGGTAATAAGTTTTTTGGAGACAATAAATGTCCAGACCCAATCTACAATGTAACAATAACCCTGTTTGATCCTTGTTGGAGCAACTCAGACCGTCAATATGAACAACTTTTTCTATGGGACCAATGCTTGAAACTCGTAATAAAATCGACATTTTCATACAAATTGCCGGGCCGGCCGAACACTTTTGTATAAAAATGTCGATTTTTTCGTGTTTCAATCATTGGTCCCGTAGGAAAACTTGTTCATATTAACGGCCTGAGTAGCTCCTGCAAGGATCGGACAGGTTTTTGTTACATATTGTATACGGGTACATAAATCCTAAAAAACGTTTTCACCAAAAAACGTTGTTACCTTGTGCCCTGCACTTTCGGTGTTTCGTCTTGGCCATAGACATTTTTACTTTTTACTAGAAACGGCACGAAAATGGATCAAGTTATTATTTATTTCGGGTCAAGTAATTCATGATTTTTATTAATTTCGTTTATCAAAAATAGATACTGTTGATTCTGCTAGGCAAGTTATATGGGTCACTTTTCTCCTTGTAAGATGGAAAATTATATTTTTAATTAAGCTCAGTTCGTAATGATTACATTTCTAGTGAAATACGAAGAAAAAAATTCGTTATCTCTTCTTAATTCAATCACATGTTTACATGCTTGGAAAGTTTATTTTTTTGTATAATATTTTATTGTAAGTTTCGTAATCTGCTATCTTGGAAAAAAACTTTTTGTATAAACTCAACGGTTAAGTAGATATGCTCTGTATAAATGATAATTAGATTTTTACATGTGTTCTCGACTCCATAGATTAGTAGTAGGTCGCACCAAGGACTACCAAGCTGACTCATAGACAACCAATTTACGTGTCATAGACAAAAACTCGAAGGTTAAAATGATAGCCAGTGTTTAAGAATACCTTATTCAAACGCAGTGAATAAGGTATTAACAAAAATGTGCCCGCGCATTCGCACTGGCCGGTAGGAGAGTTCGAAAATCAAATATCGGCTTCTGTTAAACTCCGGAGTTTACTCGTACGTCAAAACGAATCCTTTTAGCGAAATTAGTCAGTTCCCGAAAAACGAGGCCGTCGACCCCCGGGCAACACCTAAGTATTTTAGTCCCAAAAATTGCATGTTTACATAACGTGTTGAATTTTTTAAATAAACTTGGTACCAAAGGGCTACCAGACGCACACAAGCAGAAATTTCGTCTGTCTTGTCTGTGTGAGTGATGCACACACGGAGACGACATAAAAATGCCCAATCGGTACATGTCGCACCACTACAATGAAGGGAGGACGTAAGTCGCATACAAGTGCATAATTCGGTCGAGATGCAAAAAAAAATATTTGGCAATGCGGCCCCTACGCGCCCGTCAGTCGCCCGCCCGCCAGGGTTAGGTTAGGTTAGATTTTTTGGCTCAAAATGTTCGTTGGCGATTTTTTGAAAAGTATTTTATCACATCACTAGGAAAACGTCCTTCCTGCAAGTTTATTGCCAGTATGTCGCGATTTTTTGAATAACTCGCAACGCTTGCCAGCTCTAGCTGGATTCTAGTTAGAATTTGCCGTTCTATATTTAAAATATTTTATTTTTTTAATTTATTTTAAGATAATATTTGATAGGTTTAAATAAAATTTTCGCGAATATTTCCTTGGCAGGCGGGCTTTGGTTGAAGAGTTTTGATAATATTTTCAGACTTTACCTTCTGATTATGGAATAATATCCGAAAATTAAAAAGACTGTGAAACGTGTGTCGTGTTGTGATTTTTACAATTAGAACTTTTATTTGGACTCTTGTGTTTTTTCTGTTGATTTAATTTGGTAAGTACTTTTATTTCTTTTTTATTTTCTTTATTGATCCTTTGTCTTTTTTATAATTAAACAAATTTTCAACATTGAAAAAATTTTTGTGGCACTTTTATTAATTTTTTTTTACAAAATTTTCACCTTATCTTTTGTCATTTATATTTTCTCAATTCTAGATTTTAGATAAAAACACTCAGTAAATAAAGACCATGCATTGTCTACTTCTGTTAATCGAATAAGAGCGTAAACTTACTGCAACAAAACACATATTAGGTTGTACTTTATATTTTTTTCTATAAAAGAATGCGTAAAAAGCTAGACAAAGCTGAAGGACACGTCGTCCTGTGACGTCAGTGGCACTAGGCACTGCCGAGAAAGTCGGCCATCTTGATTCTGTAGTCTTTTTTTGAAGCCTACAAAGTGCGCGGGCGCAACGCCATGTTACTTTTTATCGATTTTTATGCAGTTTTACAGAAAAGTGCAATACTTTAATGTACCTTCGTTTTATATAATTACCTGTTGCTCAAATTATTTAAAAAAAATACATATGCGTAGTTAGAATTCATATCATTTCAATTAATAAAGTCACATATGGTCATAATATCATAATTTAAATATTAAAAAAATGAATTTCAATAGACATTGGAAAATTCCAATGTACGAGTATTTAATATCTTATATTGGAGTCTAAATATTTTAATGTTTGAAGTAACTTAAATAATAAATAACGATCTAAAAATGACTATTTCTGTGCTATATATTTATAATTTTTTTAGAAGCAAACCTTCTGATCAAACCTTAAGTAAATCCTAAATAAGCAGTCCTTAACATTATAAACAGACTCTCAGATTTAAGGCCATTCAAAATTAAAGGCCCATGTAGACAATGCAAGCGTCTTGCCCGTTGCATACCATTTAATTTAACCAATAAATCTTTTGCATGACTGAGGTTTCGTTTCGATTATGCAAGTTATCTATTACTTTAATATATTCAACTGGCAAAAACTTGCACCGTCTAAATGGACCTTAGCTTTTATACTGTAACAGTATGAATGTACACAGATCTTAAAAAAATAATAGAATGGTGACAGATCCGCAGATCTGAATAACTTGGTTAACCTAGCATGACGGGCGACATAGAGTCACTTTACGAATTATTTCTCAATGGCATGTCTATATATTTTAAAATCTTCAACGTTCTTAAAACTAGAAAAAAGGTAATTTTTGATAAAGCTCACTTTAGAGCTATGTATTCCATAACATAAGTCTTAAACTTACTTTGGGACTTGCTCAATCAGTGTTATTTGTTTCTATAAATATTTATATTTAACTAAGACCGTAAGACCATCAATACGTAATAAGGTAAAGATAACGCAGTTGAAGTAAAGTAAGAGATTAGGTATCTACTTAAGAAGCATTAAATAAGTAAATAATATAGTAAGTAAGTTTTACTTGTATTTTAGGAAATTAACTCACCGATTCTAGGTTTATAATATACTAAGTGTAGTAGAATTGAGAATGCACCAATAAGGATAAATACAGATCACAGAAAGCTACACAAACCAAAGGCAAGGGTGCTTAATGCAAAATATGTAATGTAAGTGCCGCAATAGACGGGGCGCAAGTTGCGTCGTGTAACAGCTAGAGATGGGCAGTGGATAGTACTCAATCTACCCATCTGAGTTTTACTCACTAGATTTAATATATAGAGTGAATAGGGCGTGCTCAATTATTGACATCGCATTTGATGTCTGTTTACTTATTTTTACGTAAAATTACGTCTATGCACACCTCCCACCATAAAATGATAATTAGTCAAAGAAGTCTACTTTCAGTGTATGATTGATTAGTATGGTATTTTCATATAATTTAGCGTTGCATATAACGTTTACCTACATTTTAAGCATATTATGGCGTACGCACACACTTTCTGACAAGAATTGCAAGTGTATACTAGATTTAAGTTTCAAAATTGTCATGAAAACATGAAATAATGAATATGAATATAAATATGAGTCGCAACTCATATAAATCAATCTACTCACCAAATGGATAAATAAGGATATTTATCGGGTATTTACTCAATCTACTGAGTAAATACTCAAATAGGTTGATTGAGTATTTATGCATCGCCCATCACTAGTTGTTACGCGGCGCAACTTGCGCCGCGTCTGTTACGGCCCTGAGGCTTTTACATCGTCTGAGTTGAGGATAAAATTAAAAACTTCCGCTTTTTAAAATTATAAAAAAAATATATCTTTGTTTCGGACTTCCTTTGTCCAATAAGCACGTTAGGAAAGAGCTAAACAACACTTTTGATAGAAAACTAGATATATTTTTATTTAGGTAGATAAACGCCTAAAACAATTTGAAAGATGCCCTTCTTTTGTGACGAAGACTGTATAAACCTAGCTAGCCTGTTTCTATTGTTTTATGTTTTCGTTCCCCAGCCAGAGTAATTTGAAAAATCTGTCTGTGTGTGTCCGTCTGCGACATTAGGAATAAAGACGTGGTACTGTATATATTAACAACAAACAGAAGCCCACTGTTGGCCATACTTAAGTTAAGTAATACTTTATTGTACACCAAAAAAAAGCAATAATAAAAAAAAACACACTCAGAAAAGACATTTAAATTGTATTCGTTTTAGTAAAACTGGAATTACATTTAAGGGGATACCTGAATTTTTCGGAATCCAGTGCTGCCTCCATTTAAAATAAATCATTTGATAGGAAACAGAGACATCATTTAAAATTTTGTCTTGACCAGGACAATTGCGAAAAACGGCCACTTTTGGCGTATGTGCGTAGAAAAGCTTCACGTTCTCACTTTAAACTGTAAATAGTAGTTCATAAAATAGTTTAAAGGGTTATCTAGAGCCTGGTCAAGACAACATTTTAAATTATTTCTCCGTTTCCTTTTAAATGATTTAATTCAAATGGGGGCAGCACTGGACCCCGAAAAATTCAGGTAGCCCCTTAATAAGAATATGTCTTAGCCCGCATCTCAAAAACTCCCGCACACCATCACAGGGACTGGAGGAAGCCTGAAAAACAGCGTTACCTCGGACTCCGGTCCGGGGTATTTAATTTCTTTCTTTAATAAATGATATTTAATTTCTTTCTTTCTTCTTCTAAATTTACGGCAGGCGATTTTATCGCTTAAAGCGATTTCTTCCAGACAATGGATGAATGGAGGGAATATAGTGAAACGTTAGCAGACGGTTACTTATTCCCTTAGGAAGTTACTTATTTCCTAAGTTGAAAAGAGTCCCAAGCGCTCCCTTGTGACCTTTATTGGCCCAGAATAGTCAACCTCCGTAGCACTAAACGCAAAACACCTGCAGTTTTGGCCTTGTGGCAGCTATTCGTTAGCGCTCCGCTTTAATTGAGTTCCTATACCCATTTTTTATGAACAGACAGATGTAGACCGCCTTATTTTACATAAAAACAAACTTTTTAGTGACCACAATAAAAACTTAAGGTGGTTTAAACTTTACGTCTTTTGGATGCACTATAATTATACCGGTAGGGACTTTTTGTATAATTGAAATGTCTTCTCTCCTATAATGGGCTGGGTCGAAGGAAAAAACATACAGTGTACCAGTTGCTTATCTTCCCGTGCAAATCGTAAAAGCCGCGAGGGTGAGAATCAAAATCATGTTATTAAGCAATGCGTCTAGCAACCCATCAGAATTTTGATTCAATTTTTCCATCGTTACGCTTAAAATCTTGCTAAACGTGGCCTTTTTGACGACTTCTGTGGCGGAATGGTCAACACGCTTGTCCGTCAATCCGGAGGTTCTGGGTTCGATGCCCAGCCAGGGCAAGTTGAAAAATGGTCTTTTTCAAATTGCCCTGGTCTTGGGTGTTTATCTACATATGTATTTATCATAAAATATAATAGCGTTGGGTTTCAATCTGTGTGATTTGTCCGTATACTTATATTTATTATTTATTTGGTTCTTACGGTCTAGTGAATCTGTCTACCCCTAAAAATGTGTAATGTAATGAAATGTCTACTACCCACCACTCTTGTTTCTTGCCAAAAAATACCGGAGGGACAAGATTTAAGCCATCGATTTGTCTTTTTGAAACAAGATTTTTCAAATTTAATGTCTTCTCTTTCAATAAGTTGGTATTTTTCTAAATACATACATATGTCTTTATTTCTCATGGGACAGACCGATCATTTTGGGTCTTGTGGCTGTAAGTAGATTTAGCTTAGGGACAAAAGGCCACTTTTAGCGTGATTGTAAAAAAAGGAAAATCCAGGGGTAAAAATAAATTGTTTTGTGCTTTTGTAGTTTGACGACCTCCGTGGCGTAGTGGTCACCATGCTAGTCCGCCACCCAGAGGTCCCGGGTTCGATCCCCGGTCAGGGCAAGTTGGAAAATGGTCTTATTCAAATTGTCCTGGATCTTGGATGTTTATCTATATATAAAGATGTTATAAAATATAGTATCGTTGAGTTAGTATCCCATAACACAAGTCTCGAACTTACTTTGGGGCTAGCTCAATCTGTGTTATTTATCCGTGTATATTTATTATTTGTAGTAAAACGTCTCTAAATAATGTCACTTGTATTCGACAATTTTCAACGTGATTATCGATTTTGAACGCAGAGAAACTGATAACAGGAGCACTATTTACGCAGTAAAAAAAAATCTAGATCTATGGCTATTTGACTCCAAGAAACTTTGACGTCACGACGTGCTATTTCATACAAATCTTACAATGTTTGTTTTGATGTTTAGACAAAACGTTTGACGTTTAGTTTTTAAAATCTTGTATTTAATAGGCAAAAAAAGCAAAAATATTATACCAAATCTATTCAATCACAAATACAGAACTATACAAATATGTCTACTATTTATTGTTATGTTTCAACACGATGTTTACACTTAGAAGCTCGGTGATTTGCAGCTAGACATCAGATAGATCCAAGGTCGGGTTCGATAAACTTTGACAATGAACCGCCTTAGATTTAGAAGATATGCGCTTTGTGTATCAATAGGGAGTGCACATAAACTCTTATTTTTCAGTACTGTCTGGAAGAAAAGTGAAACAGCATATATTAGCTTTAAGTTCACATCTGGTATAGTAGTCTGGGAGAAAAGAAATAACACCGGCGCGAGTGGAACACGCGCACGTAAGGTTCTGTACAAAAAACACGTTTGTTGTATGGGATATGTAATTTTTTTTTCGGTTTTAGTTGTTATAGCGGCAACAGAATTATATAATAATATAATATAATAAAATCTTTATTCAAATAATTAGGTGCTAGACATTTTAAAAGGAACACATTGTTGATACATTAAGGATATATATTATAATCTAAAGGTACCTGAGCTAGGATGAAAATCATCCTGTATTTCAGGCGTTACACGTATTATATGCTCATAATAAACTTAATAAACAATTACACTTACAATGATATTAAAAACGTTAGGAAAAAATAAAAAGAAAATATAAAAAAATATATACCTATTATAAACAAACGAAACGCTTATTATTTTAAAACCATTAGCAATTCCTCTGTTTCTTTGTAAGACATATTAAGTAGGGCTTCTTGAAGAATTTTCTTAGTAGTACTATAAGTGAGGGGATGAAAACCTAGTTTTTTATTAAGTCTATTGTAGAGAAGTGGGCCAAGGAATAGAAAAAATCGAGAGGAGAAGGCGTGTGAATTACATCAACAATGAAAATTTCAACTGTATAGCTATCGGTTCATGAGATACAGCCTGGTGTGACAGATAAACGGCAGAGGAGTCTTAGTAATACAGACCCATTTTTAGCCTTTGGGTTCGAAACCCAAAAAACTAGAATGTACCAGCTGCTTCTCTTTCCGTGTAGATCGTAAAAGGCAACCGAGTAATAGCAACTTATCACTATTTTGATTTCATCACGCTAAAAGTGGCCTTGGGACTTACGGCCCTGGACTCTGTCTGCTTAGATAAAGACGTGAAAGTTTATTTGTTTTTCATGTGTGTAAGTAGCCAACACTGGTGTCAGATTTTTCAGGCTGCCTATTAGCAGCGGCTTATTGTTAAAAATATCGTTTTATCGTTTGTTTAAAAATAAATAAAATGTGATAGACATATTCTTTGAAATAGTTAATTTTAAGCGTTCGCTTAGATAAATAAATAATAAATAAATAAATAAATATATAGGGACAAATGACACTGATTGAGCTAGCCCCAAAGTAAGTTCGAGACTTGTGTTATGGGATACTAACTCAACGATACTATAATTTATAACAAATACATATATAGATAAACATCCAAGACCCAGGACAATTTAAAAAAGGCCATTTTCCAACTTGCCCTGGCCGGGGATCGAACCCGGGACCTCTGGGTGGCGAACTAGCATGGTGACCACTACGCCACGGAGGTCGTCACGGAGGATAGTCCCTTAGTCGCTTCTTACGTCATCCATGGGAGTGGAAAAGGGTGGTGGCAAATTGTATTCTACTCTGGCGTCATCACACGTCCTTAACGACCTACCACGACGTAAAAGTGTACACTTATTATCACGCCCTATCTATTAACATGATCCGCTTGTTGCATATTCCCTCTATCGACTTTTACAGTAGGTGTGATATAAAATATCCTAAATTACTAAGGCCCTAGCAGTGGGACCTTTCCGTAATCGAACCTGCGTCCCCGAGGTCGTCCGCTTGCTGGCCGTGCTGCATGTGCATATGTGCAACGACACAAGTAGCGAGAGGACAGAAGTGACATATACCACTGAGGTGTTAATAAAACCCATTGGATCTGGTTTGATCCATCACCGTCTATAAGCCAGGAGTGGCGACAGGATAGTGGATAATTTATTTGATTGTTGCGTTGCAGAGTATTAATACTATGACATTGTGCAGTGTTATATTGAATCTACACGTCCAGTTAATACGTGATGTACTAAATAAACAAAATAAATTATTTTTTTTACATATTAATTAAATATATATCGTAGTTCACATCACGTACGACTATAAGGATGCCATCATTTGACATTTCTTGACAAATTGGCTTCATAATTAATTTTGTATAGTGTCGTCTACGTTTTTAACTCTTGATGCATTGTCTGTCTATGTGTCTATTGGTGGTCTTGAACAGATAAACCGATTTTGATGGGGTAATTTAACATGAAAGCATGTTTTCTTGCGGTGATTCTTAGCTATGTTTCATGAAAATCGGTTCAGCTGTTTAAAGTTATTGGGGGTGAACGCTTGAAAATCGGAGGAAAATTATTTTCCTTGGCAAATTAGCGTGTGTGCACAAAAATTAATAGCGCCCCCTAGCGAACGTAAATTGAACTTTCAATTTTCATACAAGACTACAGAATACGAATAAATTGACGCAAATATTCTTGCTAACCATACTGGTCCGAGGAATAAATAAAAAACAGTGGCTCTCCGAGAGTGCCGATGAAAGAGAAAATTTGGTGTCGGTTGCGGTAACGGTAACAGTGTCGCGAATTCAATGGCTATTATCCATTTCAAAAACTGCTTTTCTTGCATGCCCAAAGCGCCTTAAGAAGTTTTTACATCGAAAAGATAGAATCCACCGGCTGCTTTTCTTCTATCTATAAATTCTATCGAGGGAATGAGCAAAAATCTGAAATGCGAATCATGTTAATAGTATTTATTTGTTTGTTTGTAAAACTTTGTACACACATAAATAAAAAAATAAATTTTAAGAGAAAAAACAGTACAAAGGCGTTATCTTCTTCTTCTAAATATATATAACTCAAAGGTGACTGACTGACTGACATAGTGATCTATCAACGCACAGCCCGAACCACTGGACGGATCGAGTTGAAATTTGGCATGCAGGTAGATGTTATAACGTAGGCATCCACTAAGAAAGGATTTTGATCAATTCTATCCCCAAAGGGATAAAATAAGGGATGAAAGTTTGTATGAAACTTTGCCAATTTTAAACCGATCGGGCTGAGACTTTGCATGCATAAAGCTACTATGACGTAGGCATCCCTTAAGAAAGCATTTTGATAAATTACACCCCTACGCGAGCAAAGCCGCGGGCAAAAGCTAGTATCACTATATACTTATAGTGATGCACAATCTTTCTGTTCTCATTTTATTTTATGGTCAAAACAAGTCCGACCTCATACGATGGATTGCGGGAAATGTCGTGTCATGTCAGACGATGCCATTATTGTCAATAACTAGCGAGTTAAAAAGTAGCAGGCAAGGTTATATAAAATAACTAGGCTTTTCGTCGAAACCACATAATTATAGAACACTACATAAAGTTTTAAGTTGTGACACACCCCGATCTGAAAATCCATTGCTCGCCACCTTTTATGGTTCCGCACCCAAAGGGTAAAAATGGGTCTCTGTTACTAAGACTCCGCTGTCTGTCTTTCTGTTTGTCTGTGAGCAGGCTGAATCTTATGAACCGTGATAGCTAGATAGTTGTTTTCATAGATGATGTATTTCTGTTGCCGCTATAACAACAAATACTAAAAAACAGAATAAGATAATAATTTAAAGGGCTATTATACAAAAAACGTGATATTTACAGATAATAGTACAAGGGTTCCGTACTATTATCTGTAAATATTTTGAGGACCTCCGTGGCGTAGTGGTCACCATGCTAGTTCGCCACCCAGAGGTCCTGGGTTCGATTCCCGGCCAGGGCAAGTTGGAAAATGGCCTTTTTCAAATTGTCCTGGGTCTTGGATGTTTATTTATATATGTATTTGTTATAAATTATAGTATCGTTGAGTTAGTATCCCATAACACAAGTCTCGAACTTACTTTGGGGCTAGCTCAATCAGTGTAATTTGTCCCTATATATTTATTATTATTTTTTATTTAATATCACGTTTTTTAGTACGCGAGTCTGACTCGCACATGGCAGGTTTTTTTTTCAAGCTTTTATTTAGTTTCACCTGTTCCATTGTCTGTCTGTCTGTAATCAAATCTTATAAGTTAAAATTGACCCATTTTCCGGTTTCCGGTAAGCTGAAATTTTGCACGCATTCGTATATCGCGTGACAATGCAATATTATGACGACATGGAGCTGATCTGATGATGGAGCTGGAAGGTAAACATAGGAACTCAGTTATAAAACGACACAATTACATCGAGTTTGGGCTTGTTTACAACAACGGACAATAGAATGAGACACGGCTAGAGCAACTGCTCTATATAACAAATATTTTAGTTATTTAAACTATGAAGGGATTAAATTCATTACAGTATTAAATTACATAGGTGTATCATTTTTATAATCTAATAAAGCCCTTCTGGCAAGTAGGAGATCATACTGTCGCGTTCTTCTCAGCAGTGGTCATTGCGAAACGTATATTATTAATTTAATTAATAATTAAATATAAATACACATTACGCATTTTTTATTGTTTATTTTGATAAAAATGACTTATATCTATTACATTTATCACACATGCATTTTACAAAAGTATAATAATAATTGCAGAATTAATAAAAAAGACACATCATGCAGTAATTTCAATTATAAGACGTTTAAATTTTATTATTTTTATGACAATACAAAACAAATTTATTATTTTTCACTATCGTTACTATCATAGTCGTGAGTATTACATTGGTCATTATTTTCAGAGTACTTTAGTAGTGACTTAATAATGGTAGACCAGTTGTCGAAGAAAAATTGTAAATCAGTGTTGGTGCTCCGGAGTGCATTGAGATGGCTCAGAGGACGTACCAAAAGTGACATCGCGCGCGCTATGGTATGGCCACGATCCACGTGGAAAAGGTCAGGCAGTTGACTGCGACCACGTCTGTCTACTCCTCTTTCTCCATGTCTGTCTACCGGGTATTCGAGTTCGTCACGAACGAGTAACACGCGTAAAAGATTGTGTAGCTCTAGACAGTATATTGTAGACTCTCCAATACCCTCAAGCAGATGGTGAGTTGATCAACCATGCGCCTAACTTCCAGCAAATTAAAGCCAAGTTGACCGAGTAAGAATTTAGTCGAAATTATTATCGTGTAAAAGTGCTTGCAAAGGCCTACCTTGCTACTGAATCAATATTTTATTATTGATTCTTATGAGATTTTTATTTATTTACTAGCTGATGCCCGCGACTTGGTTCGCGTGGACTTCATGACTCCGGCGCATCTGCATCAGATGTTCAATTTTTATATTTCAACAAAAAATGCTCATCAGGCTGAACAAATTTTGCTGAGGCGTCATTCTATATTTCTTATAGTTTAGCTGGACCATTATCATTCTGCTCACCATTATGATTTCCAAATCAATTATAGCCTATATTTAGCTTAGGCTTAACAGCTATATAACAAAAAAGTTTTATTATATATAAAGAGATTAACGTGTACAAACAGACAATCATTTTTTTAGATCTTACTCCTTTTACATTTTCTCCATTGCCCCGATTTTTTCAAAAATATATTTAATGTATTTATTTTTTACTGTTTTACTAAATATATTGATTAAAACAACAAAATTATTCTCTTAATTGCTGTCCAGTCTATTCTACTACAACATTTTGCACTGGCATACGGATCTCATAAACGCAACATAAGGAAAAGTGCACGTTACTCAGACAGCCTTGGTCGTCTGCATTGTGGCTGCACTTTTATGTCTATCTCTTTCCACGAACGAGTTGCAAACGCTTGCAGTGACGAGTTACGGCAATACATTGACAGAGAAATCGGAGCTTTTTACAAGAACATAAATTATATACAAGTGGCTCTGTGACTGTAGATCTCGTAAACCATCCCGACTCGTTGAAGTTTAGCGGATAGAAAAGTTGTTTTGACAAAAAAAAATGCGTCTTAATAAGGGTAACTAAAAAGATGTATGAAAACTTTTAAAAATAAATATTTTTAATAGTTTTCAACCGCATATTTCCGCCATTTGGAATCGAAAAACAAAAATCTTTATAATTTTTTCCTTGCCTCACAAAATTTCACGAGAATCGGTTGAGAAATGCAACCTGTAGGCGAGAACAGCTGGACTGACAGACGGACAAAAGCATTTTTGGCCAGTCACGAAACTGAGACGCCACGCTCGCTTTGCTCGCTCGGTCAATTATACACTATCATATTCATCCCTGATGGCACAGACAGAACATTTCAGGGTTTGCGGCTCTAAGACAGACTTCAGGGCCCCAAGATCCGAAGGCCACTTTTAGCGTGATGTTCTTATTAGGAATTTTTAGCAAGTTTAAACGACCAACCAAATAGGATGTACGTCTGCAGTTACAGCGATTTTCTTGAACCATTTTTTCTAAATACTTACCCCCATATTCATAAAATTTACAACCGTTTGCTAAAGCTACTTTAGTTAAAATATGTTTTGTCTCGTTCTTTCAATGTAAAATATTGAAAAGAGGGAAAGTGACAAAACATGTTTTAACTAAAATAGGTTTAGCAAACAGTTGTTAATTCTTATGAATATGAGGGTTAAGGGGCTACCTGAATTTTCCGGGGTCCAGTGCTGCCCCTATTTGAAATAAATCTATTGAAAGGAAACGAAGATTTCATTTAAAATTTTGTCTTGATCAGACCCTAGATAACCCTTTAAACTATTTTATGAACTATTGTTTACACTTTAAAGTGAGAACGTGAAGCTTTTCTACGCACAATTGCGAAAAACTGACACTTTTGGCGTATGTGGGTAGAAAAGCTTCATGTTCTCATTTTAAACAGGAAACAGTAGTTCATAAAATAGTTTGAAGGGTTATCTAGGATCTGATCAGGACCAAATTTTAAATGAAATCTCCGTTTCCTATCTATAGATTTATTTCAAATGGGGGCAGCACTGGACCCCGGAAAATTCATGTAGCCCCTTAATATTTATCTACTTAAAACTTTTTCTTCAAACCCAACTTGTACCATGCATTTGTTCACGTTCATAAAACATGTTCACTACAATCTGATAACGCCGTGCTTCTGTGCGGACGTGAATTGAAGGTTTTTTTTAAATTTTTAAACGTCAAAAGTGCTCGTATGTCCAAAGTCAAAACTGAGATCTCCCGTTCTGTCTTGATACGCGTTTCTAAAAACAAGTAAGTACCTAGTAATGTTCCTTTTGCATTGTTATAAACAAAGAAAAATACGAGCTCCGTGCTTCGGAAGGTATGCTTAGTTGGTCCAGGTATTCACCATTGTATGAAATTCGTCAAGCTATGTCAAATGTCTTAAGGCAGCTTAAAAATCTAACACCAGCCATTTACACACAAGAAAAACAAACAAACAGTAAACTTAAATTATCTGTTACAAAGTCTTGGTAAGTATATTTTGTAAAAAAATAAATAAACAGTAAATATACTTAGTATATGAAGTATACCTATTTACAAAAACCTACTCAATCATTAAAATAAAGACTAGACATTATCGCATAAAACTTTATGAACCATTATACAAAAAGGAGTTTTACTGCACTCGCCTTAAAAAAATCAAACGAGAGTTAAACCAGCACTTAGATCGCTCTTCCGCCATGAGGACCTTGGGGATTGTTTATAATACTATAAATAACAAAGAAGCAAGGATACTGCAGGAGGAGGGAGAGGGACACATTGGGCGAGCAAGTGGTGCTAGTTAGATGGCGAGTTGGAAGAGGAAATGCTGCAGCGCAGTTGACGCTTAAGTTTTGTGCCGCTTCCTATAATTAATTTATTATTATGGCATCGGAAATGCAAAAGTAGTACGACTAGAAAGTGATACGAAACTTAACGTTAACAAATTAAATTGTGAAATCAATGAGTTACAAAGTTAAATAGAATATTTTAATAAATATTATCTTCAATTGATACAAAATATTTTAAGCATATCATTAACGATGTTTTGCATTACATTTAGAATTACTTATTCGAAGTTTTGATTTTATGTCAATACAATACAAAGGCGATTCACGTCACCGTATATTGAAAATCGTACTTGATTGTGACGTCTTCCGAAATGCATATGCGTTGTATCTTGGTCATTATTTGTAAGATATATATTAGTACGATACTTTCGCACTTTAATGAACAATGTATATAAGAATAGATATGAAAAAAATCCGAGGGCAAATCCTTAATAGTTTATATAGCGATCAGTAAAGTACTAATAAAAGCAATTGGATCTGCTTCGATCCATCACCGTCTACAGGCCAATAGTGGCAACGGGATAATGGATAATTTATTTGATTTAGGAAGAGTATTTACACAAAAACATTGTACAGTGTTATGTTGAATGTACACGTCCAGTTAGTACGCGATGTGCTAAATTAACAAAATAAATAATTTGCTTATTCATTAAATATATATCCTAGTGCGCATCACGTACTACTATCAGGATGCTGCCATAGTTTAAATAAATTTAATTCTTAACATTACAGTTGAGGATTGAACTGGAAATAGTCCTGAGTATATCATCGATTTCGAAACTACAAGAGCCGCTCGACCAATATGAACCTGCGCGGAGTGGGGAGGTTTCGAAAGTTGCACAAACACATCGCCTTGACCCCAATCGGCTGGCGGAGCATGCACACTGCATTTTTCAGTACAAATGCGGTTTTTAATAGATTTATCTCACTGGAAATGCTATAAATCAAATTAAATGTCGGTATTCAGAAACTTGGCTTTCTGAGACAATTCATTGGATATCATGATTATTTAAAAGGTTATTAATATTAGTTTTAATATTTGGATTACCAAAAAACTACATAATATAAAAGAAACAAGCTACAATCTATCTACTAGCGTTCTGGAACGACCACTGCTGAGAAGAAACACTAAAAGGAACTCTTGGATATATATTTTATAAATTCTTTCCCTAATCTTACATCCCACGTAGATACTATTAACATTTAATTAAATTTTTCCTTTTTAACTGACTTAAAAAAGGTAGAAGTTATTGTTTCGTTGGAATCTTGTTTTATGTGTGTTCAGCGATTAATCGAAGACGCCTAGACCAATATGGAAAAATCGTTTTTGTTTGGAAGGGCATTGGTTGTTCCATAACAATTTTAGCATGATCGGTTGAGTAGTTAAAGTTTTGAAAGGTGTTGAAATCAATTTTCAATTTTACAAAAGTATGTACTATGAAAAACACAAAAAAAATCGGAATGTTTTTTTTCTTTTTCGCTTTCACAGACACTGTTACGCGAAGAGCTCCCACAAAAATGTATTTTAATTACATGTCCCTTTGAGTTATTTGTCATGAGTGGTAGTATAGTTTCCCCAATTCCACATGTGACGTGTACGCTCCCCAGTATAAGGAAATGAACCCTATAATTAAAATTAGGGGACTTTGAAGTGAAGCCGGTGAACTACAAATAAAAATACACTGTAGACTTACGAAACTGTAGAGGACTTTTTGGTAGATTTTTTATTATTCAAACATCTGGGAAATATAACTTATTCATAGATGAAATAGTCAAAACCTAATTTTATGTCCGTGTAACAAGAAGGAGGTATCAACCCGGGGGCATGAACGTACTAATCAATGTAAACAACTTTTACTATGGGACCACCCCTGAAATCGCAAAAAGAAAATCTCCAGCTCCATACAAGATTAAATACCTATTGTGCCGAAATGCATGGAGTCGCAGATTAATATGTTTCCTCCCTTTAGGGTTGATACCTCTACTTTGTTACTCATTGTATATAATAATAATATAATCGGAGAAAAACTTAAGTAAAGGGTAAATCCAAGTATCTAATCACATGTGAAAATAAATTAATTTAATTGTGTCCTCTATATAAATCCAGACAAATTTTATAACGTGTTTTATGAAACGCAATTTAACTAAAAAATATTCAAATTTACATAGTTAAATCCACGTTATATTAACTTGGTGAATATTTACACGCATTATATTTAACTAACATGGTCTGTTAGACAACATTTCTTTACAAATAACTAACATCTATGGGTTTGCTTCTAAGTAAAAACCTAAAACATTTACAATTTAATTTTAATCTGTACAAGAATAAATACAAAAAAAGAAATGTTCTGTTCGTAACTCTATTAATAGGCAACTGCTACGCCACTCTATGCTACGTCGTAGCCGTCTACGCATTTCGTAGCACGTTCTACGTTCATTCATAATTTCCCTACAAAAATAGATTTGCTTGCGTCAGAGTAAACTTGAATAAAATCGAATTAAATGTTCCAGAATAGTCCGGCCCTGTTCTGTTAATGATAGATGACGCTCGGGCCGGATTTAGAACGACAAACTTGCTTTAGACAAGACACTGATATTTTAGTTACAAATTTGGGTTACTTAAGTTGATAGATTTTACAGTTTTGACGAAGCATGTTGCGGATATTTTTCTGTTTACTTATTTATTAAATAAATTGTATGTGATTTAATAAAAAAAAAAAAAAATTGATAGAAAAAGTAACAAATTTAAAATTGATCAAAATATCTTGCTTCTGTTCCCGCAGATGGTAAAAGCCGATTGAGGGAATGGGAATATAACACAAGTTTAATCTTACTATTTGGCTAGTAGCTCAAACTGTGTGATTTGTCCCTGTATATTTTATCTATCTATCTAATTGACATAAGGCTTTTTTATTTATGTAGAGTTATGCTTATGTCACAGTTCAAGTGACAAGTGACAAGTAGGTGTGCATACTTAATAATACACACTTGAGCACTAAAACTTAAAATAAAATTTTAACTAATCAGAAAAAAATGTGGTTTTTCATTAAACTGAATTATGTTAATAGGGGATGCGGTTTGCAATCACTATTTTGATTTATTTCCACCATCAAGCCGGTCAAAGATCTTACGGTCCTGGGCTGTAAAGGCCCCATGATAAAGACGTGGCAGCGTGTTAAATAAACTTACATATAGCATTATCTTACCTTACTATGTAGCATTTCATTTCGACAAAGTGCATTACTATGCATCAAATGAGGCATCTTGTTGTACGCTGCTTAGGTAATGTATAGAAAGCGATAGTGCCGCTTTCCAACCATTTACATAGCAGTCTATGTCGTAAGTAACTTCTTTTATTGGACTAACTTTGATTTCAAGTTTGGTTTTGTTTTTCAGCACAATTCCTGTCACCCAAAGGTTGCCTATAAGGTCGCTTATTATATACGTATACTATAAGTATTTTTGATAACCGTTAATTTGTGTTTTTATACAATACAGTGTTACTTACTTATTATGTTATATGGCGGCAAACGAACAAGCGGGTCACGTGATGGTAAGTGATCACCGCTGCCCATGAACAACTGCAATGGGTTTTCGGCATTCCCGATAAGATCACGCGAGTCCAGTAGGCTAAGAATTTGTAATGCTAAACTAAACGGTACACGGAACACAAATTGCGGCTGAATCCAGTGCCCGGGGACCGTGACGTCTGCGAGGATGTGTGGGTCGTCTGTGTAGCTTCGAAGGTCTTAATTTTTAGAACTCTGAAGATTTGATCCTTCTCTGATGGTGTTGGAGCAGAGAAAAAATTGCTCGTAATTATGCAAAGAGTTTGTAACCTCTGTTCGTAATTTAAATAGCTTTGGCCACATATGTGGCATTTTTACAATGTATTTTGTAAAAAGAAACAAATTCAAAGGGCGCTTTCGATATTTATTTATTTTTGCACATTGACATCTTCCCGTTCATTTTTAATTCTTTTATTTTATTTATAAATATATGTCATTAACTTACACACATGAAAAATAACAAACGGAACAAACTATCCGCTATAGAATTCACAAAAGTAACCAAGTACCAACGAGCAGATATCAAACTGAACCGCCATTGTAAAAAACCTTCAAAATTCAACGGCAATTCGTTACCTCTCCCTAATTACTCAAAAAAATGCGAGCCCAGCCTATTGTTCTTTAAAAAAACGTGGATTTTCAACAAAACTCCAAAAAACAAATGGTGCAATTAAAAAAATGCCGCGCAAAAAGACACGCCAAGATGGCGGCCATGTATTTAGATCTTGGCGCTAGCTTATATTGAATGCACTGTCCTTGGTACCTCAGTTCGTTGACCTTCCAATGCATTTTGGCGGTTTCCACCGAAACCTAATAGTCGTAAACACACGTACTTCTACTAGTCAATTTTGAACCGTATTTTCTACACTCAAGACATATTTTCGTTCAAAAACGCTTTAGACTATTATTCGCAACAGTATATTCTACTTTTTAAACGACTTTGGCTTTAAATAAAGACAGCCTAAGGCTTATTATTGTTGTGTTGAATGCAATTTTATTATATAGCTCGTGTCAATCGATTTTGAACCTTGTTTCAATCGTATAAGTCTTAAAATTGCAAGTAAAGAGAGCTGTCGGATGAAGTGTTATCTTACCAAAGGTGAGCTAGGCAGAGCAGAGACCATATTTTTTTATTTTAATTAAGGAGGCTTAGGCAATGTGTTTTTATGTCGTGTTAAGCGAATGAAGGCCAACACAAAAGGAAAAAAATACTGGCAACTTTAAAATAAAATTTATGCGTTTACATTAAAACTTTGTAGGCACAGGAAATGTATTTATTTAAATTAGCAGCTAAATAGGTGTTTTAAAAAAGGTTTTGGTTCTAAAGAGGTTTTATAAGTAATAGTAACTAGATGTAGATTGTAGAGCTTTTAGTTTTGGCTATAATCTTATGTGATTCATCAGAACCACACATGGCCTTTGGATCTTGCAGCTAGACTCTGTCTACTT
Organism: Acrobasis suavella; assembly: GCA_943193695.1. Lineage (NCBI taxonomy): Eukaryota > Metazoa > Arthropoda > Insecta > Lepidoptera > Pyralidae > Acrobasis > Acrobasis suavella. The sequence continues at coordinate 1,621,001 of OW971937.1, read as the reverse complement.
AGATCCTCAAGACACAAAATGCTCTGTCTGCCCTGAAAGGGAAAAGAAGTGATAGTCTACCTCCGTTTGACGACCTCCGTGGCGTAGTGGCCACCATGCTCGTCCACCACCCAGAGATTCCGGGTTCGATCCCCGGTCAGGGCAAGTTGGAAATAGGCCTTTTTCAAATTGTCCTGGGTCTTAGGTATTTATCTATATATGTTCTTGTTATGAAATATAGTGTCTAATAACACAAGTCTTGAACTTACTTTGGGGCTAGCTCAATCAGTGTAATTTGTCCCTACATAATTATTTATACATAATTATATTTATTAAGTCTATTTATCGGTATTATATATATATATATATAGATATATATATATTATATATATACTATGAAATTATTATTTTTTGAATATATTGTTTTATATAATATATTTATAAACTTACATATGGGAAAGTGAAAAGCGATATATTACTAAACGATTATTTCACCATAATATATGTAATTCAAAGACGATTAGAATAATCACGGGAATTTTCCGAGAATCCTTCTTTTTTTCGAAAAATCTTAATTTTATAAACATTTGCAATTCCAATGTAACAAATACCTTCCTGGATACAGAAACGTCTCACGGCCAATTTATGTATTCGGAGATTCGACGAAAATAACTATACGAAAATAGTAGCTGTGTTTAAAATTAAGCTTTATCTTAGAGGAAGAAGGTTTAACTTCGCTAGTCATAGATCCCCGACCTATCTCACAAAGCACTAACCTATCCTATGCCACACAATATTGGATGATTCATAATCGTGTTTGAATTCAACGCTTATACTATGGCTCATGTAACTATCAAGAATGTTCACACATAATTCGCATGTTTCACTTACACATACATAGATTATACTCACACATAAAATAGATTCATGATAGACGGCATTCAAACAAGAATCTTATAAATCTACTTAGAGTAGTATATATAGGTCCTTTTTAACCCTTGACGCAAAAACAGGGGCATAAGTTTGACACCAAGTCTGTCTGTCTATGTGTCTTTTTGTGGCATCGTAGCTCTCAAACGGCTGAACCTATTTCGATGCGGTTTTTTTAACGTGAAAGCAAGTTTCCTCGTTTGTTGTTTGTTGATGAAAATCAGTTAACCATTCAAAAGTTATTGGGAGCGAAAGCTTAAAAGACGTTTTTTTTTTTATTTGCTAGGCAAATAAGCTAGTAGGTATCGGCAATTCAGTCCTCTCTCTCTCTCATCTCAGCGTTTTCCCAGTTGCGTCCTCACCTGTAATGCTGAAAAGCCCGGGGTCCGCTTTACGACTTTTTCTTCTCCACTTTGCACGGTCTTGAGCATCCTTGGTTGTAAGACGATTAGCACGCATATCATCCTTGACGACGTCAAGCCAGCACTTCTTGGGTCTACCCCGCCTGCCGGGCCCCGGTGGCGTATCGGCAATTCAGTCCATCGTCCACTTTCCATAATTAATATTAAAAGTTAATTTACAAAGTACAAAAACAGAAGAAGTATATAGGTACTGTATTTTTACCAAAATTGAATAGATTTGGGTTTAATTAATTAGCACAAAACATTGTTGTTAATATTTATTCCACTTTTAGTGACAATACAATAAAACAATAGCACAATACGCTTGTATGTATACTAATTATTCGACTTTTAGTACACAAACAACTTTTATTTAAGTAGGTATGTATTTAGTATACGCCGAAAAAAATGTTACAAAAGATTTTTCAGTTTTATCGTCTTTGATCTGGGTTATTTTAGAGTTATAAAAGTCAAAAGGAAAGTTACAAATCATATTTTGTTTATAAAACTCACGAATGATACCTTGAAGTCTCATATTATATATGTATGTATATAATTAACATAAGTTATACGAGTACATTGTCAGATTTAATTATTTTCCTCAAATTTAAAGTGCAATGTTTATTATAGAGATTATTAACTTTTATATTAACGACTTTATCGATTAACGCCATAAAGATCCAGTAAGTACCTAATTAGTTTTTAAAATAAAAAAATAATGATAACATATTTTTTTCGATTTTTTGGTCAATTTATTGGCTTTGTAAGGCAAAAATTAAAAAAAGAAACATCTATACACACAAATGACAAAAAATCACCGTTGCAGCCTCAGGAAATATCCCCCTTTATAAAAAAAGGTATTCGTTGTATAGTTCAATTGTGTACTTCTAAATATTGGTAAATCGTAAAAGCCGGGCGAGATAATGAGCGAAAGTGTAGCGATGCGGTCTTGCAGACCCTCTGTCCGCTTAAGGCCCAATACCCAAATGCTCTGACTGCTCAAGGGTTAAGAAATTAAAGAAGTTATAGTATATATGTATGTATCTATAGTCTGTGTCTATCTCCATGGGAAACAGGCGTGAAAACATGTATGTATATATGAATATGAGTACGAAAACATAGGTAACGTAATCTAGGTACATTAAGCTGTTCATAAATGAGAATAACTAAGAAACTCGCCGACAGCAATATCGAATACCTAGTTTGTTTGTTTGTTTTGTTTATAAAGCTTTATTGTACATAAGAAAGAACACAGTTACAAATCAGAATAGTAAACATACAACGGCGGACTTATCCCTTATAGGGATCTCTTCCAGTGAACCGGCCAGTAATTGAGAGGAATGTTTACTTATTATGCGTTTGGGGCAGAAGTGGAACAGTACAATATAAAATTACACAATGATACTGTACAAATAATATATAGTATATATGTAAACTACATGAATACAACTAAGAATAAACTTACATATAAGTATACATAAATATACATACTAATATACCTAAAATATATATATATATATACATATCAAATATCTAAAATATAAAATAAAATAAAAAATTAAGTAATTAGGTAGCTCGGAGAAACTTAGGATTCTGAAAAGTTCAATATTTTGTTTTTAAAGGAACCCAAGGACGATGCCATTTTAGTATCTAAGGGGAGTGAATTCCATAGGTGTGCTGCCATCGCAGAGAAGGATTTAGAATAAGACTGCGAAGAATGAGGAGGTATATCAAGAAGAATATTGTCAGCGGAGCGTAGGCAGCTGTATTATTAATCCTTGTATAGCCCGCATATACCTTTGTACTGACAGGTAATGGGAGCGTATTTCCCATCCGAAATGGATCGACTCCCACGCACGATTGCTACTAACATCGAAAATAAACCGCATTCAAAGCAAACAAGTAGTGCTGAATTTAGTCAGCCTATAGTGCAACGACTCGTTAGTGATGGCCTAGTGGTGTTGTGTCGACACCGTTTCGATTTATCGAAAGTTTGAGGCATTGGTCTTAAAATAGGAAAAGAATTGAGAGTATAATAATCACAGTAGAATAATTATACAGTTTCGGATATTTATTTTCACTTCTATAACAACAATCATCAACAATTTTCATAAACATGATGGTGATTAACTGGAATTGTAGAAAAAAAAAATATTACAATACTTAGACATCAAAAAATTACTTTTTATGATACAATAAAAAATTTAATCCGCCCATATCGAATTTAAAAATATTTAATTGTTTTAATATTATGAACATTTATTCGGTTAATTTAAAACAAGCGAATCTAAAAACATCAAAACTGCCCATTATTGATTAAAAATGCATTGTTTGCAGGACAAACAACCAACAATCAACAATTTTATGCCGATACGATCACTCATATATTCGCAGGTGGCGATAATTGCTCGTCAACTTCAAAAGTAACGCATTGGAAACGTGTACTGCTTTCAAAAATGTATTCAAACAATGTTTTGTGTTTTTGTCTGATTCTTAGAAGTTACTTTCTAATTTTAATAATCTTCGAATTAAAAACCCACTGGAGGGTCATAAAAGCATATCTTATCAAGACATCAATACTAAACGGGCAAATTAGCATGAGCAACATAGTGCAGGGGCCAGGAAATGATTGTTGTTCGTGCGAATCCATCATCGTAAATTCTTGTATTAAAATTCAGACAACGTCAACTAATCCAACCGGATTTGGGCGCTGAGTTGACTATGTGTAGTAAACAAATTTGGGTATTTGCATTATTGTAATTTGAAGTGCGATGAACTATTGAATTGTTCAGGTGGCGTGACGATTAAAATTCCAGTTAATAACCTCACTTAGTTCGTATAATGATGATTATACTCAAAGTAAATTACAACCATGAATATTTACAATGTATTCTCTAACAAACAATATAAAAATAAACTTATATGTATGTTATTTTTTAACATAAATGACAATGTATGAAAATTTTAAATTTTTTAAATCCATTAGCGCTTACTAGTAAATAAGTGTACTTTTACGTATTCAGAACAAACTAAAAGCTCTTTAGTATTTTCAAAGCATATTAAAAAAATTATAACAAATATGTAATGCAAATGCTAAGAAAAGAAACGTAACCTAGGTACATTTTTTTATCATCAAAAATAATGTAGGAATATGTTATCAATGTGATACTATTGTCTAGCCATACCTAGATTCATAAATCGACGTTGAATTTAACAAACAAAAAAAACCGAACATCGACAAAACTATCGACAGCGACCCACACTACTATTTCTAATTTCACGGGCGACGTCTATGTGTGCGCGCACTAGTGTGCGTGACCTTGCTGCGCGCTGCGTTTCGGCGGTCATTCACCCCGGTGCAGTTCTGGCCAACCCTTGACTTTGGCGAATACATACGAATGTTCTATGTTGTATGTTGTGTAGCTACGAGTAGGTATGTTTGTGATGGACTGATGGTCGACGGATGGCGTCGTCCGCTCGAAGGACGATTAGTTTTGACGTCGATGCTTGGCTGTAGAGCCAATTTTTATCGTTAGATGTCGGTAGTGTACTTTATTTTTGCTTTATAACTGTGTTTACGAAGCGTTTGGTTGTTTAGACGGTGGTGGCCAAAGTTTAGCCACTAACTGAGCTTCAGTGAGGCAAGAGTTCGATTTTCACTTGGTGCTACTTGCATCTCTAAGTACCGGCCTTAGTCACATCGTCTGACCGCCTTGTATGGGTGTCCTACGCTTCGCTTGCCAGTACGCGGTCGCCATTCGAGAACCTTTTCGCCCCATCGGCCATCGGTTCCTCGCGCTATGTGTCCCGCCCACTGCCAAATATTAGAATGGGTTATATTTAATTTTCTTTCTTATTAGTTACTATCAGTTTGTTTGTTTTTCATGTGTAAGTGACCAATATTGGTGTCAGAATTTTCAGGCTGCCGAAAGGCATCTCATATAGCTTGACGACTGCCATATATGACAGCCGGGACCAACGGCTTATACGTGTATTCCGCAGCACGAAGTAGCTCGAGAAAATTGTATGCCACTTGTGGTCATGCATCTGAGTGCGGACCACGCCCGGTGCCGCTTTACTTGCAAAAAAGCTATTAAAGTACACTCCCTCCGGGTCACCGAGCTCCTGTGCTAGCAAGGTAGTATCAATACAGTATTAAGGGGCTACATGAATTTTCCGAGGTCCAGTGCTGCCCCCATTTGAATTAAATCATTTAAAAGGAAACGGAGACATCATTTAAAATTTTATTTTGACCAGGCACTAGATAACCCTTCAAACTATTTTATGAACTACTGTTTGCAGTTTAAAGTGAGAACGTGAAGCTTTTCTACACACATACGCCAAAAGTAGCCGTTTTTCGCAATTGTGCGTAGAAAAGCTACACGTTCTGACTTGAAACTGCAAACAGTACTCCAAAAAATAGTTTGAAAGGTTATCTAGGACCTGGTCAAAATAAAATTTTAAATGATGTCTCCGTTTCCTATCAAATGATTTATTTCAAATGGGGGCAGCACTGGACCCCGGAAAATTCAGGTATCCCCTTAAGCAGTGAAGCTGTAAAAAAGCACAGTTTTCCCTTTGGCTTTTCTATTTTCCAATTTAATTCAAAATTATATAAAAAATTCAGAATTTTTGTTTTTATAAGTCCTTTCGTATTACTGTATTTACTGCACTACCAAAGAGCGATTTTTGCTTTCTACACTAGCCTCGTGCTTTGTAATAGTTATCTCGCAAAACCCGGATTGCATAAGGAAATGCAATCCGTGGCAAGCTTCGAGAGGTTATTTTATTATTTTTGTATTTTTTAATTTTTTGCGAAGCTAATTAAAATAAAACGCCGACTGCCAAAGGTATACCCCAACTTTTAAACCGTTGAACCGATTTCCATTAAACAAAGCTAAGAACCACGTAGATCAAGTTAGCTTTTAAAAAAAAAAATTTGCATCACAATCGGCCCATTTGCTTAGGTGCTACGATGCCTCAGACAGACATTCATATACACAGACACACAGTCAAACTTAATACACACCTCTTTTTTCGTCGGAGATCTAAAATATGTCTTCGTGTAGTGAACACAAACCTCGAAGACAAACGAAAAAATAAGTACTACTAGGATCAAAATGTCATCGTCATCATTTTTAGGGTTCCGTAGTAAACAAGGAACCCTTACAGTTTCGCCATGACTGTTTGTCTGTCCGTCCGCGGTTTTACTCACAGACTATAAGTACTAGAAAGCTGTAATTTAGTATAGGTATGTATGTATACCTTATTCATGCCAAAAAAGTAGTTTTTTTAGGCTAGCTCCCATGCAAGTAAATTAGGAGACAATTTTACTCAATTTGCCCTTCGTATGGGATATCGATTTGTAGGTCTTTCAAAAATATTGTGAGCTTGTGAACAGCATTTAAGCGTAAGTACTTATATCTGATCATTCAATTCAAAAGCCATAATATAACTAAAGAATTATTCATATTACAATTTTAATCACGCAAACCAACTATAACCACTAACGTTGTAACTTAATTAACAAAATTAACAGAACCTACAACAGTTTTCACCACAATTAACAAACTCCATACCTCAATTAACAAAACACAAATTAATCCCATCCCTTACAATGTTTGAATTTAGAACGCATTCGAACCAAACCGCTATAACCGAGATTACCGTCTACTGCTCGTCTAGTCACTATCAACATGTCCAACCTGTCTTGAACTGGGAAAACCTATTCACGGACCCCTGATAGTTCTAGCTGCAAGGGTTCGCGGGAGGGGTTAGGGATCTTTGGTTTCTGGACGTCCCGTGTAGTGTGTGTGTAGTGGTCCTGACCTAGAACGATAGTCGTCGTCTCTAGGTCAAGGAAGGATACACGCACACATAACTAATGTTTTGTTATACGCGTGTGGACGTGTAGTTATAGATCGACATTTGTGTGTTGGCTTGGTTTAGAGATATTGGGACTTTTTGCACTGTTGAAGGCATCTTAGGATTGTTAAGAAGGATGTTGCAAGAGATAACTATTAGATAAATCTAGAGACTATTGTTGCGCTTTGTATGTGCATTACTTAAGAATATAGTCTAGAAAAACCAGAAACGTCAGTTTTAATTTTGGTTATTTTGTAGAGATTCTTAGACACAAACATAGAATTTGTTACTGTAATGTGCAATGCACTACGTAAGTGGCCAATTATTAATATGTCATTAATTTATTAATGACATATTACTACACACATTATTAATAATAATTAACGATTATCATCGGATATTTTTAGTCTCCCCTGCAGGAGCATAACCCTCTTAACTTCCAGAGCCATACTTGGTCAAAGCAGCCAGAGGATTTTGTCTTCACTTTCTACGCTAGGTTGGAGAGGTCTCATTGATGTGTAAAAGCTTTGTTTAGCTTAAATTCTTGCCTTCTACGACGTCCACGAAAAGACTGAGAGGTCCTATTCTACTCTGTCGGAAACCACATGGTTAATTTACCTAGTTATCTGTAAAAAAAAAAAGAAAACCAATGCAGCGCAAACGATTTCCAACGTTAAAAAAGTAAAATTTAAAATTCGCCGCGTTTTGTTTCAATATTGAAATCCGCTGCGTGTTGGGTCACGTTTTGATTAGTTTAGTTGGTATTCATCCGGCGATTTACTGGAATTTGGCGGGTATTCTCTGGAATCCTTCATTCTCACGTCATTCGCATAACTCACGCGTGGTTAGTTGTTCAGTTTGTAAACAAAAGGGTAACTTGGTTTGTAAGGTTATTAGGTATATTGACTTTGTTATACCTTTTTCATGTTTTATTTATTTATTTATTTATTTAAACTTTATTGCACAAAAAAAGTGTACAAATGGCGGACTTAACGCCAAATGGCGTTCTCTGCTAGTCAACCATTGGACCAAGTAGAAAATAATTTAGGTGGTGCGACAGAATGTGTAAACTAAATAGAAAAGCATAAATTAAATATCTAAAAGAATACAATAAAATTAAAACATATATATATATACACATATATGTATACCAATACAATTATTATAGATAGAATAAACATATAATAAATATCAAATAATACATAAATACCTAAAATAATATATACGCATAAATAATTAACATATGGATGGCTACTAGTTACTGCACAGGGACATCATGAGAAAAGACTTCTCGGAGAAAACGTTTATGAACCGCCCGTTTGAAGGCTAAACGACTAGGTGCACGCCTAATGGATTCCGAAAGAGCATTCCAGAGGAGAATGGCTTTAATTTGAAAGGATTTGTTCATGAAATTAGTATGATAAGCAGGTACAGATAAAGTTAAAAGATTAGAAGAGCGGAGATTTCGCGAATGTGTGGAGCTAAGAAGAGAAAATTGAGACTTGAGATAAGCTGGGAAGTTAGGGTCATTAAGGATAGCATAAAGCATGCATAGGATTCTGGCGTTTCGACGCTGGGGGATAGGGATTTAATAATGTTTGATGTCCGTATTCCCCGTTACAAAATATAAATCGTTTATCGCATTTAACATCTAATATAAGAACATAGATAATATGATTTCAGTCAGTCAGATTTCAATTATGAGTCTATACTCTATTGCCACAACCACAGCACATGTTTCGTAATTCCGCCGAAAAGACAAGCCTAGAGCCATAAGACCTAGAGTTTTTTCTTTATATCTAGCTGCCACATATGTATTTAAAACCTTAACCTAAGTGTACTTAAGTTAAGGTTTTACTTGATCAATGCTCACTTTAAAATAATTGGCCAAGTGCGTGTCGGACCAGGCGCAGTGTAGGGTTCCGTAGTTACGAATGCGAACTTTGAGTTCATGCCACTGAAAACGTCTAAAAACTAGTTTTCTATTGAATTTGTACAATTCCTTTTTCCGAGTACATTTTATAAGTTGATCGCCTATAACTTTTTAATTTGTAAACCCTACTTAGCTCTGATAGTTTTCCTTTAAAGTTCGTTATATATACTATAGCTGTGAATTTTTTCACGTGTCCGTATAGTAACCGTTTAGCAGATAGAGGGGATCATTTGACTCTAACAAAAATGTTCATTTTAAAACTTAATATTTCAAAAACGGATCCCTAAATCAAAAAAACAGTGCTGTCAAGCTCATTATATTTTTGAAAGACCTATTCAAGGATACCCCACATGATTGGTTAGTCGAGATAAAAAAATTACGGGAGCAGGAGATACCCAAAAAAAATTTTTTTTTTCAATATTTTATTTTACCACTTTTTCCGCATAATTATTGTACATATTCATGCCAAATCACAACTTTCTAGTAATTATAGTCGCTGAGTAAAACCGCGGACGGACAGACAAACAGACAGACAGACATGGCGATACTATAAGGGTTCCTTGTTTACTACGGTACCCTAAAAAGCACTTAACCAATTTGTTGTAATATGAAACTTTCCAAAAAAAAAACTTTACGGTCAACATTAAGAAAATATTTTTTTTAACATATGGTAACTAGGAAGCAAAGATTTAGAACATACGACTAGAAAGTAACCGTTAATTAATAAAAAAGTTTACCATAGATAGGTATCTAGTATCTGCCAAACAAATGGTTAATATTTTATTTAGTAAATATAGTCATAGAAAAAGTATTGTATGCAACATTGTACAAGTAAGTCAAAAATGCTCGGTGGAGTCTCCTTACGATACTCGCGAAGGCTCGCATCCAAACCTGCGCCACTCGCATTTTTGACCCTTCTGATACAACTGTTGCATAAAATACTATTACACAATGTTCTTGTATTTTTTTGTCAATAAACTTAAAAATGCAACATTTTTTTTCTTTTTAGCAAAACTAAATACTTAAATGTAGCCCTGTTAGTTCAAGCTGTCTTCATTAGGTCCCAAAACACTCCACCTGGACTCTCCAATGCAGGTGTATCTATCAATGCATCAACCTTACAATAGTGTGCAACTCAACACACCAATAAAACATTGACAACAATAGAAAACAAGTTCCAGGCACATTAGCAGACTATACGGACACAAATACAACTGTCTAAGCATTGCAATCCAGTTTTTCGACCCTCTGCCCTTCGAGTCTAGCTCAACAAGTCTTCAAGAGCCCTTCGGTCCTTTTTATACAGCTACCGACCAGTAACCAAGATCTTTACGTTCCCAAATATCTCTTGGATGTTCTATTTCGGGGTGGGTCTATAAGAACTGGTTGGGCCCTTGCAAGAGTATACTTTCCAAGGGCCGAGTGACTTCGCCCTTTTTAGCAACCGAAAGTGGATTGTTCTAAGTTTTGCGGCGAGGGTGCGCGTTTTTGGTGGAGAATGTGACCTTGTACTTCAGTTACCTACTGGATACAAAGTTTCGTTGTATTAAGTAGCAACTTAAGTTTGACAAGTATAGCATCTTAAATTTTACAAGTATGTTGATGTTTCACTTTATCATTTATTTTGTTTTATGTATTTTTAAACCACTTCAAAAAGAGGAGGTTATCAATTTGTCGCGATCTTATGCTTTTTTTTTTTGTGTATGTTCACCGATTATTCGAAGACGCCTAAACTAATTTAGAATTTTTTTTTTTTTGTGAAATTGTATACTTGTCCGGTGGTCCCATAGAGATTTTATCAAAATTGGTTGTGTGGTTTGGAGAAGTCGGATTTTAGTTTTGAAAAATGGTTATCTTTCCTTTGATAACACAAAAGAACGAGAAGTTTATTTATTAATCGCTTTTATGCACTCATACATATGGTTAGTAGGTAAGTACATGAACCCTGGCAGGGTGTTGCGAACTTTTAGTTTGTTTTTATATAATAATAATAAGATAGATAGATAGATAAAAACTTTATTTGCTAAAAGGCCACATATTATACATGTAATTATGAGTAAAGCACGTAACTATTAACAAATTTTAAGAGTTTAGTTTTTAATGGTGGTAGTGCAATGCGGTTGTACTGAGAGATGTGACCTAGAGAGCGAAAAGGTCCTGACTCAGCATGATGTCACAGATGAGCTAGTCGAGCTGCGACGCTGATAATTCTGCCAGAACCAAGGGTGAGGTCGGTAAAGCGATACGAAGGTGGGCTAATTATATTACTATACAGTGTGTATAAGTTGAAGATATTTAATAATTTCAATTTCAAGTTCAGTAATGTTTAGAACGAAGTTCTTCATCGCACGTTGCGGGGATGGAACAAATTGCACAAGTCGAGTGCGTTACGTGAAACCCCCGCGACTTTTTTTGTCATCTTAATGTTTTGTTACTAAATACCGAAAACGTATACGAAGTGAGAGATATCGGAACAACAGTTAATAAATAAATAAATATATAGGGACAAATAACACTGATTGAGCTTGCCCCAAAGTAAGTTCGACACTTGTGTTATGGGATACTAACTCAACGGTACTATATTTTATAACAAATACGTATATAGATAAACATCCAAGACCCAGGACAATTTGAAAAAGGTTATTTTCCAACTTGCCATGACCGGGGATCGAACCCGGGACCTCTGGGTGGCGGACTAGTTAAACCTCAAATGAAACTGGACAGGTGATGTAGCTCGCTAGAATTTGACTAAAGTTTTACGACCAGCCGCCTTCCAGATGTCAACCTTTGGGATTGAGTTTGTACGAAAAGTCTTATAAGTTGCCACCGCCCGACGTCAACCTACTTGGAAATGCAGTAGGAACACGAGATGTTTGTGTTTAGACCTTTCGTCGTCTTTTGCGACATCCACTAGATGAGTTGGAGTGATCCTATTCTACTATAGTGAAGTCACCGTAGCCAAACACTAGTCACAGTTTTTATAATTGAATTATACTTAAAGCCTTTCGACTCGATAAGAACACGAAGGAAGCAGGAAGCCACAACACCAACTTGTTCCAAACATACACTTAAAAAAAAATGGAGCCGTCACGGGACGCCTGGTAGATGTGAAACATCGACGTTATTTCGTAAAAGTAGTATGCAGAAAAGAACAGATTGTGGTAGGAACTAAAAATGTCAATGAGTACTGTAATAAACAGAGTATACATTATAGGTATCCGAGCTCAGTGGAGCGAAAGAGATGGCTTAACGCCGGATCGAGTGAGAGAGAAACGCACAGTCGATTGCGCGTGGCGACGCGTCGCCACGCCAGAAATCGGTCTCACGTGCGCCTATAGATGTTTCACATCAAAAACTTGAATTTTAAATAAAACGCAATTGAATCTTAAAAAAAACCGTTGTATTACTCAACATTCTAAGATCCTCCACCCGATTACAATCTTTTGAAAGCGATACAATAATTGCATACATTAAAACCGAGCCATTCACCCTCATTCCAATTTAAACTCCAATTTGAAAAAAAGTAATCAGGCAGAATAAAACTTCATTTCAAATTTCCAATATCTGCTTTAAAACATTTCACTAATTATTGAGTGCCACCCATTTTTGCACCGGTCGCTATGTGTTGGCTGTATATGGGAGGTGGTGTGTGCTATGTAAAGAAAAAAGGGTGTTTTGTCTATGTGCCAAATAAAAATGAGGCTGTAATGTCCGGTTGCATGGGCCGTTTATCGCGCGGTCGGGAGCGAAACGTTGATAAAGACTGTTTTTACTTTTTTGTGTTTTTTGTTTAATGATGACTAATGTTGATGTAGATGTTCTGTTGTATTATAAGAGTAATGATGTATTGTTTTGTTGCAAGCGTTTGTGTATAAAATTTAAGTAGAACTGTATGTTGTGTACAATCTATTTCAAATTCGAATTTTGTATATTTATTGCACAATCTTCTACCTTATTCCACTCTGTTTTTTTTATAAAAAACGCATTAATTTTATTACTTGTTCTAGATTTATACGATTATCCGCCCAAATTAAGTTGACATATAATAAAATGACGCAATGTTATCTGTCGATGCCAACTTTATTTGGGCGGATATTATAATGTACTTGACAAAACACTCGATCGGCTTTTACAATTTGCGCGGGAAGAGAAATTGCAATCTAAGTTTTTTCTCCCTGACGAGTTAGTTATCTTTTATTGTAATAAAAACAAAATATTAATAATAATATAGGAACAGACTTAAGAAAAAGTATTATAAATTTGTACAAGGGCGAGGTTATCCCAGAAAGGGATCTCTTCTAAATACATTATGTGAACGGATGTAAGAATATTCTAAACGAATAACGCTTATGTAGATGGAGTTATAAACAAAAAAAACCAAACAATTGTAGGCATTTCTTTTCAGCTTTCTACGGTTTCAAACAATAAAACAACAATCAAGCGAGCATAAACCTTGTTTCCATGCTCTGATAACGAATGGTATCTTAATTAGTAGTGATTGTATTTAAAATGCTTAGCAAACTTTCGAAGCTCATTCCAAGTTGTTCGTAAAAATAAGGCTTTGTTACACACATTCCAAAGCCCGAATTTTTAAGTAGACTGCGAGAATTTCGCTCGCTACGCTCTTACGCTATGCGATCCCTTTGGAATTCAAAATGTTGGAGAAGTTACATAAAAGTTGTGACATTCCCGAATTTAAAAATAAGATGATTCTTACAAAAGCCTTATATATACAAACGATGTTTCAATGAACACAATCCCATTAGAAAGAAATTTCTAATATCACTTTGTATTTTTAGCATTGAATATAAAATAACTTCGAATCAATTTTTGATTTCAAAGTATATTGCCGTGTAGTGACAGTGGAATAGAATATGATTTGTCAGTAATAATAATTGTCAGTACCCTTTTTGCTATTCCACTGTCGCATAAAAGATGAATAAGCAAAGAAGAGTAATCAAGATTTTGAATGCGAAAGACGAGTGTAGAATTATGGAAACCAAAGAAAGACGAGATTATATAAAAAGTATTAATATATATTTACACACTTGGTGATAAATTTGTATTGGGAGGTGACTTCAATGCTAAGAACACGTATTGGGGTTCCCGACTTACGAACACAAAAGGAAGAAAACTTATGTGCGCCATCACAGAAATGAAATGTGGTATTGCATCAACAGGTTCACCTACATACTGGCCAACGGACCCATCAAAAACCCCTGATCTCATAGACTTTTTTATTTATAAAAACATGTCGTCTAACTACATGCAAACTAATCAAAGTTATGATATGAACTCCGATCACTCAGCCATTTATTTAGAAATAAACGAAAAAGTTATATTTAAGGAAGATAATTTAACTCTAGTCAATAAATATACAGACTGGGATAGTTTTAAAATAGAATTAGACAGCCATGTAGACCTTAGAGTACCACTAAAGACTCCAGAGCAACTAAATATAGATTTAGAAAAATTTGTCAGCTTAATACAACATACTGCTTGGAATAATACACCTAAGAGTAAGAAAAGGACAGTGAAAAACACATACCCATTAGAGATAAAAGACCTGGTAAAAGAAAAAAGAAGACAAAGAAAACTATGGCATCAAACTAGGTCGCCAGACGATAAAAAAAAGTTAAATAACCTCACAAAAAAGCTTAAAAGGGCAATCCAAAAACATAACGATGAGTGCACAAATACGTATCTCCAAAAACTGTCCAGTGACCGTAGTACAGATTATTCTCTCTGGAAAGCTACGAAGAACATGAAACGGCCAATAAACCAAATTCCTCCCTTGAAACTTGGATTTGGAAAGTGGGCGGTTAGCAACGAACAAAAAGCTGCTTTGTTTGCCGAACACCTCGAAGGGATCTTCAAACCAAATGACAGATCAGAAGGCATCGTTGAAGATATCACTGAGGAACTCAGCGAAAATTATGATGAAGAAATAAATATAAAGCTTGTAACTCCAAAAGAAGTTATGAGGGAAATAAAACAGCATATCAACCCCAGGAAATCTCCTGGTTTTGATCTTATACCAGGAGAACTGCTACACAATCTCCCGAGAAAGGCTTTAGTCAAATTAACTAATCTCATAAACGCTGCTTTGAGACTTAAATACGTGCCCGATTTATGGAAAGTAGCTGAAGTAATAATGATTCCAAAACCGGGAAAACCGCCAAATGAGACGACGTCGTACAGGCCAATTTCATTGTTACCCGTTATGTCAAAGTTATTTGAAAAAATATTACTAAAAAGACTAAAACCTATCATCGAAACCAAAAACCTTATTCCACCACATCAGTTCGGCTTCAGAGAAAAGCATTCAACTATAGATCAAGTTCACAGAATAACAAATATAATTGAAAATACCCTCGAAAATGAAAAAGTCTGTTCTACTATCTTTCTAGATGTAGCGCAAGCTTTCGATAAAGTGTGGCATGAAGGACTCATCATAAAACTTAGAAACATGTTACCCACTAACTACGCAGATATAATTACATCATATATAACCAATAGAGCTTTTAGAGTGCGACAAGAAAATGCGTATTCTAAAATTAAAGAAATAAAAGCTGGAGTGCCTCAGGGAAGTGTTTTAGGTCCGGTCCTGTACCTACTATACACCTCGGACATTCCTGATATAGATGACAATACTATGGCGACCTTTGCTGACGACACTGCTATAATGGCTGTCGGAAGTACTCATGAAGAAGCAGCAGAAAAGGTTCAAATAGCAATTAATAAAATTATTGAATGGACAAAGAAGTGGCGAATCAAGCTAAATGAATCAAAGTCAACTCATATTAACTTTACGAATAAGCAAGAACAATTATGTCCCGTGTATATAAATGGAAAGCAAGTTCCATTTGAAAATACAGCCAAATACTTAGGTATGACTCTGGATACAAAGCTGCGCTGGAAAGCGCACGTCAAAAAGAAAAGAGAAGAGCTCGAAATACGGTTTCAAAAGATGCACTGGCTGCTTGGGAGAAACTCTGCCTTGTCAGTGCACAACAAAATACTTTTGTATAAACAAGTCCTGATGCCAGTATGGACTTATGGTATACAGCTGTGGGGCTGTACCAAACAGAGCAATATCAGTATGATCCAAACATTCCAGAACAAAGTACTCAGGAGCATTGTCAATGCACCCTGGTACATTAGAAATGCTGACCTGCACCGGGACCTTAACATGCAGTTCGTCGATAAAGTTATTAAAAAATATGCAGAAGCACACGAGTATCGATTGCTTCATCATGTGAACGTTGAGGCAATCCAGCTCCTCGACAACACGGACACAGTGAGAAGACTTAAACGAACTAAACCGTTCGAATTAGTGTAGTGTAGCGACAATAAAAAAAAAAAAAATAATACTTAGTGCGGTCATAGTGCAATAATTAAAGACACACGAACAAAGTGCCTTCCCCTTAATAGAGACAGTAAGAAAAGTGCCGATGGACACATTCTTATACTATTGCTTATAAAACTAGGTCAATGTAAAATTACTAATTAGTCTTAGATTAATAGGCTAGATTGTAATAATATTAGCGTACTTATTGAACAGTATATAGGTACGTTAAGAAAGTGGAAAAAAAAAAAAAAAAAAAAAAATATATTTCAATTTATAATTGAAAGGTGTGTTTTATAACTATTTGCGTGCTATGCTTAGTTATGGCAAGGGCCGGGAATGCACTAAATTCTGAGAAAGCCTAGATGACGTACCTATATTTAACTCGGACTTAGATAACAAAGACTTATTGTTTCATACATACACAAACTGAATGAAAGGGATAGACTTCCTAAGTTAGAGAGAGACAAATTTATTTTTGTATACTCCAACAACGAGGCTAGCAACCCATCACTTTTTTCCATCTTCTCACCTACTATCATTCGTAATCATTATGATAAAGTCCTTGCTATCTTAGATTTTGTCTGCTTATAGCCGAAAGATCAAAATGCTCTGTTTATCCCATTAAAGACAAAGTCGTGATAGTTTGCGTGTGTGTATGGATGTGAGAGAGAGTATGTGTGAGGCTTGCATATGTGTGTGCGTGAGTAAATTTTTCTTCCTATCTAATTATTGATTTTTAACAGAATTACAATGCTCAGATTATTATCGAAATTAAAATATGTGATCAAAATAATAGAATCATCTTTCTGTCTATTTATATTTTTAAAACACATTACAAAACAGCCTCTGTCAGTTTTTTAGGAAATCTCCCAATAATTTAATCAAACAAAACGAACAAAGATGTCGGTGTAAGTGTGATATAGCAATCAGCAACACTGCAAGGCCGACAGGCTCAGACATCGCAAGCGCAGGCGCAGGTGTCTCATGCGGATAAAGTTCAAACATTTTGCATACTACTTACTGTGAAAAAAAAACTCGCTTGCGTACCTACTCCTTACGGTGCCTAATCACGTCTACCTCCCTTGTGGAGTAGACTGAACCTTACGCACACAACACAAATCCTATTTTAGGACTAGAGGCTGGGATGACGTCATTAAGGGTGACTTTAAGCCAGTCTCACAAACAGTGATGCTGTAGACCAAGCGAAGTCGTGAAGAAAAAGACAGCTGAGAAGGCACCAGGAAACGTTCTAAGATCAGAGAGAGACAATGCGATATTTGTGGTATCATTTAACAAAAGATTGTTTTAGGTACTCTAAAAAGATAAATTACATTTTCATACTTACACCATTTTCGCTATCAACTGACATTCGAAATTTAAATGAAGTAGCTATCGCAATTAGTGCACACACATATGCACCGAGACGCGTGCGTACACGACTAAACGCACACACGCAAACCCAAATAAAAATGTAGCGATCAAAAATGTGTGAAAGAATGACACGCACACATCCCGCACGGCCACAATTCAATATTGCTTGTCATTGGACGTAGGATCCGCATAAAAAGTTTATAATCCTTATTGTTCTTAATTTAAATATTTTTGTAAATGCATGTTACTTTATGTAAAAGTTAAATGGATAATAACAGGATTGTGCGAAGAAAAATTAAGCTATAAAGTAAAATTTGTAACATCAAAATGCTTTGGAAACTTTAATTAGCTAGTGACATTTAAAATTGTGTCATCAAAAAAAATGTGCTGACCTTACGAGCAACCTGTATGCACGCACACACACGCGGAATGTGTGCGTTGCCTCAGCCGACCATGTGGCGAATTTGGGTCAATTGTTAAAATAAACGCATGAGCACTTTTTTTTCTCCGCCTAACGCGGGGGAGAGTCGTATGCACTTTGAATTCCACGCTCCTTTAGACGCTGACGTATGCAACGCCACTTTCTTTCTTTTTTATTGCGTTATTTCTGTTTCTCGGTTAATAGCGAGAAGTTTTATGAATATAATAGAACTTGTACATTAGAATTTAAGATTACCTATTAATGTTTTAAATATTATTGTTCATTGCATGGTAGACAGATTAGGTGGTAGGTGAAAACATGCTCATGCACATCACGTACATACATACGTACAATCCCGAGATTATTTAAATACACTCAAAAATACTTGGCTTCCTTTGCGCGCTCGCAACAAAAACTAACCAGTTTTATGTATAAAACAACCATAAAAATGCTATAAACTTATAATATATGTAATATATCAATATTTCAATTAATATGTTATTATCCTTGAAGAAACATTATCATGACATTATGAATGAGAATTGATTAAAAGCACTAATTAAAAGGTAGAATAATAATTGCATTGAAGGAATCAGTGTGTCGTATCTTGAGTCAGAGGTAGGAAAACGACTAATAAGTTTGAAATGCCAACGCAAGGCCAACTAGCTGTAATTTTAGCTTGTAAAAACGCTTTTCGCCATTCAAACGATGTTTAAATTATAACGTAGAATACTATGTGATACATTTTGAAGTCAAAATATTTATTTATTGTTTGATTTTTTGCTCTGATTATCGAAATAAATGGTGAACGCAAAAATGGCGACATTTTAATTAGGTAAATTTAAGTCACAGGTCTTGATAAATTACGTACCTTTTTATTTTTTGCAATAACCTGCCAATTTTTTTTTGTTAAAAACAAAATTATTCGATATCTTAGTTAAAATTACTTTGTTTATATAAAAGAGATTCTGGCTCTAAATAAAATAAAAATGCCTTGATAATAACATCGAAGGTAATAGAGAAACATAAAATTGCCTCAGCAAGATGTTGATAATATGTCAATTAATCGGTCACATGTACTCGTAAAATGCTTAAATTATGTTTTGGCATACGTGTGCCGTATTTTTTAATTTTTTACGACTTCGCCCGATGAAATTTGAATGCATGTTACATCATGAGTTTCACAATACATTTGAATAAAACATGTTTTTTTAAACAAAACCAGTTGTATTGAAATCGATTCTAGTAATAATTTATGAATGAGATATTAACAATTTAGTTCATCTTAAATATATTTTGGCCTTCTAGATTTTATTCGAACCAAACAAATGCTTGTTTATTGTTTTTCGTGTGCTTTAGTGGCCCCTTGTCACTCATGTTTGATTTTTTTAAGCTGTTAAAGGTATCTGACATTTTTTAGCGACTGCAATACAATCGGCTTTACGTCCTTCAGAAGAACAAAATGTGTTATAAACGATGACATATCAATGTAATGAGTTTTTTATCTGATCTGAAAATTTTAAAGAAATTGTCATTCATTAAGTTTTGCATAAAATGACGACCTTCAGCAACATTTTAAAACCAGATCTACCTGAGAAGTTACACGTGAATCATCGCGCACTCAAGAGAGATCACCCGCCGGAACAATGTAATAAATCGGGTTATATTCAATTAATTTAGATTAAATGCATATACATAGTTAGGATTTGAAAACTGATATAATTTTAATTAAATCACACTCCGGGTTCCGAATCAATAAGGATGCAACCAGTAATAAAAATAGATAGATATTTGTTTCTAGGCTCAATAAAAAGCTCACTTTTATTAACATGTCATTGCCTAAATTACACAATGATATGAATAATGTAGTAAAAAAAACCTAGGTCAGAAAAATATTGATCTATTTGGTTTTTCAGTTAAATTTTAAAAATTTTTGGACCCATATTTTTAGGTTAATTAATTAGTTGAAACATCACAAAGATTTAAATTCCGTAGTGGGGGCTTGTGACATCCAAAAAATGTGTGAAAACCATGACATCATTTGAAATTTAAATGAACTGTATCTGCTTATGTTTTTGTTAGTGCGAAAAATAAAAAGAAAACGAGCGCAATGTTTTTTGATAAATCTCACTGATATTCAGTAATCACGCCTATTAAATTAGGTAGATTGGTGGAAAATAGAATCAAAACAGCTTCAGTCATCATGCAACTTTAAAACATAACCTCTTTTAGCTTCATACCTCACGACCTCCTTCAAGTCGGCATGTTAAAAAACCGCAATTATTACACTACAAGTCAGTTTTGTCTTTACAAAGGTCGGAGGCAACTGGTTCTTCGCAATTGGTATTTATGCAACGGAACGATTCATTACTTGCGTTATTATTGACATTTTGTTGGGTAATCATGTTTCTTCTTTCTTTCGTCTTCCACTTTCATGTTATGTGAATAAATGTTAATTTAGTATCAGTGGAATCACGTCTTGTGTTTTTAATTATCGAATCTGCATATTTGAAAATATTTAAAATATCGAATTACGCTAATAATCCATAATAAACTTCAAAAGTTTTGGTTTTGCTCACAATGTTCATAATTTATTAAAATACACTTTGATAAAAATTGTAAACCTTGACATAATAGACAATAATATAATAATAAGTTATATGTTTGTTTATGATTATGGTGAAATTCGGTATTTAGGGAGTGACGACGTGGCTAAAAAAATATATTTACTGAAAATGGTCCCCACTTAGTTGGTACTAAACCGAGGAAGCAGAAAAAGGAAATGCCGATTTTTTGTGTGTTTTGGTTGGTTATATTAATTTCATTATACTATATTGATCTAGTATAGCCCGTGGTTCGATTTATTACTGGTATGTCCCTTCCACTTTGAATATTTTAATTAAAAAAATATATTTCGATAACATTATAAGAGTTACAATAAATGTTTTCCTGAAACTAACTCTAAAATAATGATTTCTTAATATTAATAATTAAATTAATTAGTTTAAAACTAAATAGGCAGTCTTACCAGCCTAACGCACATATCGTCGTTTTTTAATGTGTTGCAGCGTGTCGATTATGCGTTTTTGGCAATAGTGCACACACACTTGCAACCGGTTTTTATCGCGCAATTATTGTATTTTTAACATCAGAAATTCATGTATTTCGCCGGGAGGTACATTATGTGAAAGTACCAGAGTATACTTCGAAAAAATATAGAAGTAATATGTATGTTACAGTTTAAATCATTTATAAAGCCTTTTAATTTATGAGGTACTTTGTGGAACGAAATATACCTACGTAACGTTATTTAATATATTTATTTTCCATTTCTTTTTTGTTCAATACTGAAGTTGAAGCTTATCTGCCAGTTTACCTATCGGATAGATTCAGTTTACCTACCTACTGAATCTATCCGATCCAACTTTAACCATGTAAAATGTGTAAGGGACATACCCGTAATGAATCGAACCTCATGCTATACTAGATTAAACCCAAAGGGTAGACCAGGACTAATCCTTGGATAGGTTTGAGCAAACGCTAGTCAGGTCGTCAGACCACCTAGTGGGTGGGTGTCCTACGGTTCGCTTGCCAGTACGTAGTCGCCATTCGAGAACCTTTTTGCCCTATCGGCTATCGGTTCGTCGCGCTGTGTCCCGCTCACTGTCAAATTGGTTAAAAATTATCCTACGTCCTTTCCTGTATCTCAAACTGTATTCATGTCCTCCTATCTTAAGATGTGTGATAGGAATCAAATTATATGCAACAAATTTAAACCGCGCTTTTCGTGCGTTAGGCGTGGGCTAGGCATGGGCTTAGCGTCTTCTGAACGCGCCCCAAGAAGAAGACTATATTACCAGTTTAAAAACGATATTGTTGCCATAATTTCAAGTGTAGAAACTTAGTCGTCGACCTTTAAAATGTGAAAGCAGTTCAACATAAAGCCTAAACGTTAAAACTTACCGCACACATTTTTTTCGCCACAGAAATACTAAAACGGAACCTGTCGGGTTTTCCTCAAACACCAGAATAAAGGCGACCCAAAAAGCTGAATGACAAGCTTTCACAAGTACATACCTAACGTGATCTGTCAAACATGAGCTTTAAGCTCTGACCTAGATTCTGGGGGCCTTAAATGAATTGATTTGTGAACGGAGGGCGGTGTTGTCTTATGATATCTTCTCGCTTTAATCATATTTTAGCCCCCGACACAAAAAGGGGTCTATTAGACCCTACTTCGATCTAGTGCGACCACTCAAGGTATAGCTTGAGTGGTCGCACTAGATCGAAGTAGGGTTAAACACTAGTGGTAATGCTTTGTCTATTCAATGTACCTCACGAATTTATTACCCCGCTTAACGACCTCCGTGGCGTAGTGGCCATGCTAGTCCGCCACCCAGAGGTCCCGGGTTCGATCCCTGGTCAGGGCAAGTTGGAAAATGGCCTTTTTCAAATTGTCTTGGGTCTTGGATGTTTATCTATATATGTATTTGTTATAAAATATAGTATCGTTGAGTTAGTATCCCATAACACAAGTCTCGAACGTACTTTGGGGCTAGCTCAATCAGTGTTATTTGTCCCTATATATTTGTTTATTTGTTTGTTCGCTGGACGGATGACATATTTTTTTAATTTTTGTCCAAGTGGTTGAGGTACATTGGATTTTGTTAGTAAATTCGTGAGGTACATTGAACAGACAAAGCATTACCAATAGTGTTTAAGGTCTAGCTCGAGTGGCCCCGCTAGATCGAAGTACGTTCTATTAATTTGACGTGTCTGTGTCTGTGGTATCGTAACTCTTAACCGAATGGATCGATTATTATGGGGGTTTTTTTAAAACTGACGTGATCGAGGTTGTTCTTAGATACAGTTGATGTATGACGACCTCCGTGGCATAGTGGCCGAAAATGCCCATTTTTAAATTGTCCTGGGTGTTGGGTGTTTATTTATATATGTATTTGTTATAAAATATAGTTTCGTTGAGTTAGTATCTCATACCACAAGTCTCGAACTTACTTTAGGGCTTATTCAAATCACTGTAATTTGTCCCTATATATATTTAAAAACAAAATTTGTAACGTGAGCTATTTTTTTTTCTTATTATTTCACCTATGAAGAGGATAATATGATACGATATGACGACTTCATAAAGACTATCATTGAAGGAAACATAGACGGGAAAAGAATACCAAGAAGACAAGGCATATCGTGACATAATATTTATTTTATTTTATTTTAATTCAACAAAGCTTAAATCTATCATTACATGTGAACCAATACGACAGAGAAACAATTAATTATTGTAACACATTACATACAAAGCCATTGTTATGAATTCGCTCAGAGAACAGGCAAACAGGTCAATTCTTTCGGCAATCTGGTTGAGGTTGCGCAGCGCGCGGGTCTTCGGGGCTTTTCTAAGGAGCTCGGTGCGAGCTCTAGGTACGGAGATCAGTGGCCGGTGGCGGCGCCTTACGTACCCGTTGGGAACACAAACCCTCGACAAACTTAACAATTCTGCATTGTGACTTTTCCGCGAATTAAATTTTATAGATAAACAAAGCCATGGATAAGTCCCTCTTCTCCTCGATGATCCTCCGCGATGGATATGATATACATCATTTCAGCCGCATAAAGTTCACTGATCTCCCAAGGATTTCCAAAATGACCGATCAAGAGCGGCCTGCATCCAGCGCTTTCCACCGACCTTGGTCAGATCATCTGACCACCTTCTCGGTGGGTATCCTACGCTTCGCTTGCTAGTACGCGGTCGCCATTCGAGAACCTTTTTTCCGATCGTCCATCGGTTCTTTGAGCTATGTGTCCCGCCCACTGCCACTTCAGCGAACTAATCCGCTGGGCTATGTCAGTGACTTTTGGTTCTCTACGAATTTCCTCATTTCTGATTCAATCACGTAGAGAAACACCGAGCATTGCCCTCTCCATAGCGGGCTAAGCGACCTTGAGCCTTCATATGAGACCCATAGTTTTGACAACCTTCGTGGCGTAATGGTCAACACGCTAGACCACCAATCTGGAGGTTCTGGGTTCGATCCCCAGCCAGGACAAGTTGGAAAATGGCCTTTTTCAAATTGTCCTGGGTCTTGGGTGTTCATCTATATATGTATTTATCATAAATTATAGTATCGTTGGGTTAGTATCTCATAACACAAGCTTAAGCTTACTTTGGGGCTAGCTCAATCTGTGTGATTTGTCCAAAAATATATTTATATATTTTTTATGGTAAGGGACCACGTTTCAGGGACATAAGTCATCAGTGGTAACACACATTGATTAACCACATTCGTGTTGAGGCACTGAGGTACTTTGGATATAATATTATCATGTGTTATCGTGTCTAGAATAAGAATCATTTCTTCGCTCCAATACAGTACAATACAAGATGTCAATTGTATAATTACGGGCATGCAAAGATTAATGTAGTCACATATGATTTTATGTATAACAATAATACAACACCACCTGCCTACAATAGTCAGTAATCATGATGATGGCAGGTGACGTTTCTATTGCAATATCCCAGCATCGATCCATCATAATCTCATTCCATAATATTCCAATAGACATTTGACGACCTCCGTGGCGTAGTGGTCACCATGCTAGTCCGCCACCCAGAGGTCCCGGGTTCGATCCCCGGTCAGGGCAAGTTGGAAAATGGCCTTTTTCAAATTGTCCTGGGTCTTGGATGTTTATTTCTATATGTATTTGTTATAAAATATAGTATCGTTGAGTTAGTATCCCACAACACAAGTCTCGAACTTACTTTGGGGCTAGCTCAATCAGTGTTATTTGTCCCTATATATTTATTTATTTATAGACCTTTTTCTTGCAATAGATCTTTCTCCTGCCAAAACCTGTTGAAGGGTACACCTTTCATAGGTATATTCATGAATGGGTTTTGGCGGGAGCGCCACATAACATCAACTTCTTCAAAGGGCCTCTACGTGTTGGATCTGTATCCCCACGCAAACCTCTTAAAGGATCGGTGGTGAAAAGACCTGTGATTCTTAAGGGAGACATAAAATAATAGAAATAAACGATTTCTTTTAGATGCCATTTCCAACCTATAATTTTTGTTTATTTGTAAAATAATTAGTCACATAAGTATTACTAAAAGGGAATGTAGCGGGAGCGCGGTGCTCGAACGCCACAAAGGGAAGATCTTCCCGCCTGGCATGGTGTTGCGCCTGGGGAACCGCAACGTGTATCTTTTTTTTTTTTTTTTTTTGACGTGACAGACATAGGTTGCCTCGGACGGCATTTCCTATTTCACCCGGACAAGGTTTGAGGAGCGGGCCAGAGGCCCGGCTTCCTATATTTTTATACTACTAGCAGCAGCGCAAAGGGCTCCCAAGGGGGAAAACCTCGGCTTTGGGCGCGCTAGGGATTATGGCAAATTTTGGGGTGCTGCAACACCCATGTTTTGCCGGAAGGGCCAAAGCTACGGTGCCAGAAGGGCCTACTTAGGACGCAAATCGTCCAGGTACCGCCGGGCGGTACCTAGTGAACGAGCTAATGTTCCTACGCCTACGTATTCGATTACGACGAATGCGGGGGGGTCGGACCGCGAGGTTCCTCTGGCTACTCGGAGCCGCAGAGGTATCGAATTGGACCATGTCAGCCATAATCTGGTCATCGGAATCAGAGAGAACATGCCTCGGACGTCTGCCGGTGAGTCGGCGAGGGTTGTGCTCCGGGATGTAGTTAGCTGCCTCTCTAACTAGTCGGTTCGGGTGGTCGGCGGCTTTATCAAAGAAGCGTTCGGACGCTTCTTTCATAAAGTGCTTAATGGACGGGAGTTCGAGATCGCGGTGTAGGTCGCAGTTTCTCGCTATCCTTGGAGCGTTGGTAGCTCTGCGGATGAATCGGTTCTGTACTCTTTGAAGCCTAAGCATGTGAGTTGGGGCTGCGTGTGCGAAGACAACGCTTGCGTAGGTCAGGACTGGGCGAATGCAAAGTTTGAAAAGAGTTAACTTGTTGCCAAGAGAAAACTTTTCATTGCGTATCATGGGGTTGAGACGGCTCAAATAGAAGCATGCAGTGTTGCATACCCTTTTGATGTGAGGGCAACGTGTATCGTCGGAAGTTGTATATATGCAGCGAATCGGGCGAACTCTGAGATCGAGATATAGGATACTGCTGGCGCCATCTCATATGTTTCTTGTGAACTATATTGCCGGTTGTCTCTTGATTGGTTAGTTGTTGTAGTTTCTCGTAGTGGCCGTAGAGGTCGCTACAGCAAGAATCTTTCAGATCCGTTCGCACATAAGTCCGTGTCAAACCCCCATAAAGGAGTATCATTATTTATTTTCATAAAAATGCTTGACTGATAGAATGTCGTTTATTCCAAATCACGATGATTAAATCCTTAACTACATCGCAAAGTAAATGTCAGTAGACCGAACCACTAAGGTAACGCCGGAGGGGGCAATCTTAAACCCTTTATTTTTGCCGTTCAAAATTTTATTCGAGTTATAAGACATCGTGTGTCATTTCCTGTTGCACATTTATTGTGATGTGTATAAAATTATCAATAATTTGTAATTATTTAATTGTGGTAGAGCCACGCTACCGGCAAAACTCTGTTTTGCTGTAGCATGAATGGGCTGGCTCGTCCGGGGAAGTACCACACTCTCACAGAAAATCGACGTCTGAGTAGTAGCGTCACTGCTTCTATGCTTCGTTTGGTGAGCGAAACAGCCGGAGCCCGCCCCCCCCCTCCCCTCCCCCTCCCCCTACATCTTCCCTTCCTGAAAGGCCGGCAACGCTTCTGTTACACCCCTGGTGTTGCAGTTGTCCATGGGCAGCGGTGATCACTTACCATCAGGTGACCCGCTTGTTCGTTTGCCGCCCTATGACATAAAAAAAAATCTTACTAATATTATAAACGAGAAAGTTTTTATGTATGTATTAATGTTTGTTACTCTTTGACGCCAAAACGGATTTATGGATTGGAATGAAATTTGACATGGAGATAGCTTACCTGGATTAGCACGTATGATACTTTTTAATCCGGGAAAATGTGAGGTTCCAGTGGGATTGTCAAATATGTTCCACGCGGGCAACGCCGCGGGCTTCAGCTAGATACATAATTTCCCATCACTTTTTTACAAGCTTTTATTTAACTTGCAATACCTCTTGTATAAATGTTTGTTTAGGTCAAATCATGAAACTCAAATTTCAAGCAGTTATCCTCAACCGATTGGAATGAAATTTTCGTACTTGTGTAAGTCGGATGACAGTACAATATTAAAAAGTCAATGAGCGGTTTTGGTTACAGAACCGGGAGATATTCGACGGAACTCAGTTATAAAACAACACAACTTCGTTGAGTAGGATTGGTTTGATTTGTCTTGACGTGCACTTAATGGTAGACGATGCTTAAGGTCTGATCATGTAGACTGCCTCCGTGGTCCAGTGGTCAAGGCGTTCGCCTTGTGACCCGGAGGTCATGGGTTCGATTCCCACTGGGAAGCATACTTTGTGAAAAGTTGCTTCCAGTCTGGATAGGATATTGCAGGCTTGAATCACCTGATTATCCGAAAAGAAAGATGATTCCGTGTTTCGGAAGGCACGTAAAACTGTGGGTCCCGAACGCCACTTAGCGTTTGATCATCAAAACTATCCAAGGATTGGTTCCTGGTTTGCCCTTTGGGTTGCGGAGGTCAGACGGCAGTCGCTCTGTGTAAAAACCAGCAACCTCGTCAAATCTCCTTGGTAAGATAGCGGACCCCGGGCTCTGAAGCGTTACTGCTGAGGATGCAACCGGGAATACGCTCGGATGATGATAATGCTTAAGGTCTGATCATGGAGACGGAAGGTGGTCGATGGAACTCAGTAACAAAACGAAGCAAGCCCATCGAGTTTGGGTTAGGCTTATGAATTTGTCTTAGTACTTTGGCCTCACGATAAAAGATTTTACATTTGTTTTCCGAATCGTATTCTATATAAGCGAGGTTGCCTAAACGAAATCTTAAAGGTTTGTTTACTCAGAAATGGTCATAATCTGGTACATTAAGTACATACTGAATTTACAACTTGATTTGCATACAACATTATTTCAAAATTTCGACATTAAAAAAATTAATTTAAATTATGACAACAAACAATGTATACTCTGTCCACATATCAACTATAAATATTAATTTCATTGTGAGTTGACGTTCTTGTAGAAAATGCTGCAGTGCAGTTTGTTACCGCTTCTTCTGCACTAGCGCTTTGGAGGCGGCAGTAAACTTAGCTCTAAGTAACTTTTTGACGTCAACAATTATTGTGCAATAAAACAAAGTGACGATTATTAAGAGATATTATAAATATCCTATGATAATAAAGATATATTTGAATTGAATTGAATTGAATTGCTTAGCGATAAGGCCGTCTTGCATATTTCTCGTTTTTAAGATTATTTAATTCATTTAATTTATGTGCAATAAAAGTTATCGTACATATTTATAAAAAAATCTCGATGATAAATCTCTATTCGGCCGTCGGCAGTTGTCTTTTTTACTTTTCTGTGTATGTGACCAATATTTGTGTAAAATTCTTTAATTTTATTTAAAAACATTAAGTTCTTCTACTGACATCTAATGATCAAAAGCTCATCCAAGGGTGAGATGCCTGTCAAGGGATCCCCTTTATTATCGTTAATTTTTAATTCATAATATTGTTTTTAGGGTTTCGTAACCAAAGGGTAAAAACAGGACCTTATTACTAAGACTCCACTGTCCGTCTGTCTGTCTGTTACCAGGCTGTATCTCTAGACCCGTGATAGCTAGACAGTTGAACTGTTGTAAAAACAAATACTGAAAACAGAATAAAATAAATATTTAACGGGACTTTCATGCAACAAAAGCGATTTTTTATATATAATGACCTTTTTTCTGACAGCATACGTGGCGTGGTGGTCATCATGTTAGTCCGCCACCCAGAGGTTCCGGGTTCGATTCCCGGTCAGTGTAAATTGGAAAATGGCCTTTGTCCTGGGTCTTGAATGTTTATCTATATATGCATTTGTTATAAAATATAGTATCGTTGAGTTAGTATCGCATAACACAAGTCTCAGACTTACTGTGGGGCTAGCTCAATCAGTGTAATTTGTCGCTATTTTGTCCCTAATGACAAGGAACTCTTCGTACGCAAGTTCGACTCCCACTTGGCTGGTCATCCATATTGTCGTAGACATATTTTTTGCCATAACCATAGAAGTTATGTTATATATCTCTTATATTTTAAATTTATGTTTGTTAGTTTTATGAGAATAAATAAAGAACCGTCTGGCAATGGTCACCCAAGGATGTTGAAGAAGGTTCGAAATGGAGAAGAAAAAAGCCGTAAATCTATAATATGGGGTTTGTTATGACTAGCCTAAACTCCTTGCGAATGAAATATCAAATAGCATTTTTTTTTCCAAAATAATGATTTTGTTTATGTTGAATGCATTTTTGCGAAAATTGCAATGTCATATTATAGTTTCTCTTTGACTGCCTTTGTGTTCCAGTGGTCAAAGCGTTTGCGTTGTGATTTGAGCGTTTGGTTATGGGTTCGAATCCCACTGGGAAATACTTTGTGTAAACTTGTTTAGATACACACATACTTTAGTCACACACATACAGAAGAAAATGATAATTACAAAACATGATAAAACATCGCAGTGGGAACATATAGACTCGTAAATGTCCTTGTGTTGACTGGTGTTTCCAGTCTGGTGAGGATATTGCAGGCTTGCATCACTTGATTATACGAAAGGAAAGATGATTCCGTGTTTTGGAAGGCACGTATAAACTGTGGGTTCCGAACACCATCTAGTGTTTGCTCAAACCTATCCAGGGGTCTTTGGGTTGCGGAGGTCAGACAGCTGTCGCTCTGTATTAAAACCAGTAACCTCTTCAAATCTCCTGTTAGGTAGCGGACCCCGAACTCTGAAGCTTTACCGTTGAGATGCAACCGGGAATACAGGAGGATAATGATAGGCTCTTGAGAAATCTGATTAAAGTAAAAAAAATGATTTATTAATAAGAAAAAACAGCACGCAACTTTCCAACGCAGTCGGTTGCGTCACAGCACTCTTGTGTGCGTATGACCCCGTTACACACAGCGGCGTGCGTGTGTGCGTGAGCATGCATTTGTGCATCCACACATGCATTGGCTATACAGGATGATGGCTTCATGAGATATTTTTATCTCCTGATTTTTAAATAAAAATACTATAAAGTTCAATACATACATACACATTACGTCTTTATTGTTTACTAGCTGCCTACGACTTCGTTCGCGTGGACTTTATGACTTTGGCGTATCTGCATCAGGTGTTCCAGAATTTCTATTTTTATACCTCAACAAAAAGTGCTCATCTACTTTTTAGTAAAAGTAGTTCATCCTGACGCTTTGGTAAGCGTCATTTTTATATTTCTATTAGTTAAGCTGGACCATTGCTAGAAATGTTTTTTTTTTATTTTAATAAAATAACTAAAATAGGATAATTTACATACTTATAAATGAAAATAAAAAGTGAAATACCTAGTATAAATTTAAACTAAAAAATCATGCCCATGTAGCATAGTGCCAAGAGCGCTGGCGGCATTTCCTCGTTGGATTTTTATGGTTCTGCATCAGTAGTTCCATTTTCATGAGATTAGCGTGTACGAACAGACAAATAAAAAACAAACTTTTTTGTAAATTTCTAACTCTATTACTATGTCTCTAATGTTTTTTTTTAAATATAATTTCAATTTAGAGTTACATTTTTTACGGTTTTGTTATATGTATTAACTAGTTACTCCCGCGGGCTTCACTCTCAGTGAGAATTTCAGGATAAAACTGTCACAGGTCCTTTCCTGGGTCTCAAACTTTATTCATACCAAATTTAATCCAAATCGGTTCAGTGGTTGAAGCGTGAAGAGGCAACAAACAAATATACAAACTCACTCTCGCATTTATAATATTAGTTGAATAGTTGAATTGGATGGATTGGACTTATTTCAAGAGCACCCTGTATGGCGCCGAATGACACCAATACAAACAAACGCGAATTTCCCCCGCTGATCGGCTCATAATAAAATGTGGCTTTTTTATCACTATATACTTTTTTCTATGTACTTTTAATCTGCGCGCATGCACGTACATAGCGCTCTCTCATTTGGGAAATGTTTGTATCATGGTCGCCGTTTGTTGTCTGTTGGTTTATACAACATTCATCACAGACATATTATCACGCCTGTTTCCCACAGGGCTTAGGCAGACTTCGGCAGAGACTATGGACCTCCACTTGCTACAGATTTTGTAGCACGATGCCTACTATCACTATTAGTATACTTTCTCAATCCTGACAGACCTCTTTCGCTTCATCTACAATAAATAATAATATATACGGACAAATCACACTGATTGAGCTAACCCCAAAGTAAGTTTAAACTTGTGTTATGGGATACTAACTCAACGATACCATATTGTATAATAGATACACATATAGATTAACACCCAAGACCTAGGACAATTTGAAAAAGGCCATTTTCCAACTTGCCCTAGCTGGGGATCGAACCCAGAACCTCCGGATTAGCGGACTAGCGTGTTGACCATTACGCCACGGAGGTCGTCGACAATGAACGTATATAAACACCCATACAAATACTGTACTGTAGGAACAGAATGCGATGACACAAGTAATCAACCAGGCTCTCGCAGGCTACAACCGTGCCTAGAAATGAGGACTTTGATGAGGACTGCAGCAGCAGCACTTCAGCCCGACCGAACTCTGGCGGGTCTCTGTAGCTTCAACGCGCTCATCACTCATCACTCTCTTCATGCATGCCCTCCGGTCACGGGTACTTCTGACCTCTCTTTTTTAAGAATGTTTGCAATCTGGTCGTGGTTTATACAACTAAGCAAACAGTCTGATGATAAGTGGTTCCAATCTTATCTTATCTTGCTTTGGGGTCCACATTTGGAAGCACGTCGAACGCATTTGCTCTCAAACCTATCCAAGGATTGGTTCTGTTCTTTAGGTTGCGGAGGTCAGAGCGCCTACTCTCTGTGGAAAAAACAGTAACCTAGGCAAATCACCTAGATTAGGTTAGGGCTCTGACCACGGGCTCTGAAGCGTTACTGCTAAGGATGCAACCGGGAGTACGTGAGGCTGTCAATGATTTGTAAGGACGTCGAACCTTTGGGATGTATTATACCCTTGCCTTACTCACCCGCACCAGGATTTCTGAAGGAGGACTGATAAATCTTCAGAATATCACCTGGTGTAAAGTGCCTGTAGTTCTCTAACTTAAGATATGCCAATCCGAAGAGGTCCATACGCTTGACAGTTATTGAGACGCAGCTACACAAAATGTGTCTCAAATTCTACTCTAGTTCTTCACATGCCCTACATTTTGGAGAGATAACTGCAAATGTGAAAGTCTCCAGTCAGGACTCCAACCAAATAGAGTTCTGGTCTGTTTTCGATTATGTTTTCTGGTATAACCGTTTGTGCCACTTGGCAAAGTCTTCGTCGAGTTACCATAGTCTATGGAAGCCTGCATCCAAAAAACCAGAATTGTCACAAGAGCCTAGACGACCCGGGATCAAGAATCAAATGTTAATTTAATTTAGTAATTAGGTCTTTGCAGGCACTTTTACACGTTAATAAGTTTGGAATACTGTTTCTAACATTGTTTCTTCAATAATGTGACTCTTATGACATACAGCATAACTACCGTCTCCAAAAAAAATATTTTGACACTGTTCAGGACGTTAAGGTGCACTTTGGATTGTGTGATCTCGGAAAGGAGTACCAAGCGTCTTGTCTCAATAAATTTTAATTGCAACTAAAAAACAAGTACATATCATGCATGTTAAATACGAACGGCGGGACTAGAGTACATCAATAAGTATAGATAGGTTTGTATTCCGCTGACTGCCTCCGTGGTCCAGTGGTCAAGGCGTTCGCCTTGTGACCCGGAGGTCATGGGTTCGATTCCCACTGGGAAGCATACTTTGTTAAAAGTTGTTTCCAGTCTGGATAGGATATTGCAGGCTTGAATCACCTGATTATCCGAAAAGAAAGATGATTCCGTGTTTCGGAAGGCACGTAAAACTGTGGGTCCCGAACGCCACCTAGCGTTTGATCATCAAACTATCCAAGGATTGGTTCCTGGTTTGCCCTTTGGGTTGCGGAGGTCAGACGGCAGTCGCTCTGTGTAAAAACCAGTAACCTCGTCAAGTCTCCTTGGTTAGGTAGCGGACCCCGGGCTCTGAAGCGTTACTGCTGAGGATGCAACCGGGAATACGCTCGGATGATGATGATGAGGTTTGTATTCCGCTCTAACTGATTTGAACTAATAATTTCACACATATAAGTAAAATAGATTCAACAGACACCCTTTTCATGAGAAAAAAAAGGCCAGACATCGCCGGGCCCAAAGTAGTGTCGCATCGGGTTTTTTGTCATCCATTTTAACTAAATGCGCGTTCATTATATATTTATTCTCGTTTGCGGCCATTCGCGTCGTATATTTATTCTAGCGCACTAATTTGCTTCACTGATGAAATCATTCGGCCTTTTTTAACGTCCACGTTGATTGGAAACCGGGGAAATCCATTACGTTTAATATGTAAAGGGATTTTAGTGATCTGTGAAAAACGTCAAGTGTTTTAGGCTAGTTTAAATCTGTACTCAAATATTTGGTTTTGATTTTAACATAAATTAAATTAATTTTAGAACATGCTGATAAACAAACACGCTAGAAAAGGCCCAAATATTTTCTTGAAAACAGTCTAAATTAGACTTGAGCGCTATTTCACGTCACTGTATACAATAACTAGTTACTTGGCATGTAACCGAATCACTAGTTTCGCGACGAATATATAACCAGTGATTTTTCAAAATGCGTTATTTTACAAAGTTACATTCCTATCGTATCGTCCTAAGCCTGAATAAAGTTTCATACTTTAGGGAAGTTAATTTATTGTATTGTTATAAACTTTATAGCTATAAATAATCACTCGATAGTGATTTGTTTTGTTTCGTGTGTAACGGTAAAGTAACTATAACACAAGAAACGAAACGAAATCACTACCTATGCAGTTACACAAGAAACGAAAATAACTATCGGGTTTATAGTAGCCGGTCATCAGAGTAGCTGAGTGAAAATAGCTAGTTACAAAAATCACTAGTTTTGAAACAGGTGACGCCAACCTAAGTAACTGGTTTCGTGACGTTTCTTGAAAACGACGTAACGACCCACGTCTAGTCTAACTGAGCAATAGAACTAAGTCATATTCAGCTCTGTTTAATGCATGATTTTTTTCGGGTCCCAGTGCCGCCCCCATTTGAAAAAAATATTTCAAGATATCATTAAAATTGTGTAGTGATAAGCCCTAGATTAGATAACCATTCAAATTATTTTATAAACTACTGCTTATAGTTTAAAGTGAGAACGTGAAGCTTTTCTACGCACATACGCCATAAGTGGCCGTTTTTCCCAAAAGTGCGAAGAAAAGCTTCACGTTCTCACTTTAAACTGTAAACAGTAGTTCATAAATTAGTTTGATGGGTTATATAGGGCTTGATCAAGTCATTTTTTTAGGTATTAAATTTTACCATTGAGTACTTAGTTGAAGTAGATATACATTTGGACAAATTCAATAATTTTCTAAAGGTTGTATTTGAGATTAAAAACCTTCTTTAATTGTGTGAATACTGGTGTGGTACCACCTGGCCAGGCCACTATATAGAATTACGTTTATGTGTAGACTACTCCTTTGCCACTTTTTTGCAGAACACTACTGTGTCGGGTAAAACCAATGTAGCACCCTTTTTATGCAACTTGAATACTAAAAATAAACCAGATATTCAACGAACAATATCAGTGACTAACACCCGCGTAATAGACAAACAAAGAGGAATCATACACAAAGCAAACATGAAAACTACGACAATAGTAAACCACTGGCCAGTCAATGAGCCGACCGGCCATCGACGGCAATTTCCCGGCGGCACATGCCCGAAAATTTTAAAAAATAAAAAAGTGCGCGCTGTTCGAAAATAGAACTTTCGCTCTCGGCGGCCGTTCGCCATTTTTTCTTTTTTTCGCGCCCCGCGCGATAGAAATAGTGACGTATTTTTTTCAGCCACTCTCGTTTTCACTAGTTGCTGGTAAAAGCAAATAAAGATCGGAAAAAACTCGGTGGATTTTTTGCCGGCACCGTTTCAGGGTTATCCATTTTTCCTTTTTTTTTCCTCCTGCGGTGAGCCATTTTGTTTGGACGGGTGTAGACTTTTTTATGATCCGTGGGACAAATTTTTGACGAGGGGAATACTGTGAATTTCACGTTGGCACACTACATTTTTAGATTTCGTATTCCATTGACTGAATTTTCATCAATGTAGAACTTCTATTGATTTAAATTATAATAAGTATTCTCAAAGCTGTTATTGACGACCCACGCTCAAATTTCGCCATTTACATTTTGTAAGGAATACTTATATTGGAAAAAATACGTATAAAAGAAGCATAGAATACAGTTATAATCTCCATCCTAACATAATAAGTATTGACTTACCATTATATAAAAAAAAACCTTAGGAATACAAGAAATATTTTTTCATAAAATGTTTTTAGTCCATATCTTGCAATCCCTACCAGCAATTAACAATTGTTTATCGAAGGAAGATTTTTTATCTCAACAAACTATATAATAAATACTAGGTTTTGCTTTACGAGTAATATGAACTAAAACTTAAACAGTCTTATTATAAAACCCAGACTAACTTTGTTACTAGGTTTAAACCATTATCCGACCAAATCAAGTTGACATCTAGTAATATTACACTATCTTCTGTCAATGTCAACTTCATTTTGGGCGGATAATGGTTTAAACCTAGTAACAAAGTTAGTATGGGTTTTATAATAAGACGGAAAATACTTACCTATATATTTAAAATTTTAATTTATTTTAATTTTCCTAGAAATGACGACTAATCATATCAAAAATTACTTATAAAAGTCTTTTGTCTTTGTCACAGTACTTGGTAATTTACCCCCTGTCTCACCCTTCGAACTAAGATAACTACTATACGCAGCAAGATCCGGAAATGAAGAACATTTCCAGTATATCTCGCGGGTTAATGACTTTTATACATATTCTTACTTTGTTCCTCTTTTGTAAATCTTTGTATACTGTTTTAGCAAAAATTCCGATCGCACGTTAGAGTAGGATTAGGTTATAAAAATACTAATTTGTTGCACAGATCATATATAACCTCAAATAGTTATATTATAGCACTTTTTAAAACTAGTAGAAAAGACCTCTTTTTAATAAAATTGTTTAAATAATTATAACAGTGACAGATTTTAGAAAGGCATTTTATAAAAATAT
Organism: Acrobasis suavella; assembly: GCA_943193695.1. Classification (NCBI taxonomy): domain Eukaryota; kingdom Metazoa; phylum Arthropoda; class Insecta; order Lepidoptera; family Pyralidae; genus Acrobasis; species Acrobasis suavella. The sequence goes on along the minus strand of OW971937.1, from coordinate 1,584,366 downwards.
ACATTTTTCGTCACTATAGAAATGCTAAAGTCGAGCAAGTATAAGCAGTAGACGAGATTACATGTGTAATTACGTAAAAAAATAATTATAACCGCTTTTAAAGTTTACTGATTTTATTGATAGAAGACAGTCCAATTACTTTAATTTAAAACAAACTCTAAACCGAACTCGATAATTCAATTAATTCAAATATTAAATTAAACCTATAAATTGTGTTATTAATATAAACTGGGAATACATTTAACGGGATTTTGCACTTACGTATACTTGAATGTCAAAATTTACCACACCTAGATTTTTTGAATAGTTTAATTTGGATTTTAATTATATTTGAATTTAGACATTAGTTTAGTTTTTAAATTTAGTTCTTCAGTTTATTAAACGTAAATAATTAAAAAAATATGATCAAACATAATTATAGATTATGACGAATATTTTCTATCGGAAAATGTGGACAATAATTCTAATTAAGTACGTACCTAGGTAAACACATTCTTTATGGTAAGCTAAACATAATTGCATAAAATTCACTCTATTACAAAATATATTAATAACCATCTAACTATGTACATATATAAACATAGCCAACATAAGCTAAACATAAAATGTAACAGTAAACCCACTTTGCATCCCGAAAACGGGTCGGACATAACCGAAACTTCCCCAAAAGCATTCTAAAATGAAATCACCCGTTCGATAACCCACCGCGGTTACACTTAAGAAAAAACTATAAAACGTATTATAGAACCTTTATAGAACCTACTAAAAAAAAGATTCGGCATCTGCATGGGGGGATCACGTTTCCACCCACACCAATAAAATGCCAACACACTAACACAAATAAGTAATAAAGTACGCGAGTAATATAAAACTAAGAAACATCAACATCTTTCCCCCTAAGCCCCTGCCTCCCTAGGGGGGTAATTTCTCCCTGAACTTACTAAAATACTAAAAACGGAGATACAGGGTGGCACCCCTCGCCGTTTTCTTATGCAAGATCTTATATTTTAACCTAAATGTTGGTGGATTCGGCGCGCGGAGCACTTTTGAATTATTCGATGTTTTTGCTAGTGTTTCGTTTCCGGGTCTGTGTGTAGTCGGCTTTATGTTTAGAAGTACTTTCGCGTGCTTTGCGGCGTTGGGTGGAAAAATCTATAATCGTTTATGCAACTTTAGATTTTAATAAAATGTAGATAGTATTTTTGTTTAAAACTAACGTAGGACACAGACACTGTATATATTTTAAGTATTTATTAATTAAACGACAATAATAATAATATGACAAAGCCCTTCTGGCGAGTAGGCGACCAATACTCTTAAAATGAGTTTCTTTCGACGTTTCTTCTGAGCAGTGGTTATTACAAAGCGCTGGTATCGGTAGCTTTTCTTTAAAAATAAATTAAATTTGAATATACTTTACACGTAACGTAAATTATACTTACTGAAGTGTTAAATTACCTATAAATGTCCCATTACTGAATAAAATTTTGAATCTTTGAATCAATATTTTCATGATTCTTTATTTATAAAATATATTGCACTTGAAATCTTAAGAAGATCAAAAGATACAATTTAATGCTAAGCATTGTCTACCATTGAACTTTTGGGATGTAGCAGAAAAATGGTAGATGGGGTAAAATAACTGGCCACAATTAGTACAATTATCATTAAAAAATCATTAATGATAATTGTACTAATTGTGTGTAAATATTTTATTTTAATTTTAGTATTTATTGTTATAGCGTAAACAGATTTACATTATTTGTGAAAATTTCAACTGTCTAGCGATCACGGTTCATGAGAACAGCATGGTGACAGACGGACAGCGGAGTCTTAGTAATAGGGTACCGCTTTTACCCTTTGGGTAAGGAACCCTAAAAAAGAAAACAGAATGATTGACTGAGATTCTAGCCTTTTTCTCGATCGGCTCTTACGATACGATTACGATGTCCGGGAAAAAAGCACATGGTAGATACAAAGTTTTTTCTTTTGTCCTAGACCAGCATGGAAAAACTATAAATCAAAAATTATATATATATATGTGTTGAAGATCTTCAACCAAATGATGGGATATGGGACCACGGACTTATAAAAAATATTTATTAAAGTATATGTAGTAAAATACTTATTCCTCTTTATTTAATTTTTCAAACTATATAATTAAACCCATTTATGCAATATAGGTTTATTTTTTCCTATTGTTCGTACAGCATTTAGTATGAAATAAGCGTTTTAATTTTATTCGTTTATGATATTATAATTTACATGGAACAATGTTTTATAAAGAATATCTACACATTATGATTTTGTGCCTGTCGCCGTAGAGACTGCTGGCCCATGGTGTCTGGAGGCAAGGGACTTTATTAGTGAGATAGGACGTCGCTTAAGGGATCGTGGTTATGACTACCGCTCTGGCTGGTACCTGGTTCAATTGCTATTCAAAGAGGAAATGCAGCTAGCATAATGGGTACCTTTGAGCCTGGTATAATCCGTGGGGGCATTTTTGATTGACAAATTTATATTAATTTTTAATTTTTGTATGATTTTCTAATGTGTCCTTCGAAAAAGACCCTTATTTAAAATAAATAAAATCTTTATAAAGATAGTATAAAAATATCGTATTTGATACGTAACAGTTATAAATAAGTTTGACAGAAATACAATAATAATAAATTGATTAATTAATTCAAAAATAGTATACTTTACGACATTGGTTTTACTATTGAAAACTGGCATATTAAATGGTCACGATTAATATTACCAATATACTTAACAATTAATGGAAATATAATATTTGTTTTACTAATCGGTTGCTAGCCACATAGATTATAACATACATTTAACACGCATTTAAGCCCATTCCCTAGATAGGCTTTTACGATCTCCGCCAGAAGAGAAACAGTTGTTACATTTTAAGTTTTGAATGGAAGATTTTGAATTGTTATTTGAACCCTCGGCACACTTTTCACATACGAGATTTGTCGTATGGGGTATCTAAAGACCCCAAAGTTTGTAAGCCTATTTTGACCATAATTTATAAATGTTTGATGAGAAATTATATTTTTATAATAAATTAATAAATAAAACAAAAATATTGATTTTTGATATTTATTGCAGTTATTTAAAATTGGGTACTTGCCTGGGCCAAAAATAAATTATTAAGTACTGTTAAAATGACACAAAATAATGTCAAATTCTAATTTCAACAGCCTAGTTGAGATACAGCCTGGTGAAAGACAGACAGACAACGGAGTCTTAGTAATATGGTCCCGTTTTTACCCTTTGGGTACAGAACCTTAAAAATGCATCTGATTTGAGGTTGTGGTAAGTAGCGAATTTAGGTTTCTATCTTAGTTTTGAAGGAAATAGATTATTTTGAATAAAAGCAGCACTGGCGTTCGTGTAGCACCTTAAATTACCTAATCACGTCAAAACTCGTATAAATCAAACGCGACAAAACAGCTAAAACGTCGCAGCTATACAGATAGCTAGCTATATATGTATGTATGTTTGCGCGACGTAAGTATGTGCGCAAGAAAATTAATGTACGAATATCAAAGTAGGGGAAAACTTTCCATGATTTCTTAGGGTGTTTTGTTTAAGATGTTGACTTAGAGGGAGGTGAATAATCAAATGATATGGGCTTGGAAAGCATGGTGGCTGTACATTGTACTTTGTTGTTTCGTTAGGTTTTAAATAGGTTTTTTAGAGGTTCGGTTCGATTCCCAGTCAGGGCAAGTTGGAAAATGGCCCTTTTCAAATTGTCCTGGGTCTCGAGTGTTTATCTATATATATAGTTGATAGTATCTTTGAGTTAGTATCCCATAACACAATTCTCGAACCTTCTTTGGGGCTAGCTCTATCAGTGTAATTTGTCCCTGTATATTTATTTATATTTATTTATTTTAATAGGTTTTTTTGACATGGGATTGCAATTTGAGATGTGCTTTTCCCGGGAGTTTTTAAAACTGGGATATATTTCCTTAAACATTTCCGGCAATATTTCTGGAAATTTAGGGGAATTTTTACAGAATTATTGGATATATTGGGAATGTTCCCAAAAGCTTCCTTTAAAAACATTACTTATAATTCTGCAATGACGTTTAATCATTATTTTTGTAAATCTATTATGCGGTACTTTAAAATAAGAGAATTTATTTGAAACCTTCTCCCTTCCAAATATTTTTTCATAAATAAATAAATAGATAGGGAAAAATAACACCTATTGAGCTAGCCCCAAAGTAAGTTCGAGACTTGTGTTATAGGTTACTTACTAACTTAACGATACTATATTTATTAACAAATATAAATGAACATCCAAGACCCAGAACAATTTGAAAAAACATTTTCAAACTTGTCCTGACCGGGAATCGAACCCGGGACCTCTGGGTGGCAAACTACCATGGTGACACTACGCCACGGAGATCGTCAATTTTTTTTTCATACCATAGTTGTCTTTTAATATTAATTATCTAACATTTCAAATTAAAAATTCCCTTTCTAAACTCTACTTTTGAGGGAGATTTCTCATCTCAATGCAATTAAATTCAAGTTTCCTTAATGAAATAATTTATTCATTCATTAGTATTAAATAAAAAAAAACCGTTATTTATCTCCTTTTAATGATTTTCCAAGCTGGTCTGGAAGAATAGAAAAAATAAAAGTGTACCAGCTGCTTTTTCCCCGTGACCGTAAAAGCCAATCAAGAGAATGGGCTAAAAAATAATCTTTTGATTCCCTATTTTCATTTCTACGCCCACCACATTAAGACTGGCCTTTGGGTACGGTCCCAGGCTCTATCTACGTCGCTCAGGATAGAACGTAATCATGTATCTTGTTTTGTTCGTTTGTTTTTCGCATATGTAAGTAGCCAACACTGGTATTAGATTTTTCAGGCTGCCTAAAGGCATCTGACATAGCTTGACGACTGCCATACAATGATGACAGCCAGGACCAACGGCTTATACGTGCCTTCCGAAGCACGGAGGAGCTCGAGAATTTTTTATGCCACTTGTAGTTACCCATCCAAGTGCGGACCACGCTCGGTGTCGCTTTACTTGCAAAAGCGCTAGTAATGCGCAATACCACTCGGGCCACCGAGCTCCTCTGTATTAATTCTATACGTACGCACTGATAAAACTTCCTGCTAGTTAAAATTCCCAAAACACATCACTTAGGCAACTCCCCAACACATCGAGATCAAAAATTCTAATCAAAACACCCCCCCCCCCCCCCTCGCATTAAGCAGGAAACTTTCAAAACCACCCCATCAATATTCTTAGTAGAATATAATCAATTCTTGCAGAGAAAGAAACAGAGTCTGTATTGATAAATGAGGCACCCTTCATATTTCCGCGTCTTTAGCCCCCCACCCCACCCCCTTTGGGGGGGCGCGTCTTAGGAACGTGCAAGATAGTACAGGGCTGCCGGGGCTAATGAACTTTTCAGTTTTTAGGGTGTCTTGAAGGGATTGTGACTATTGTCGAGATTAAACGGAATCTTGAGCGACTTTCGTGGGTAGTCACGGCGACTTACGGCGTTGGAGTTTAATGAATTTTATCTAGGATCGAATACTTAATTTAGAAACTAGGATATTTAGCTCGGTAGCCCGGCGGGACTGCGCATTGGTAACGCTTTCGCAAGTAAAGCGACACCAGGCGTGGTCTGCACTTGGATGGGTGACCACAAGTGGCATAAAATTTTCTCGAGCTCCTCCGTGCTTCGGAAGGCACGTATAAGCCGTTGGTCCCGGCTGTCATCATTGTTTGGCAGTCTTCAAGCTATGTCAGATGCCTTTAGGCAGCCTGATATATCTGACACCAGTGTTGGCCACTTACACACACGAAAAACAAACAAACACTCTATCCGTCTTATTATAAAAACAGGACTTACTACTTTGTTACTAGGTTTAAACCATTATCCGCCCAAAATGAAGTTGACATTGACAGGTGAGATAGTGTGATATAACTAGATGTCAACTTGATTTGGTCGGATAATGGTTTAAACCTAGTAACAAAGTTAGTCTGGGTTTTATAATAAGACGGTATATGTTTAAATCCCCGCCGAAAAAGGGGTGTTATAAATTTGAAGCGCCTGTATATGTGTATCTGTCTCTGGTATCGTAGTGCCTAAACGAGCTAACTTTCATAATTTTAGTATTTTCAAACAAGTAATAAATTTACAAAAAACAAAAAATACGACGGTCAGGAAAAAACACCTACCTGTTTAAGGACACTAGGTGTTTAACAGAATCTAATGATACCTTAATCCGCTACTTTCCAACAAGTCAAATCGGATACTTTTTCTAAACGTCAAAACAAACATTTTCCTTGAGATTTGTATGAAATACAGGCTGATGACGTCATAGTTTCTTGAAGTCAAAAAGCGCTCTTATTTTATCAGTTTTTCTGCAATCATCATCATCCGAGCGTATTCCCGGTTGCATCCTCAGCAGTAACGCTTCAGAGCCCGGGGTCCGCTACCTAACCAAGGAGATTTGACGAGGTTACTGGTTTTTACACAGAGCGACTGCCGTCTGACCTCCACAACCCAAAGGGCAAACCAGGAACCAATCCTTGGATAGTTTGATGATCAAACGATAGGTGGCGTTCGGGACCCACAGTTTTACGTGCCTTCCGAAACACGGAATCATTTTTCTTTTCGGATAATCAGGTGATTCAAGCCTGCAATATCCTATCCAGACTGGAAACAACTTTGCACAAAGTATGTTTCCCAGTGGGAATCAAACCCATGACCTCCGGGTCGCAAGGCGAACGTCTTGACCACTAGACCACGGAGGCAGTCCTAATCTCAGTTTTTCTGCAATAATAGATATAAAATCAAGTTTAAATGGTTATGTTAAAAGACAAGTGACATTATTTTGCTAAGTTTTTTTTTAACCAAAATAATATGTTTTTGACCAAGGAAAATATCCCATTGTCGCAATCAATACAGCCCTTTGAAAGAGGAAATAAAGAAAAAAACAGACGAGACGCAAAGCACTTTTCTTGAGAGTCGGATAAAAACTAATAACAATTTACTTACCTATATCTATCGACGTAGCAGCCCTGCTACGCCGTAGCCTACGCTACGAACTCTGGTCGATTTTTTATAAACTAGCTTTACTATATAATGCTCAGATCAGATAAAACGTATTATCTAGCGGCGTAGCAACCCTGCTACGGCGTATCGAGGCCTACGCTACGGCGTAGGCGCTAGTGGCGCGCTCTGTACAACTTTTTACTAAGAACCACGCGAAATGAGTGGATGAAACATAGGTAGCTTCACTCAAGGAAAAAAAATGTTTTTTTTTTTTTGTAAATTGGAATTAGTGTAATTGAAATGAAAATATAATATTCTTGGGATTTTCGGTTCTATAAAGAAATATATGATCTAAAAAAAATTTGTGAATATATAATTTATGATTTTTATAAATTAATAATCATGCATTATATATTAAGTAATACTTATTACAACATAAGTATTGTAAATGATAAATAAATATATAGGAGACAAATAACACTGATTGAGCTAGCCCCAAAGTAAGTTCGAGACTTGTGTTATTGGGATACTAACTCAATGATTCTATATTTTATAACAAATACATACATAATATAAGACAATAAGTATGAAAAAATAATTCCTACCTCTAGGTAGGAATTATTTTTTCATACTTATTGTCTTTATAAACTAAAGTTTTTATCTATAAACGGGAATAAAAACGATATGATGGTCTAAAAAATTTCAAAATCATTTATTAATATTTGAATGTTTGTTTCGCTAAAAAATTGGTCTGAGAAATGAGAAAAATTACCATCTACCAGATGCTTCTCTTCCCGGGTGGAAGTTCGTTATCTTTTAAAATCTTTTTCCTCATGAACGCATCTACTGTCTACCCCGTAAGTAATAAGGACGTAATGTTATATCTATGTATATATTGTACAAATTAAATAAACTTTTCTCGTATTTCTAAGTTGCCGACACTTGTCAGATGTTTCACGATATCTTTGAATCTTCGAATCTTTGAATCTTGTATCTTTCTATGTAGGTCATAAAATCCGGTCGAGGAAATTTTTAATCATATGTTGACAAAGAGAGAATGCTTTAGCAGCCCATATATTGTCGCCACAGGCTCGATAAAATTTTTAAAAGTAAAAAAATAATGCCTCTAGAAAACCTTCACTATTTCGATTCCATTTTTCCACCTTAAAATGCCCACCATCACGCTAAAAGTGACTTTGTGTTAGTTACAGCCTAAGGCTCTATCTACCACGTAACAGAAAAAGATGTGATATTGAATCGGTGTCCTATATCTACAGCCAGTCTGATAAGAAAAAAAATCGCCCAAACTAATAATCAGGCACTATAGCCTAATACGGCTTTCGACGCACGGATTTCAACATGAAAAAAAAAGTGTGAGCCGGAAATCGAACCCACGCCCCAACCGCTACACCCTCGGCTCTGGCCCGTTCTTATTTTAAACAACTACCACCATTATAATACATCCCGTTTCGCGACTAAATATCAGCGAATGTAGCGGAGCACGCCGCCCGACCAGTCTTGGCCGTTCTGAGAAGTTTTTCACAAACCGACTACAGATAATACAGATCAAGGAGATAATACGAATCTAACGAAATTTCTCAAAAAATCCATTGAGCCGTTCAGGCCGCAGAGCGTGCCAAACAATTATACATACATACATACGTCCTTCTGGCGCAGTCGGGTAAAAAAGGAGAATATAACGAATGCATCTTCTTTCGACAAAACATGAAAGGTAAGGGATACGTGAAGCTCTTGTACGCACATACGCCAAAAGTGGCCGTTTTTCGCAATTGTGCGTAGAAAAGATTTAAGTTCTCACTTTAAATTGTAAACATTAGTTTGAACGGTTACCTTGTGCCTGGGCAAGACAAAATTTTAAATGATATCTACGTTTCCTTTCAAATTATTTATTTCAAATGGGGGCAGCACTGGACCCCGGAAAATTCAAGTAGCTTCTTAAGAGGCATTTCACATTTGGTTGGCTGTTACGCTCGCACAATCAATAATTTTTAAAGATTATTAAAAAATGTGTCTCATTTGTAAAAAAGTGTTTTATTAACATTCAATATAATTATATTGTGGATATTTTAGACATGTTTGTATATTGTGTAGACATTGACTACCTCGAAAATTGGGTCATCAAAATTTTAAATTTTTGTTGACCTAATTCTTGATACGCACACACATAAAGAGTATAAAAACATGTCTACAATATCTAACATATAATTATATTGAAAGTGAATGAAACACTTTTCTACAAATGAGTCTCATTTTTTAATAATCTATAAATATGTTTGATTGTGCGAGCGAGACAGCCAACCAAAGGTGAAAATGGTCTGAGGGCGTTCTGTGAAATTGGTTACTTTTATGCTGAATTTTATGATTATGTTATGAATTGTAATAACCTATGCTTGTTTGAAGGGCCCTTGACAACAGAGACGTAACATCCCTAAATAGACCTAATCCGAAACTATTTTTATACATTTCCATTACAGTACTGTTATAGAGTATATTATTATTATTTTCGAATGGTTTTCAAAAATAAGCAGCAGAGTTAGAAGGTAAATTTGAAAGGCTGTCAATCCATTTAGTTACGGCTTCATGTTTTTTTGAATTTCATGTACAAGATTGGTCAAAAAAAGTCAAAAGTCAAAACTTTTTATTCAATATAGGATAAATTTATCTCTTAATGAAGGTATTTTTTTAAATATTATTTTTCGGAACGACCACTGCTGGGAAGATAACGCCGAAAGAAACCTAGTTCAGCCTGATGGGCACTTTTGATTAAATAACTTTTAACGGCAATCTTAAACTTAGATAATGGTAACGCTACTACATTATCTTTTTCAAATTGTCCTGGGTCTTGGATGTTTATCTATATATGTATATGTTATAAAATATAGTATCGTTGAGTTAGTATCCCATAACACAAGTCTCGCTTACTTTGGGGCTAGCTCAATCAGTATTATTTTTTCCTATATATTTATTATTTACTATCTGGAATCCTATTATTGGGCAAGAGTCATTAAGGTATAGTTACACAAGTGCCTTCGTTAAATCAGTACCTTCCTTAAAGTATCAAGCCTGCCCGAGCGGCGTACTTCCGCGTGCCGTATTTACAAGTATTGTAAGTATAGAATTATATATTTTATAACGCCCCCACCCCCGACAACTAAGTCTTTGCGCATCTTTCTATCCCCACCTTTTTGCCTTCTTCTTTTAAAACCACCCCTCGTATGAACCCCTTTCTCCTCATTCGACTAATTTCGGGGTACAACTGGAGAATTATTTCTTGCGAGCACATCTCTACGCGATATTCGACTCTAAATCTTATTGCGTAAAGTGTAAATTAAGTATGATAACGCACACAGTCTTGGCACTGTATCTTTTCACTTCGAAAACTAATTCGGAATTAGAAAATGGAAACAAGTGCTGCATTCGCACGAGCGATTTTCAACTTTATTTTCTCTTGTTAAAGTTTAATTTCGGTTGTTTCAATGAGTAAAATTAGAACAGTTTCGTCAAAAATATGAAATTAAAATCTTCATACTAGCGAAAGAAGTTTTAGCATCTTTGTTTTAGACAGAGACGGGTGACGTTACAAGCTTAGTCTCGCTCTAGAGGGGGAGGAGGGGGGCAAGAGATGGGTAGTTTGGAGTAAAAAGCTGGGTCTTGATCAATGCGCCGCGCATTTGGAATTAATCATAACTGGGTATTTTCGTCTATGTCGCGGGTGGGGGCGGGGGGGGGCATCGAGAAATCGCGTTTCAAATGAAAATACGGCTCTTCCTGTTTACATTTTGTAATAAATTGTTTCGCTGCGATGTTCGTGTGATGCGGGAATCGAATTTATTATTTAGAACGCGGCGGTAAATCGGGACCTTAAGACATCTGCGGCTGCCATAAACGTCTTTAGTATGGACTGTAACTATAATGTCCCAATCTGCATAGTTTCTGGGATTGCGACGATAAAACCACATGTTAAGGTTTTTACCCTATTTCCGCGGGAGGGTTTGGTTTTCGGGAAAATGCGTAGGTACTTGGATGATGGAATTATTCTTAACCAAATTAAATTCGGCACGAAAACGTAGGCTAACAAAGTTTTCTCTTTTAAACGAATTCATGTGAAAGTACATCTATCCGGAATATAGATTTGATTCATAAAAGTATTACCTAATACCAACTCTATAAATAAAGTAATTACTTATGACTTCACCCCCATACTACAAAACCAATTTTTATAAAGTGCCTATGGGACCACCTGACAAGTATACACTTTTAAAAACAAAAAAAAAAAAGATTTTTCTAAATCGGTCCAGACGTCTTCAAATAATCGGTGAACTTACATTTAAAAAAAAGACGAATTGATAGCCTCCTCCCTTTTGGAAGTTGGTTAAAAAAAGAAGTTTAGATAAAAACAGTTACAAGACTCGATAATAAACTTTTCAGAAGACTTATAATGTACCTAAGGCGCAAACATATGTCTATAAGGATCAGTATTACGTACTGACCGTCTCGTATCCAAATCCTACACTACTGAGATCCCCGATAAGCTATACGTAAGCAATTATGTATGAGTAAGTTTATTGTAAGTTGACTCATAAGTTTCTTTCCAGACTTGTTTCAAAAACTAGGCCAGAACTTAGGTACATTTATAGACTGACTCACGATTTAATTAAGCTTTTTGCTTTATATGTATTTTAGCGTAAGTACTATTACTAAGTACCTATACCCATATCTTCTTAGTAATCGAAGCGATCAGTTTTAATTTTTTTTTTAATATGCTAGTCAATTATCCCTTTACCTGTCCCTATAAATAAAACAATAGATAAACAATTGACCTGGGAGGAATTCCTCCCAGTAACAGGTAAGGGGTTATGTATGATGCAGGTAAGTAAGTTTTAGCATATTTCTACTTCAGTTTATATATCTCATCCTTGCTTGCTTTTCGTGTTTGGAAGTGGCCAACACTAGTGTCAGATTTTTCAAGCTGCCTAAAGGCATCTGACATAGCTTGACGACTGCCATACAATGATGACAGCCTGGACCAACGGCTTTAACGTGCCTTCCGGAGCACGGAAGAGCTCAAAAAATTTTCCTGCCACTTGTGGTCACCAATCCAAGTGCGGAATACGCCCGGTGTCGCTTTACTTGCGAAAGCGCACTTCCGCTAGGCCAACGAGCTCCTCAGCCGCCGGGCTTCAATCTCATCCTATCCGAAACTTATAAATTAATAATTTGTATTTTAACGTCAAACCAAAAACATCTCGAAACACGAAAGTCAATTCAGAAATGTGTTCTAACTTCTGGCACTCTAAACGCCTGTGAGAAACATTACAGCACGCATCGTTATGCACTTTGCTGCGATAAATTTGTCAGGCGCGCACCGCTAGGGTGCCAGCACCGCGGTTTGACGTTCCTTCATTTTTTGTGTATATTAGCTGAAATAGCTAAGTATATCTAAGTATTTTATTTCCGATATATCTTTAAAATATAATTTATTCTTGAAAAATAAAATAAACGATGTCCGCAAAATTATTTTGTTTACTTTTTACTTTGTCCTTTTTTAGCGAGGTAAATGGAGCTCGCGCTGCTAGACCTGAAGATACAATTTGGTAAATCTTTTAACTCAGTAACAGGTGGGAAGTAAAACTGAAACAGGGATTAAAAAATAAAGTTACTTAGAGGTATGTGCTAATCTGCAGGTTTAGTCGAGGGTATTACCTAGATCGGCTTTTACGACTTAAGTGTGAGAGATGAAAAGCAGCTGCCAAATTTACATTTTGTATTTTCATTGCTTGTAAATCAGCACGATAAAAATATATTAAATTATATAAGTATCTGTTTTTTTCGTGGTAAATATTCAGTACCACGAAAGAAAAGTAAAAAAGATTAAGGATATAAAAAATATAAAACGCCTTCAATAATATCATAAGCAAACTAACCGCAAACAAACTTGTTGCTTACGTATACGTTGCAGGGGACAAGGAATTGTCATGTATATTGTTGTCAACCGTACTGCTTGGCAGAAGTTATAAAAATATGGTTACTTCGAGCGTTCCCCCTTCACTTATGATTTCCAATCTTATGCCTGTGATAATAAACTGCTTTTTTCCTTACCATATTTTCTAGATAAAACTATTTCGTCGAGTCACTTCCTTCCACAATATTTACGTACGCGTATAATAATATTTACTTATATTTTGCTAAAACGTTTGCCATCTAGAGTAAAATAGAGGAAATTGGCTTTCATTCGGCGCTAAATTTCGTTTGAACTCCATGGCTATTGGAATGTTTTGATATAGGTATTTTGCGTTAACATTTTGTTTTTTGGATCATATTTTACTAAATGGTTTAACATAAATGGAATAACATGAAAACTGTTGGCAGTAACTATTTGAATATATTTTTTTAATAATATTGATCAATGAACAAGATAATTTGTCAATTATTCATTATTTCAATAAAAGCGTCAATTGAATTTTTTCAATTATACATTCTTAAAGTCAATAAAAAGCGACACTTTTAATATGATAATTTTATAAATACATATTTATTGAAATACTTTTGATTTTACACGTCTAGAGTATCTATGGCTAAATACATAGACAAACAATAGAAAAGAAGTGATTTTAACATGTCATAATTTTAACGAAAATTATTATTTTTTTACTCTTACAATTCGAGTTTGATAAGATGAGCCTTTAATTATTTATATAATTCTTTATTTAAATCAAAGATATTACAATACTAATCAATCAGCTAATTATAATAATTCAACGATTTAACTAAAATTAAAAAAAAAGACAAATAGAGCAGAAAAGAAAACAAATACGATAAATGTTCTTCTCTTCGTTTCTGAACGTCATTTTTTGATGTTTTTAATTCAAAGTTAATTTAGTACTTTGAAATAAATAAAATTTGCGAAACTAATTAAACATAAACAATAATTAGTCATATTCATTGCCATTAATCAATAATATCCCAGGTTAAACTTCTACTTCTCCATCTACCTACTTAATACTTCTATCTACTTTACTACATTTAAACATTTTAAGGTCATCCTATTTTCACAATTGAAATATTTTTTTTCTTCTATTCTACATTATAAGCATTTTTTATCTAAGTACATTTTTAAAGATTTGACATTCAAACGTACGGCTACAGTCATACCTTTTCATTAAATCCCTGAATTAAATATATTTAACTATAATTTCCATATTATTAGATCTAAGATTAAATATTTTATAACCAATGCTGGTCGGAAAGTTAGAAAAAAGAGAAACACTGCTTTTCGCGCGTAGATCGTAGAAACTGACGAAGACAGGTAAAGAACCCTAGAGATCTTTTCGAATCTCCCGCGTAAAGTCGGCCGTAGAAGCCAACCAAGAGATGACAAAGAACTTTTAAAAATATTCGATTTCTTATTTCCTTTTCCATATGACCACTAATTTCTGATATTTATCATGTGGCATTTTCCAAAAATCATACTCAATTTAATATGTTTAGCCCAAGAAGCAAAATATCTAAACTTATTATCTTAATGAGGAATTTTCTACTCTTGCAACACTCGGTTGTGTCTATTCTTTAAAAAATAAAGACGTGGCAGTGTAGCCAACATTAACATAACAGCATAACAGGAAACACGTCATTGCCAGCTCCCAAAAAGAATCCAACTAAACAGCCCGCATGTGAGGAATAATTTAAAAATACGCAAAATACGGCCACTTCAGTTCTAACCAGGGGTCTCCCCCCTTTGCGTATTTTTCGGTATGCGTGGCAGGTGGCGCCACCCCGTGGGGGTTCGTTAAAAAGCGCCCTGGTACGTAGTATTATAAAAGTTGTGCCTACCGTGTAAGTAGTGAAGGGGTGGGGTAGGGTGGGGGGTGGGGTGCCACCTAGTTAGACAGTTAAAAGTATGCGGTATTAACGGTACGGAAATGAATATACGCCGGGAGGCTGGGCTTGGGTTAGATAATGAAAATACTTTTGCTTTTTTATTTCGGTTTAGAGACTAGGATTTGGTGGTTAGAGCTTTGGGTTCCATTATTAATTAGTCGTACTCGATGGGAGTATTCATTAGTAGCGTTAACGCAAGTTAAGCAACATTGGGCGTGGCCCGCGGTTGGATTCGTGACCACAAGTAGCATAAAAAAATTTAATCTCTGTCTTGTTGACGACGCCTCAAAACGAGGGACAGCAGCATTTAAATAAAATTTTCAGAAACTGATTTCAGAAAATTCTTCACTTCAGGTTCGGGCAAATTCTATTGATTAAAAAAAAATGGTAATGTTTTGAAATGTCCGTCAAATTGTGACTTCATATCCCAACCGAAAATTAATAAAAATCAACACTGACTTTAATATCAAAAAATTAGGGTTACCTACTTAAATTTATATGAAGTTACATAATAATAGGTACTTATTAATATTATGAAAATATAATTTATATTTTTACTAACTACTTGCACTTTACTGATAGGTTCTTTAAAGCATGTTTAAAATACTGAAGAAAAATGTGAACTGAAAAAAATATAGCTAAAATATGACAACTCCTGTGTAAATGAGTTTCTTTCAGAGCTTCTTCTCAGCAGTGGTCGTTGTATAGGGAGCTTTGCTTTAAAATAATTTAAATTTAAATAAACATTGCCTACAGGTAATGTAAACTAAACTTATTAACATATAAAAGTGCTTGCTAAAGGTCTAATTACTGAATAAGCATTAGAATTGAATTTGAAGAGCTCGGTGGCCCGGCGGGAGTGCCCATTACTAGCGGTTTCGCAAGTAAAGCGACACCAGGCACGGTCCGTACTTGGATGGGTGACCACAAGTGGCGTATAAATTTCTCGAGCTCCTACGTGTTTCGGAAGGCACGTATATACCGTTGGTCCCGGCTGTCATCATTGTATGGCAGTCGTCGAACTATGCCTGTCCAAGCTGACATTAGAGTTGGCCACTTACACGATTTGAATTTATAATTTTAACAAAACAAAAGTTATCAGGAAATAACAACAGTATTTTTATTGAACTGCGCGGACGGGAAACCAAAGCCCATAAATTTTAAATCCGCCAATACGTTTACAGTGAATCTAGCTCAAAAATGTATCATGGCTGTATAAAATACCAAAATTATTACGCGAAACTGATTAACAATAAATTTTGTATAGCTAAAATATATTTCGTATGCTACTATGAACAGAATATCAAAATTTTGACACACAAGCTGAAAAACACGTTAAGAATAAATTGGGCAGAAAGTTTGATAATTTTAGTAATAAGTTGTGTATTTTCAGCATCGACTACCTACCATCCATGCTGGTCTGAGAGCATAAAAGAAAAAACAAAAATAATAAAAAATAAAAAAATTTAAAACTAATTTTAGTTATTTAGTAATCCTACTGATGTATACTAATTTGCACAGAATAAAATATTTTTCTTTCTTTCTTTCAAATAAATAAAAGCCGATCAAGAAAATGCGCGAGAATGCAAGTTGATAGGTGATGGATATAGATGGATGGATGATAGCAAACCATCACTGTGGGTACTTGTCTCTGTCTGCTTTGAGCTGCAAGACTCAAAATAGTCTGTCTACCCCATTAGGGAAAGGGTAACCTCATGCATCGATTTGATTTGAATTATTCTCTCTTTCTCTCATCTTTTCTCCACTTCGCACGGTCTTGAGCATCCTTGGTTGTAAGACGATTAGCACGCATATCATCCTTGACGATGTCAAGCCAGCATTTCTTGGGTCTACCACGCCTGCCGGGCCCCGGCGGACTCGGCTTGGCTATACATTTGTTTCCCACGTAACTTTCCAACTTCTGCCAGACGTGACCGTGCCAGCGTAAGCGACTCTCTTGAGGGACATGAAGACTGCCGCGGATGCGGGTGTTTTTCACACAACCTCTCCGCGATACTCTCCGTATCCAGCGCAACATTTTCATCTCTGTGCTACGTAGTGCTTGCTTGTGCTGCTCAAGCAAAGGCCACGATTTACTCCCATAAAAAAGGACAGATCTAATAATGGATTTATAGACCTGTCCCTGTTACCTAATCTGCGTTTTCGATAAACATACTTATGATAGGAGCTATAAAAATCGATTTTCATTGCATCGTAAGTGGGGCAGGGAGTCGTGCACAGTACAATAAAGTGTAAGAGAATGAGTGCAGTGGCGCCATTTTTGAATCACAGAGTCTTTAATAGAACGGTTTTTTTTGTATGGAAAAAACCATACGTTTAGTAACTTAGCGTTTCAAAAATAACCATAGACCTAGTTTTTTTTTTACTGCGTAAGTGACACTCCTGTACGGTCTTAGAGCATTAAACCATGTACGGTACACAATCCCAAAGAACAAAGTATCTATTTGTATGCAATTAAATAATTTACCAAAATTTTTAGGTTTTACAAATTAAGACAACTGTGCGTCTTCTAAAAAAAATTGATAAATACCCCGTTATTTGGACTAACATATATCAAGACTTATAGAACAGAAAGAGTTACAGCAAACAGAACACCATAAGATCGAATTACTGAAATTGCTGAACGTATAAAAACGATAATAACATATATTTCTTGTAATTTATAGCCTTTGTTAGTAAATAATTGCAGGATATAGAAAGAGCGGAGCGGAGGACTTCTCATAAATCTAATGAATGACATAGATGATAGATCATAATTCAATTTTTAGTTTTAGTTTTTTAGGAAAATTGAAGTAGTTAGTTGCAATTTATAGTTAGTAATTAAATAAATAAATTTACATATAGGGACAAATTACACTGATTGAGCTAGCCTTAAAGTAAGTTCGAGACTTGTGTTATGGGATACTAACTGAACGATACTATATTTTATAACAAATACATATATAGATAAACATCCAAGACCCAATTAAGCTAGTTTAATTATTCTTTTATTTAATTTTAATCTTATTTCGTTTAATATGAAGTTGTCGCTGAAACAATTTGAATTGACAAGACGGCTGGCCCATATCTCGCGCAGAGGATTGCAGTAGCTATTCAGCGTGGGAATGCAGCCAGTGTTCTTGGCACCATACAACATAAAACACTTAGATTTGTAATCTAGATTATTTTAGATTTTTATTAAGAATTAATTTTAATTGTATATATTTATTTTAATTCTTAAATATGATATTTAGGTAAAAAGAAAATTTGATGAATAAACTAGCATTCGTTTGGTTGTTAAACTGCATATCTGTGTTTAAATAAATGTAAATAGTATTTAAATTTAAATAAATGATATCTTTTGTTGCAGGTCCAAAAATCTGGTAAGTGCCTATGCATATTGTTTACACACGGGAAGCAGACTATAAAGGTAAGTTCTTTTTACAAATGTAAACTGAACAAAAGTCAACAAAAGTCAAAAACCATTTTTTTATCTTTGTGTATTTTTATCACTTGATGATTGTCAATTTTTCTTTCGATTTCATAATATGTAGTTGTTGACGTCAGATCATCAGAGCTCAAGGAGTATTTAGGCATAGAAATTTAGAATTGGTTCCTTTTGACCATTTTCAAAATCGACGATGTGACTCTCGTCGGCCGTCTCGATCCTCTGGCTCTACATAGGGATGTTGCATCCTTGTGCATTTTTTATCGCATTTATCATGGGGAAGGCTCTGAAGAATTGTTCGACTTAATACCCGCTGCAAAATTTCACCAACACACCATCCGCTCGAAATTAAAATTTTATCCACACCACTTGGATAGTTGGCAATCAACCACCGTACGTAAAAGGAACTTTTTACCACGTAAGACCGATCTGTGGAATCAACTTCCTGCAGCAGTGTTCCCGGACCGATACGACATTGAAACCTTCAAAAACGAGTTTATATCTTCCTGAAAGGCAACGCTTATGTTACACCCCTGGTGTTGCAGTTTTTCATAGGCAGCGGTGATCACTTACCATCAAGTGACCTGCTTGTTCGTTTGCCGACCCTTAGATCGAATAGAATCTACGCGCGCTCATGAACCAAAAATTACCAGCCAAAAACGACTCGCGCACAAAGGGTTCCGTACCATTATCTATAAAAAAAAACACGTATGGGGAGCCCCGCTTAAATATTTATTTTATTCCTGTTTTTAGTATTTATTGTTAAAGTGGCAACAGAAATACATCGTCTGTCAAAGTTTTAACTGTCTAGCTATCATGTTTCATGAGATACAGCCTGGTGACAGACAGACGCACAGCGGAGTCATAGTAACAATGTCTCGTTAATTAAGCAAAGCTAAATAATAAAATCTAGCAAAATATTAGGTACTTAATTTTGAGTTTCCTCAAACTCTTGACTCCTAAATACGTGTCTTCAAGCAGTGTACAGTATGTTTACTCCAGCCTACGAATATTTACTTAGAGAGTACGTATTTCTGAAGTAAAACGACTTACTTCAAGCTCTAAAGCCTTCCTTCGCGAGATTTGATGATGCTACAAATTATTCGGCATTTATTTAGACTGTGAAGATGCGATAGAATCGGGGTTGAATTATATTTGAAATGGAAAGATATTTGCTATAGTTATGTTAATATTAAAATTGTAGGAAGTTATTCAATGTATAATTACTTATTCTTTGTGGATTATATACACTTTAAGTAAGAACTTTTGCTTGTCTATAACATTTTTTTTAACGATTTCTTCAAACTCTTCGAAACTCTATGAAACAAAAAACACTCACTTCCAGTGTTGCCATTTCAGCGCTTTGAGCGCTAATGCTAGCGCTTATTTTGGTGTGTTTAGCGCCCTTTTTAGACCGGCTTTTCATACAGATAGCGCTTCTAAAAATTACGTTCAGCGCCCAAATACGAACGTTTTTCATACAAAATGAAGAAATCTAGCGATTTTCTTAGGTCTCGTAGCGCTTTTTTGCTTAGAAGAGTTGGTAGCATTGCTTACGTCTGTATCCCTAATAGGGCAGACAGAGCGTTCTGGGTCTCTAAGCAGACTGAGGCCAGGACCACAAGACCCCAAGACCTCTTTTGACGTGATGGTGGGTGAAAAATGGAAAATGAAGATCAATGTATTTCATCATCATCATTTTAGCTGCATAACGTCCACTGCAGCACACAGGCCTCTCGAAAGGATTTCCAAAATGACCGATCAAGAGCGGCCTGCGACCTTAGTCAGGTCGTCTGGTACCTGGTGGTCCTGCAATATATTTAGACTGCTATAATTGACGGTGTCTATTCAAGAAATCCCTATGGTCTCGTTTTAAAATTATCAGTACATGTCAGACAAAACAACTAAAACATTTAAACATGTCTTCTGCCTGCTAATTAAATCTACTAAATTAACAAAAAAACTTTCTTTGCCTCCATAAATCTGGATTCCCAAAAAACCCGAAAACAACGCAAAAACTGTCAAAGCTAATGAGACAAAACTCGAAACATCAGAAAACAAAAAAGCGTAATCACAAACCCTGATAGGTACATTAAAATAACTTCTAATGACAAATTTCCAACAAAAATCTAATTCACGCACGGGGGGAGGCCCGCCACCCGCCCCCACCCCTCTACGTGTACACATATACGCAATTTTTGATCAATACTTAAAAATTAACCCAGCCTCCGGTAGTTTTAAAAATACTCTGCGCATGTCATGAGTTTTAATCAGGCCCTTTGTGACGCCTACCAGCCTATATATGTATGTGTGTATGTGGCTATTCCGCGATTGTTCGCTATGCCGTATTATTTAAGAGGCATTTTCTAAATTTTGATTTGTAGAGTTGGTTATTTGGTGGTTGGTTTTAAAATGAGAAAGATGGGAAGTCGTTTGGGTAATGAATTAGTTTTCGACAAGTCAAATTATCTCGTAAAAATGTTATCAAAATCGGTTGTGTAGTTTGGGGTGAAGTCGGTTTTTGGTTTTAAAAATGTATATTTACCCGACTACGGTCGGTTATGTGTTTATATATTATCTATAGGATTTGTAAAATTTAATATGTCTTGACGTCATAACTTCTTCGAGTCAAATAGCGATCTTAGCGTTTTTGTGTATTAAGAATCCCCTTACCTTAGACTTTTCCATACAAACGTAGTCTACGTTTTATTTCGAAACAACATGTCAGGTTTCGGTAAAAAATTGTAATTTTTAAGAAATTGCAGTAATCTAGGGTTATAATTGGTTTCCGACAATAAATTATGAACTGAGACTGCCTCCGTAGTCCAGTGGTCAAGGCGTTCGCCTTGTGACCCGGAGGTCATGGGTTCGAATCCCACTGGGAAGCATACTTTGTGAAAAGTTGTTTCCAGTCTGGATAGGATATTGCAGGCTTGAATCACCTGATTATCCGAAAAGAAAGATGATTCCGTGTTTCGGAAGGCACGTAAAACTGTGGGTCCCGAACGCCACCTAGCGTTTGATCATCAAACTATCCAAGGATTGGTTCCTGGTTTGCCCTTTGGGTTGTGGAGGTCAGACGGCAGTCGCTCTGTGTAAAAACCAGTAACCTCGTCAAATCTCCTTGGTTAGGTAGCGGACCCCGGGCTCTGAAGCGTTACTGCTGAGGATGCAACCGGGAATACGCTCGGATGATGATGAATAAATTATGAACTGGAAAGAAAATATAAGGGTGTAGAAATTTTTCATAGTGATGTTTAAATATGATACAATACACTATATTATCTTTAAAGTTAATAATTTTATGTCGCAATTGATTTAAAATTACATTTTTTTGCCTATATCCGACATGTCGTTTCAAAATAAACGTAGACTTCGTTTGTATGGGAAAGTCTGTTGCTGTCCAGGGTAAGAGGACTCTTAATCTAAAATAGAAAATGGATATGATCAATGACTAACTGAGGAAAGTTAGTCTTTCTTATAATTCCGTTTATAATTTTTTGTAAGTATTTCCTTTTTACAATTTTTATTTGATATATTCTCTGTATAAATTTTCCATGTACATAAATTTGTAAATTAATAAATGACGTGGTCTTCACTTGGATGGGTGACCACAAGTGGCATGAAAATTTCTCGAGCTCCTCCGTGCTTTGGAAGGCACGTATAAGCCGTTGGTCCCGGTCATCACTGTATGGCAGTCGTCAAGCTGTGTCAGATGCCTTTAGGTTAAAAAATCTGACACCAGTGTTGGCCACTAACACACATGAAAAACGAACAAACACTGTAATAATTATTCCTTAACGAGATACTAAACCAAATCCCAAAAAAAAAACAATCCTTTAACGTTTTCAATTGAATTTAACAGTAAAATGACAAATTTTGGTAGGTAATTGTTTTGATTAAAAGTTATATTATCATTTAAAGTTTTACTAAATATCACATGTAACTAAATAGTTTCAATTGGTACATTGGAAACTATAATTGAGTAGGTTTTGAACAATAATTGGATTATTAAATACTTACTACCTTTTAAAAGCCATTGATCACTTTAGTTGCAAAATCGAATGAGATCCCATTGACAACAAAAGTTGTCGAAATTGTACTAGTTTTACTAGGCTTGGCGTCGGGGGTAAAGTAACAAAAAAAAGGGTTGATATACAAAATGTTAATACTTCATTCTTCTTCTTCCTATATTTAAGAGCTGGGCTCTTGTCAATGAAGTGTTTTAAAGATAACAAAACGCAAAAATAAAGAAAACAAAACGCAATCCCTATGGGGCAACACTAAATACAATAAATAAATATATATGGACCAATCACATAGATTGAGCTAGCCCCTAAGTAAGTTCGAGACTTGTGTTATGGGATACAAACTCGATAATGCTATATTTTATAACAAATACATATATAGATAAACATCCAAGACCCTGAACTGAAATAGATCATTTTCCATCTTGACCTGACCGGGAATCGACCCTGGTTGGACCACAAGGCTACAGAAATCGTCTGGGGAAATTACTTCAAATATTCAAATTCTACAATTCCTTAGTTCTCACATACACATCATTAACGACGACCTTCGTGGCGTAGTGGTCACTATGCTAGTCCGCCAGAGGTTTTGGGTTCAATCCCCGGTCAGGGCAAGTTGGAAAATGGCCTTTTTCAAATTTTCCTGGGTCTTGGATATTTATCTATATATGTATTTGTTTTAAAATATAGTATCGTTATGTCAGTATCCCATAACACAGGTCTCGAACTTACTTTGGGGCTAGCTCAATCAGTGTAATTTGTCCCTATATATTTATTTATTATTATTAGATAGATAGATAAATAAGATGTTTATTTGTTGCTATAGTCACACACATACAGAAGAAATATATACAAAATTCCAAAATTACACATGATAAAACATCGCACTGAGAACATATATCAATATCCCTGCGTATATAACATATATAATATTAACGGCTCAAACACTCTTTGAAATCTTCTCTCTTACGTTATATCAGTCCTATGTATTTACAGTCCTTTTATTTACTTTCCAGTATAGTGAAAATATAAATAGTTAGCATATAGGGAAGTCCCTATTTTTCTAGAGTGCTTTCCACTAATAACACTCAGGTGAAATATTTTTTTCGAAAAAAATACACAGTACTTTTACGATCTATTCTAACTCTCTTATTTCTGCGTTGTCGCCCGAGGATAATGCCAAAATTATCGCCACTCGAGAGCGACGGCCTCGCAAAACCAGTGCACTAAACATAACACTATATTATAGTGAACGTGTCTACATACCTATTCAAGTTTTGCACTATCCCTGTCATTCTCTACATCACCCGTTTTGTTGACTGTTAGATAAAGCCTTAGCTTTAAGTCCGCTATTACAATTGTATTTGTTTATGAAGTTAAATAAATTAATAAATACCTACAGAAATTGTCTACGAAATATTGGTGAAATAAACAAAAACGAAAAACAATCTTCTAAAGATTCAAAATTCAAACGTATATTCAGTAATTAGACCTTCACAGGCACTTTTATACGTCAATAAGTATAATTTACATTACGTGTCGAGTGTACTAAAAATAATTGTATTTGTAAAAAAAACTACCGATACTAACGTTTCCCAACGCGCCACTGCTGAGAAGAAACGCCGAAAGTAACTAATTTTCATAGTATTGGTCGTTTACTCGCTGGAAGGATATTGTCATATTTTTATTATGTCTTTTTAACTGACTTCAAAAAAAAAGCAGGTTATCAATTTGTCGCGATCGTTTTTTTTTTGGATGTTCATCGATTATTCGAAAACGCCTCGACCTATTTGATTTTTTATTTTATTTAAAGGGTATACTTGTCAGGGTTGTATAGTTTGGGGGTGAATAGGCCTTTGGTTTTAGAAATTATGATTAATAAATACTTATAACATAATACCATGTTGACATGTAATGCTTGCGAACGCGTTAACAACGTAATAAGAAATACTAAGTACTCAAAAAAGCGAAGCCGAGCTGGCAAGTCCCACGTTACCATTCTTTCTTAAATATGTTTAGTTATAGTTCCCTTATTTCTGCCTTGTCACAGAACATACATACATACATATAGTGGCGTACTGAGGTCGCATCGATTAAGGCTTTTACAACACCTCCCAACGGATGTGAGTTTACTTGCAAGTAATCCTGACAAAGTTGCAAAAATTTTGGTTTAGCAATTTAAATGTTTTCCCCGTCTGTAAGGATTACGAATTTAAATAATCTAAATATATATAACTCAAAGGTGAGTCGACTGACTGACATAGTGATCTATCAACGCACAGCCCAAACCACTGGACGGATCGGGCTGAAATTTGGCATGCAGGTAGATGTTATGACGTAGGCATCCGCCAAGAAAGGATTTTGATCAATTCTACCCCCAAGGGATAAAATAGGGGATGAAAGTTTGTATGAAACTTTGTCAATTTTTTACCGATCGGGCTGAGACTTTGCATGCATAAACCTACTATGACGTAGGCATCCCCTAAGAAATGATTTTGATAAATTATACCCCTACGCGAGCGAAGCCGCGGGCAAAAGCTAGTATAAAAATAAAGTAATCAAAATCATAGTTGTTTCTGAGGACTTCCTAAATTGACCTTATAGTCTGCTAGTAATAATATCCTTGACACTCGTAGCCTATGAGAATAAACGTCCTTCTTCCGTAATCGTGTGAAAAATCATGAAGATTTTCTACAGAATATTATACCTACGTTCAAAGGGCGTCGGCCTGTTCCAGAGAAAGTAAATTCACTTAGGAAGGCTGAGTGACGAACTAAGTCTACTTCTCGTGTGGAAAATGGATTGGCTTCATTTAAGTACTTTATAAATAGAGTAAGAAGATTATCGAATATTGAACTTTGTGCTTTATACATGGCGTTGTTAGCTTGGTAAGATTTTTGACATTCCCAAACGAACCGCACATTTTTACGGGATAAAAAAATTGGGTAGTTGACTGCGGGTCAAAAATAAACTATTCGGTAGGTTCATAAAATAAAATGTCACAAAATAGTGTCACTTTACATTGATCATATTCATTTTCAACGTGACTTTAGATTGATTATTATTATATTTACTACTGTCTCATCCACCATCACGTTGAAACTGGCCTTCGGCTCGAGTAGCCTTAGGTACAAGTCGTGACAGTTTTTGTACGCATATCAAGTTATACAACCCCTTCTTTAAATTGAGTTATCTTCAATCTGAACAGATTATTCATATTCATTTTTTAAAATTTGATACTCTGCCGAAACATTTAACTGTCAAAATTCAAAATGACACTCTCTTCATAGCTCGGCGATAGCTGGTACATCTTTAAAATTATAACTTATTTAACGGTAACTCATTAATGTTCATTTACTTTACGTTTGTTTTAATGATATTGTTAATTTTATTATATATGTTTGCATCACCACACCCAAACTGGTACATGGCCGCTCTTAAGAGCGCCCTTCCCGTCATACTTTTCATACAAACGCTCATACGTGATTATAGCGTTGTATCTGATCTTTCTTGAAAACTTTTGAACTCACAGGTATCTTCTGTGCTATTTTAGGTTTCTACCGAAATAAAAAAATTAAATTTAGAAAAAACTAAGTCAGTATAAGCCTCAAAAAATTTGCTTTTTTCACAAATTTTAGCCGAACTTCGATCGTTCATAAAGTACTCATAAATTGTAAAAGTAAAGAAAATATTTCGATACAAACCTTGCAAATGTAATGAAAATTTTGAATAAATAACATTTATTTCACATACTTGTAAGGCTTACTGATAAACACGTATCACCTGGAACAAATTTTATGAAATTTCCGCACCCTATGAATAGTTAATATTCGTTCAATGGATAGTTAATAATAATAATACTAATATCATTTAATAGAATGCAAACCATGCCCTTTGGCGCTATTTGTCTCTTTTTGGTTTGCCTCTTTTTCTAGCATTGCCCAGGATGAAACACCAAGCTTTTCAAAGTACTCTCGCGTTGAAAACAGAGCGGCCGGGAAGGGCCGCCAAGCACTCAGATAAAAAGAACGCACACGCCAGAAATTTATAAAGCATCTTATCTTTCTAGAAAAAACATTTAGAGATCATAATGAAAGTTGTAAATAGATGAGTTATCATCTATTTACCAATCAATCATCAAATAAATTTAATGACACATATATAGATTTAGCAGACAACTTTAAACAAAATCAAAATAGACATGTAAATGACATACAATTTTTAAATTATTCAATTTTTCTAAGACCAACTGATCTCCTTACAATAAAGAAGATTATAAAAAATCTAAAAAATATCTATAGCGTAGGATATGACGAAATATGTACAAAAGTAATAAAATATTGCAGTGAAGAACTAGCATCTCCTTTAAGTCACATCATTAATTTATGTTTATACAAAGGAGTGAATCCGGAAAAGCTAAAAATATCAAAAGTGAAACCATTACACAAAAAAGGTAGTAAAACTGACTGTGAAAATTATCGCCCTATTGCTCTAATACCAGTTTTATCAAAATTTTTGAAAGAGTTATTTATGATAATTTATACAATTATCTTGACAAATACAAGATAATTTGTAAAGAACAATATGGATTTCAAACAAACATGTCCACAAACGATGCCATACATCTTAGGTACCATTACAGATTGCATAAATAACAGGCGTCCAATAACAACCTTATTTATGGACTTGACTAAAGCGTTCGACCTTGTTAATCATAAAATCCTGCCCCAAAAATTATACTCGTTTGGTATCAGAGTACCTGCGTATGACTTGATCAAATCATATTTAAAAGATCGTCAACAGCTAACATACATTACATATATAAATGAAAAAAAGGTTGAAAGCTATGCTAAGTCAACACTAAGAATGGTGAGAAACGGCGTTCCTCAAGGGAGCATCCTAGGACCGTTATTATTCCTTCTTTACATTAATGATCTTCCTAGCCATGTAAATCAAAAAATTGTATTGTTTGCAGACGATTCTTCCATATTAAATACACAAGGTAATAAAGAAGAATATGAACGAAACTGTAATGAGGCGCTTGATGATACAGTAAAATATCTTAAAACAAATAATTTAGCTGTAAATTTAAAAAAAAAAACTAAATCATTGCAATTTCACACCCCACAAAATAAGCCAAAAGATATAGAAATTAATTTAAATAATAATAATATCGAATTCATAAAACAAATAAATCTTTTAGGTATAATTATGGACTGTCATCTACATTGGAAACCACATATAGATAGTGTAATTTCGAAAATTAGTAAATATGTGTATGTGTTAAGGACTATTTCAAAAACTGTATCACAGAAAACTGCTGTATGTGCATATCACGCACATGTAGGCTCAGTTTTGAGATACGGCATTTTACATTGGGGGAATGCTGCGAATGTTTATTTACTGCCACTATTTAGAACCCAAAAAAATGTGTTCGAGCCATGTTTGGAGCAAAACAAAGAGACAGCTGTGCTCCTTATTTTAAAAAACTTAATATACTAACAATTTATTCCCTATTTATTTTAGAAGCGTGTATGTACGTTAAGAATAATATAAATAAATTTAGGCAAATTGTAAATAAGCATCCCAGAGCTACAAGAAATAAAGTGCAAATCCTTCCTCAACAAATCTTCAACATGGCTACACATGATAGAACTGTGTATATCATAGATCCAAGACTGTACAAATTACCGGACGCTTTGAAGGACTTAAATAATAATCTTTTTAAAATTAAATTTAAAAAAATCCTAATTGACAAATGTTATTATAGCATAGAAGATTTTTTGACTGATAAAATAACTATATAATTAATTGTAATTAAATCATTTTGACACTGTAAGTTCTAATTTGCACGCCTTGTAAGGCAAAATGTATTGGCACTTTAAGATAATCATCAACTTTTGTAAACTACATTTATGCAAATAAATAAATGAACTGAATTGAATTGAGACTAGTATGGACATGTTCAGAGCAGAGAGGAAAACTATATAACCAGGCAGGTTCTGAAAATTAATGTCAAAGGACACCGAAACAGAGGGAGACATAAGAAACGTTAGATAGAATGAGTAAAGGATGATATGAGTAGGAAGGTAGGGTGACGGACTGATACAGGGATGGGGTCATTCCGTGGATTGGACTTGTCAATACAAATAAAATACAAAAAATCTAAAAATATCATGATAAGATTATTATAATTTTTCCAAGGTGTATTTATAACTTTTCGCAAGTACACCATACTTTCCTGTTCCGGGCTTTAGGAGCACAAATTGGGTCAAAGAAGTCGGTCAAGGAACGCCATGTTTAACCTTTATACTGCCTTATTAATAACATATTAGACATTTCTCTCTGTTAAACACGTTTAGAAAATTATTTTTTTTATAAATGTAAATCTAATGCGAAATCTTTTTTCCATTTTCTATTTTCTCGCCGACCATCACGCTAAAAGTGGCTTTTGAGTGTTGCGGCCTGAGGCTTAGGCTGTCTGCTTAGAACCGCAAGTCCCAACAATGATCTGTCCCGCTTTATGAGAGATAAAGGCGTAATAGTATGTATGTATAATAACGAAGTTTCCAACAACTCAAATCAGGTACTTTATTCTAAACGTCAATACTAACGTTTTCTACGGATTTTTTATGAAATAAAGACTAATAGTTTCTTGTAGTATAATAGTGCTCCTAATATAAATTTTTCTACACTAACAAATCTTCACGGTACAAGCTCCAAGGCTGGCGCAGCTGCAGCCACTGCGGAAACCCTAAAACGGCGCAAATATGAATGCCTAGGGAACGGCTTCATATTTAAACCGTTTGGGGTTGAGACCTTAGGTCCGTGGGGGCCATCAACCCATAAACTTTTTAAATTTTTTAATCAAAAGTTGGTGACCAAAGGGCTGGCAGTTACTTCGCCCAACGAATAAGCATTGCCATCCAGCGTGGCAATGCTGCCAGCCTTTTGGGCACTTTAGCGCAGGGCAATGATCTGCACGACATTTTTTATTTGTAAGTTTTTTATTTTTATTTATTTAGTTTTTAGTTTAGTTCGTTTTTAATATATATAGGTTAATTTAATTATATATGTAAATAAAAACAAATTTAAAATCATAAGTGACATTATTTTGAGTCGATTTATTTTCTTAAACGTACCAAATAATTTATTTTTGACCCAGAAAACTTCCTTATTGCATAATGATATGATTATCTTCCATATTTCCAAGGTTCTTTTTTATATCTTCACCAAATTAATATGTGATCAATTTCTTCATCAATATAATTTCTGTAAAATTTTTCCTAATTTGAAACATTCAAATTAAAAAGGATCAATATAATTAAATTAATATAATTTTATATCAAAAAATTGACTTCATCCCCAAGTACACAACCGATTTTGATAAAATTTCTATAAGACCAAGTATAACCCTTTCAAACAAAAAAGAATTATCCAAATCGGTCCAGGAGTCTTTGAATAATCGGTAAAAATACATAAAAAAAATTAAAAAAATTCGCAACGAATTTATAATCTCCTCCTTTTTGAAAGTCAGTTAAAAATCGGTCCACAATTAGCGAAGACATCGCACATCAAAAAAAATATCCTTTTTCGGAGTCGGTAAAAAAACGAGAATGCTGAAGTTTAGCCCGACTTTTTACTTTGAACCTGCGGAGAAGGGAAGAAATAATATAAGAAATTAATAATATAAAAAATGTAAAATTTCAATAACAACAGTAACAAAACTACCCAACATATTCAAACAAACACTTATTCATTCGAAAACGTAAAATTAAAATACGCCTTGTTATAATATTTAGTTCGGTAACAACAATAACAAAATTACCCAACACCTTCAAAAAACACTCATTCATTCAAAAACGTAACAGTAAAATACGCCTTGTAATAATATTAAGTTCGATAACAACAATAACAAAATTACCCAACACCTTCAAAAAACACTCATTCATTCAAAAACGTAACAGTAAAATACGCCTTGTTATAATATTTAGTTCGGTAACAACAATAACAAAATTACCCAACACCTTCAAAAAAGCTCATTCATTCGAAAACGTAACAGTAAAATACGCCTTGTAATAATATTAAGTTCGGTAACAACAATACCAAAATTACCCAACATATTAAAAAAAAACTCATTAATTCGAAAACGTAAAATTAAAATACGCCTTGTAATAATATTAAGTTCAGTAAAAACAATAAAAAAATCACCTAACATCTTCAAAAAACACTCATTCATTGAGAAACTTAAAATTAAAATACGCCTTGTAATAATATTAAGTTCGGTAACAACAATAACAAAATTACCCAACACCTTCAAAAAACACTCATTCATTCAAAAACGTAAAATTAAAATACACCTTGCTATAATAATAATATTGTTTTTCGTAGACCTGCTACGGCGTAGTACTATGGCGTAGGCGTAGGCGTAGGCGTCTTTTCCTCTCCGTGGCACTTTCTTCTAGTTGGACTTATAATTTTAGCTCCAATTTAAAATTTATCTCGTAATCATGTTGTTTTTTGTAGACCTGCTACGGCGTAGGTCGTAGATATTTCTCACGTCCGAGAAACTCTGTTCTTTCTAGTTGAACTTATCGTTTTAACTCCATTTTTTACCCGACTACAGCAAATCCAGCGAAACCTATGTTTGTATACATACATACATATTATCACTCCTGTTTCCTGGGGTAGGCAGAGACTAAGGATGTATGTATGTGGCAAATTATGTCTGTCTCACCGTAGTATCCAAACTACTTAAGAGTTGATCGATTTGTCATTATTGTCCGGGTAAGATAAACTACAATTTGTATGCAGTCTAATGCTACATACAAAAAAAGAGAGCAAAAAAATTTATTTTTCCCTTTTCATGCTCGTAATGTTGATCTTTATAACGAGAGAAGGCTGCATAAAATGGGTTTTTATGCTCTTGGGTATAAATTATTTTCTTCTTTTAAGACTAAGGTAATTATGCCTTACACAATACACCTTCATTTAAGTCATATAATATTATTAAATACTCCCAATCAACCAAAGGAATAAACAGAGAAAATTATGCGGCACAAAAAAGCAATACATATACTTACGTTATAAAATATTACTATTTAATATGCAATTACATATATATACCCATTATATATAAATTTCAGAATAAATATCTACTTATACATCTACAAAAGGTGGATTTAACGCTAATGCATTGTCTACCAGCGAGCCTTCAGGAAAAACAGAAATAAGTTCATGAGCGATAATATATAAGGAAAGGGAGTTTAAAAGATGGGCGTGAACTTTTATTTTAAAAGAGAATTTAATAGAAATTTCTCTGATGTCAACGGGTCAAGCATTCCAGAGCCGTGAGGCTTGAAGAGAAAAAGAGTTAGATATAAAATTTGTTGTTATTTGTTCTATATCGGGTATCCAAATATATACATTGTCAGTCGTATATGGCTTCCGTAGTCGGGTTCAAAAATTCAAAGATTCAAAGATTCAAAGATTCAAAGATTCAAAGATTCAAAGATTCATAGATTTAAAGATTCAAAGATTCAAAGATTCAAAGATTCAACTATTGCTAAAATCTCTTTCGTAATCAAATTGTTTTTCGTAGACCTGCTACGGCTTAGTACTACGGCGTAGGCGGTGGATCTTTTCCTCGTCCATGAAACTTTGTTCTAGTTGGACTTATTATTTTAACTCCATTTTTAAAATGTAACTTGTTGAACGTACGAGCCAAGATAGCAAAGTTCTCTGAGTCTACTTTAAAGATCCAACGTTTGTATGTATGTTAGTTCGACGATAACTTTAGTATATTTTATCGGAGTTTCATGAAACTTGGTAGGCGTATAGATATGAGCAATAGAATTTTAAGTTTTAACATGAGCCAAAACCGTCAAGGGTTTGAGAGTTCGATTCGCGAGTTCGCAGTTTAAGGCGAACTCTAGTCAATTCAATTCAATTAAAATATATCTTTATTATCATAGGATATTTATAATATCACTTAATAATCGTCACTTTGTTTTGTTGCACAATAATTGTTGACGTCAAAAAGTTACTTAGAGCTAAGTTTACTGCCGCTTCTAAAGCGCTAGTGCAGAAGAAGCGGTAACAAACTGCACTGCAGCATTTTCTCCAAGAACGCCAACACACAATAGTGATTGAGCAAGCGAACGAACTAATCCAAGTTCAAATGTTTCAACAATCTGTATGTTTGTTTGACGATAACTTGAGTATCTTTGATCAGAGTTTCATGAAACATGATAATGTAGCTAATATTTTTTTTAAGTTTGAACATGAACCAAATCTGTGAAGGGGTTGACGAGATATGGGGCTTGGAAATTCACAATTTGAGGTTATATTGTTTTTCGTAGACCTGCTATGGCGTAGTACTAGCGTAGGCTAAAAATTTCTTTTTTTATAGACCAGTATTGAAGACATAACTTATTGTATACTTTCTTGATTTAAAAATAAATTATTTGGCACTATTAAAAAAATAAAACGTCATATAAATGTCACTTGTCATGATCATAATATCCATTTTCAATGTGATTATAGATTAATTAATGCAGAAAAATGGAGTTTTAAAATACTTTTTTACTCCAAGAAACTATGACGTCATTGGTCTATATTTCACACGAATTAGAAAATGTTTGTTTTGACGTTTAGGACAAAAGTGTCTGATTATTTTTGTTGGAAATTAGCGAATTTATTAATTACCAATTAGCTGGCACCACAGGGAATAAACCAGGCAGCGGGGGATTTTTCTCCGCCCTCAGGAATCCAGTAGTATATTGATCCGGCAGCATCGCTCATCCAAGATGTTTCGTATTATGCAGATTAGTTGAAAGTAGCTTTTTCCGGTGGCTTTTCTGCGTCACTATTGATCTAAACTTTATGCCACTTTAGGCCATCTTTGAAAAAATTGCCGTTTCAGAATGGAAACTATATTTTCTAATATCACACTAATATTATAAAGCCGAAAGTTTGTTAGAGTGTGTGTGTGTGTGTTTGTTACTTCTTCACGCGCAAACGACTGGACCAATTTTGATAAAATTTGGTATGCAGGAAGCTGATACCCTGGATTAAAACGTAGGCTACTTTCCCGCGGGGTGCAGCTAGTTTTCTATAATTTTAGCCACCTGAATCAACGCTACTAATATCTTCTGTAAAGTTTGTTATACAATCTCTTTGTTATGTGCAAGTAGCCAACACTGATGTCCGATTTTTCAAGCTGCGTAAATGTATTGACGTCTGCCGGAACCAACGATTAAATGGGCTTTTCAAGGCACACGGGAACTCGAGAGAATTCTTTTGCACTTGGGGTTACCCATCAAAGTGCGGACTACGATATAGGTTGCTTAACTTTCGAAAGAAATGCAGAACGCACAACTTGTGTTTTCAAAAGTTAAGGGCCACCGAGCTCCTCAAAGTTATTTTCCAAAATAAGTCAAAAGTCAAAAACCTTTTTTTATCTTTGGATATTTATATCACTTGATGATTGACAATTTTTTCTTTCGATTTCATAGCATATATGGTGATTGTTGACGTCAGATCATTTACTTACAGCAAAGTTTACTGCCGCCTCCTAAGTGCAAGTACAGAAGAAGCGGTAACAAACTTTACTGCAGTATTTTCTCCAAAAACGTCCACTTCCAATTATAATGAAATTAAAATTTAGATATGTGGACTGAGAATCCATTGTCATAAAATCTTCCAAAGCCTAATTCTACTTCCAACCCACACAATACTTTACCTAAAGCCTCCACACAATCACGACGAAATATATCATTACGTAAGTACGTATAAATCGACAAAGGGGAGAAATAAAATTAATAATTACTTGCAAATCCATAGTTCGTTAGAGCGGGATAATGTTAAAAATGTATCGCTCCTCTCACCCCCGCGAATTTTTCCCCCGTTTAGTAGGTTCGATCCCGCAATCAGGGGTGTGGGGGGGCATTTTTTGGCCCCCTCCTCCCGCCTCGTAAATTGGAGCATATAATTTTTATTACGTCCTCCGCGTGTGTTAGAGTTATCATCGGAAGCTGCCTTAGTTTGCAATGCGATATTTTTCAAATATACGTATTCATGTTTCTGGGGGCTCGTATTTTGATTTAAGACTGCATCCCGCGGTTTTACCCGCGCTTTAAGTAGCCTATGTGTCAGTTTCCTACATACCAAATTTTATCGAAATTGGTCCAGCCGTTTGCGCGTGGAGAAATAACAAACTTACACACTTCTTAACTTACGCCTTTATAATATTAGTGTGATATAAAATAAAAATATATTTTTAAGATTTTGTCTTTGAAATATAACTCAAAAACTACAATTTTTTTTCAATGTAAGATTAATTTATCTGTTATTAAAGGTAATTTTTTGAAATATTATTTTAGTGCGAAAGCTAAAAACTACTAGCGTTTAGGAACGACCACTGCTGGGAAGACACCGAAAGAAACCCAGTTCAGTATTGGTCCCACCCAGCTTGATCGGCATGTTACAATTACAATACAGATTTACACCTAACGTAAACATTATATTATACATCTAAATAATTCAATTAAAATTTGCAGTCAACTGTTTCCAAGAATTTCGATCAGATGATGATAAATAGTCATTTACATGTTAATACGCATGTTTATTTTTTTATGTTATTGATTACAACCACTGAGGTTTAATTTTAAATAGAGGAGAAGAAAAATAAAGCTATCGTAAGAAATTAACCAAAGAAAAAAAAGAGATAAGAAAGCTTGTACATTTAATTCTTATAATTTTAATTATTTACTTGCGTCCAATTGAACATTTGCTATAGTTGAATCTATTGTGAGTTAATGGTTAGAATAAACGTTAGAACTGGTTTTTAGTCATTTTTATCTGTTGATCAACAATTTTGACATTGATGAACATTTTCAGGACATTTTCATGCCAGGGAAGAGAACACAACCACCTTTTGTCACTTTTTTCAATTACTAACCTAAGTACCTCGGTAAAGTTTATACTTAGCTAGAAAAAAACTTGTCCCACTGCTGGGCAAATGCTTCCACTCTAATACGCCACTGATCTCTATCTTGCGTGCAATGGACTTCCAGGTCTTGTCGAAAAGCGCCAGATCATCACACCACCTTGCCTTGGGAGATGTCTCTTGTGAAGCCAGCCTACCGGCAACCAGCTTATTCGGGTGTATCCTAACCTTAATGTTTGTTTGTGTTTTTCGTGTGTGTAAGTGGCCAACACTGTGTCAAATTTTACAGCCTGTCTAAAGGCGTCTGACATAGCTTGATGACTGCCATACAACCATGACAGTCAACGGCTTATAGGTTCCTTCTGAAGCACGGAGGAGCTCGAGAAATTTTTGTGCCTCTTCTGGTCACCCATCCAAGTGCGGACCACGCCCGGTGTCGTTTAGCTTGCGAAAGCGCTAGTAATGCACACTCGCACCGGGCTACCGAGCTCCTCAAACCAAACTTTATAGTAACTGTAAATATTCAACTAAGTGAAAATTAAATCAACTTTAAATTTAGTTAAAACGTTTTAAATTTAACAACATTCAAGGTTTTAATTGACTAAAACAATGCGCGTTAAAAATTTAACCATTTTTAAACTAACAAAACTATTCTAGATATTTCCCCGAAAATCTCACTCGGACCGTTCAAACGCGCTGAAAAAAATAAAATCCCATTCACTAATCCCCGAAAAACGAAAAAAAGGCGCAATAGACCCAGTTTCACTTTCTAAAAAATGTTGGCGAATAAAAATATTCGCTGGTGGTATGCGTTGTTTTTTTAGACCGGACTAACTACCGCGTACAGACCGAAATGTTCCATTGCGTGAACGTTAAAAAACGCTTTAAAAAAAAGTGAAAAAAATGACACACTCTCCCTCTCAATAGTTCAATTAAAACCTTCGCTTCAAAATCTATTTTTTCGCGATTTTAAGACTGGCCACGCGGATTGTCGGCGTTTTCATAAAAATGTCCGCCAATTTGTTTGAAATAGGATTTTTATTTCATAGTTTTACACCACCGGATCCTGGATATCAATTTTGTGGTTTTTCATTTTTGACACAGAATTTTATATTTATTTTCGGGGTTAGCTAGATTTAACAAATGCTTTTAGATATTACTTTTAAGAGATGCTACTTTTAATTATTACGAGGTCTTTGGCTCAGGTTTTAACATGAGATTCTTTGATAAGGGCGTGGAAAGATGTCTTTGGGGTTAATTAATTTATTTATTAAACTTACGACGACCTCCGTGGCGTAGTGGTCACAATGCTAGTCCGCCACCCAGAGGTCCCGGGTTCGATCCCCGGTCAGGGCAAGTTGGAAAATGGCCTTTTTCAAATTGTCCTGGGTCTTGGATGTATATCTATATATGTATTTGTTATAAAATATAGTATCGTTGAGTTAGTATCCCATAACACAAGTCTCGAACTTACTTTGGGGCTAGCTCAATCAGTGTTATTTGTCCCTATATATTTATTATTTATTTATTTATTTATTAAATTTAGTGGACTTATGCTAATGCATTCTCTACCAGTCAACCTTAAGTAAAAACAGTTATACAGGCATCTATACACCATCACTGACTTATCATCAGTTGGGCCATATGCATGTACTTAGACATTCCTTTGTAGTAAAGATTCAAGATTCAAAGATTCAAATGTTTATTCAGTAATTAGACCTTTACAGGCACTTTTACACGTCAATAAGTATAATTTATGTTACGTGTAAAGTATATTAAAATTTAATTTATTTTTAAAGAAAAGCTACCGATACCAGCGCTTCGTAACGACCACTGCTGAGAAGAAACGCCGAAAGAAACTCATTTTCACAGTATTGGTCGCCTACTCGCCAGAAGGGCTTTGTCATATTATTATAATTGTCTTTTAATTAATAAATACTTATAATATAATACAATGTTGACACATTATATCAATAAATATATAGTAAATCAATAAATATATAGAGACAAATAACACTTGTGTTATGGGATACTAACTCAACGATACTATACTTTATAACAAATACATACACAGATAAACACGTAGTAGAACACAGAGCATAGGTAAAATGAGTTCTTTGAAAATAAAGGGCAGACATAATCAAACAGAAGCTATAAAACCCAATTACCTATATTGGGGGCAAGCTGGTAAGATGAAAAAGGGAATTCAAACATTGGGTTTCAAACTTGCGAGCCTTCTGACATGATTCTCAAACTTTCACCAACCGTTCGATCGGCTTTTACGAACTATGGCAGACAGAGGCCACTGATATTACTATGTAACTCTACTATTATCCAAGACAAATATGGACGACTTGACACCAACATACAATAACCCTCCATCTGGCGCAGTCGGAAACTATTTAAAAAGCAAATCAAACAATATTATAAACAAAAAATAAATGTGAAAATGGGAGCCAAGTTCAAAACCCGACAAAAGAATTGAGATCTAAATGGCCGCCAAGTTCTGTAGAAAATCCTAAAACCCTCCTTCCAGCGCTGTCGGTACAAAAGATTAAAAAAACAAAATATACTTAAGTATTTATAACAATGTATAATATTTATAAGACTTTAAGAAGCTGCATGCGTGTCAGCAAATTGGTACATGTGTTCGAGGGCGCCCCGGCGCGACGATAAATCATACCCGGCGGGTCCGGGTTCAAGTCTGGCTTAGCTCATCCAGTGACGTTACGGCTCAGACAGTGAGACTGATAGATTATCACGAAAATAATCGTGGAAAAGATATGAAGAAGTGACTCTATTCTTGCGAAACTAAACCACACTGGTGTCACATTTTTGAAGCTACTGTAAGCCTATTATTTAAATATGAAATACATACATACATATTTTCATGCCTGTTTCTCATGGGGGTAGGCAGAGACTATAAATTTCCACTTGTTACGATCCTTGCAAACCTCTTTTGCTTCGTCAACACTCATTACTCTTTTCATTCATGCTCTCCGGTTATAGGTACTTTTTACTTTTCACCTTTCTTCAGCACATCTGCAATTTGGTCGCAGATGTTTGTTGTATGAAATAGATAGTTTATTTATTTTATTATTGTAAGTTATTATATATTTTTTCAAAAAACGAAGAACACAACTAAGTTATACAAAGTTCACTACGCTATTCTTGCCTTTAGAAAGCACGGAGGAGCTCGAGAAATGTTTATGTCACTTGTCACCCATCTGAGTACCACATTCGGGGTTACTTAACTTAGGAAAGCGCTAGCAATGCGTACTCCTCAGCCATGCATTAAGATAGTTACAAAGAAGTCAAAACTTACACTTAAGGCGGCCCTTCCCGGCCGCTCTATCGTCAACGCGAGCATATTTTGAAAAGCTTCTTATATAATAGAGGGCAATGCTAAAAAAAGGGGCAAAACAAAAAGAGAGCGCCTGAGGGCTCGGTTTGCATTCTATTGAACGGAATTTGTATTATTAATAACTATTCATTGAATGAATATTAACTATTCAGAAGCTACGGAAATATCATAAAACTTATTCTAGGTGATACGTCTTTTTCAGTAAGCTTTGCAAGTGTGTGCAATAAATGTTTTTTATTTAAAATTTTCATTACATTTGCAAGGTTTCTATCCAAATATTTTTTTACCTTTACAATTTATGAGTACTTTATAAACGGTCAAAGTTCAAGTAAAATTTGTGCAAAAAAAAACTGGAGAAAAATTTTTGGAGGGTTATACTAAATGTGTTTTTCCAAATTTTTATTTTTTATTTCGATAGAAACCTAGAAATAGCGCACAAGATACCTGTTAGTTTATAGGTTTTCAAGAAAGGTCATTTACAACGCCATAATCACGAACGAGCGTTTGTATGAAGAGTAAGACGGGAAGGCCGCTCTTAAGGTGGCACTTCTATTTTCAAAACGCAGAGAAGTCACCTGCATTAATGATTTTTATATACAAAAAACCGTTCGTTTGTGACTCCGTGGCACCACTGGGCACTATATTAAAAAAAATGAAAAAGTAATTTAAAAATAGTGACTGGTAGTTAGCCCACCATTTACTTTAAAAAAAATTGTATATGGTCTATAAGCTGTCCGAAGGCCTATGTAACTTATAAAGCAAAACCCCTTATTAAATTCAATATTAAAAATCTAATGCTAAGAAAAACCGATAACGCTTCGGCAACATACCTACGAGTAGTACATGGCACATGAGGAAACATAACAACATATAGTACGATAAGTACTTGGAAACATACATGTATCGACAAATTAGTAAAGCACTCCCCCTTCGCGATATTTTCGAGAGAATATTATGAGTGAGAATTTTCTCCAATGAAGAATAAATTAATGGGCAGATACGACACTCTCAAAACGTTCAAATCAAAGAAGAATGTTCTATCTACAATATTTTTAAACATCAAAATGTAATTTTCCGTTGACGGCGTAACGTTAATTTATTTAAAGGAAACAATATTAAGAAAAACCAAACTCTTTATTTCGAATTTTACAATTTAGGTACTTAATTGAGAAAAATGCCACAGATAGGGGCCGTAGGTTGGAAAGGCACGAGATTCGTTGATTCAGGGAAATAGAAGTACTCAGCTTTGGTGTACAGCCCGGCTTCCGAATAGCGGAAAGACGACGAGGTCCAGCTCGCTGCCGCTTTTATATGGTCAGCGCGGGATGCGGTGCGGTGAGGTGCAGCGCGGAGCAGGAAGGTCATCGTCACAACGGCCACTCCGCTGGTTTTGAGTCCCAGCCAGGGCAGCCGCAGGTTGGAAGATAGCCTTAATCAAATTGTCCTCAGACTTGGGTAAATAAAAAAATAAATAATAAATAAATATATAGGGACAAATAACACTGATTGAGCTAGCCCCAAAGTAAGTTATAGACTTGTGTTACGGGATACTAACTCAACGATACTATATTTTATAACAAATACATATATAGATAAACATCCAAGACCCAGGACAATTTGAAAAAGGCCATTTTCCAACTTGCCCTGACCGGGGATCGAACCCGGGACCTCTGGGTGGCGGACTAGCATGGTGACCACTACGCCACGGAGGTCGTCATTTATCTAAGTATACATTCGCTTCTATCTTTATTATTATAAATATTATATCGTTAAGATTGTATCTCATAATAGTTTAAACATAGTTTGGGGCTAGCTCGATATTAATATAAAGTTAAATCTACAGTGGCAACTAGTCTACGTTATAAGTAGATATATTCTCGTAACTTTGCCAGTAGTCCAAGATTAAATATTTAGTTGAAAATATATATGGATATAAACGGAATTGATATTTAAAGGATTTATTCGGACTTCAACCAAGTACATATACATAATTCGGAGTGATATAATGACGTTTTGTCGTTTCTAGTACATAAGATGTTGTTTGCCGAATAAAGATTTTCTTTCTTTCTTTACTTTTACATATTTATGATCAAGATCTTGTAGTTATTTGTGGTCTGTAGCATTGAAATAGCCCAAAATCCAGAATCTATTTTATTGTACAATATTCTGTAAAAAGTTAAATTAATTTTGGTATGTATTCTAGATCTTCTACATTCTAAGCGCTTAGTTATGTTTATTTATTACTTGTCACATAAAATTTTTCAGAACTTGAAGTATTCTTCAGTTAAGTTAAGTGGTAGGTATTGTTGTCTAATGCGGTTTTCCTAATTATATAAGGTATAATTAATATACTGACATTACCAACGTATATTAAATATAAATTTAGTTCATGGTAGTAAACATCCTCAAGTAACATAGGTTTAGCAAAATACGAAACAAAAAATACATACATAATAATGTTTTTTTTCCTAAAAACTTAACCTTGCCCATGTAATAAACATTGGTACCTATAGCATGCACGTCAACGAGAATTTAAATAAAAAAAGCTAATAATAGAGAACGAAGGAGTAAAGCTATTTTCTTAATAATTGATAATTACAATAAAAGTAAATTATAAATAAATAAATATATGAGGACATATCACACAGACTGAGCTAGCCCCAGAGTAAGTTTTTAAATTTGTGTTAAACTAACTCAACGATACTATATTTTATAATAAATAGATACATAGATAAACCAAGACTCAGGTCAATTTAATAATGGCCGATTTTCAACTTGCCCTTGCTGGAAATCGAACCTGGAACCTCTAAGTGAATAAATAAACGCGATACGTCAAAATACAAAGTAAGTAAACATAAAAACAAAACTAATTACTTATTAATGAAAGTATTTCAATTTTAAATTTTCTTTTATAATATTTATTTCAAGTGTGTAATACTTAATATGTTTAAGTTTACTTTCAATTGTTTATTTATTTTCTTCTTGAACCAGAATGAAAGCTTAGAAAGTCAATCAAAGCCTATAGACCATCTGCGAATCCTTAGTCTCGACCCGATCCGCGCACATTACGCTATAGATGTGTGGAGCTACCCCCAAATTATTTCGACATATGCAAATTTGTGCGCACCTACAGATGTTGACACAGATCAAGTGGGGATAGAATGATTAACTCCTAATGAACTTAGGCTTGCCAGACCGCCGGGAAATCCGGGATTGTCCCGGAATCTTGCCTCTTGTCCCGTGTCCAGGAATTAGCGCTCATTGTCCCGGATTTTGAAAAGTTATTATTTTTTAACAAAATAAACTAGCAACGAATGGAATGACATGGCTGCCGGTGAGCGAGTGCGGGAGGCGCGAATTTAATTTGTAATTTAGTAATTGTCTACCAAAGTTTTAATTTACCAATTAAAGCTAATTACATACCTACAGCTAATAAAAGTATGTTTTTTGAAAAAATGGCATTTCATCTTTTAAATATAAATATGAATCTTTTGAAAATAAAAAAAATATATGATATTTTCTATTATGGCCACGACCCGACATTTTTTTTTTTTTTAAACTGTCCCGGATTTGATAAGTTCCTATCTGGCAACCCTAAATGAACTACAAGTTCTAAAGTCTTTGGAATATTAACTTTAACTCGATGATATGAGCATGTACCTACTCTGCGACGTCTTACATCTGTAGAATTGGAATCTGTTGAATTATGGATCTGTAATAGAATTCTAGAAAATGAATGGGAAAAGAGGAGTAGGAAAACCTTAAAGATTTTTTTCGATCAAATAAAAGAAAAGGTAAATGTGAAAACATAAGTAAGTGGAAAAAAGAGAGACATGGAAACCACTCCACGAACGAGAGCCCAGCTCTTAATACACGAAGAATTCTATGGACTTGGGAATAATTATGTGCATTATTCCCAAGTCCAAATAATTATGTGCATTATTCCCAAGTCCATAGAATTCGTCCATAAAATATTTTATTTAATGTGATCAATTCTAAATGCAGGAGTAACCATTTAAATGATTTTTCTGTGGTTTTAAAAGGATCTACT
Organism: Acrobasis suavella; assembly: GCA_943193695.1. Lineage (NCBI taxonomy): Eukaryota > Metazoa > Arthropoda > Insecta > Lepidoptera > Pyralidae > Acrobasis > Acrobasis suavella. The sequence continues at coordinate 1,541,586 of OW971937.1, read as the reverse complement.
TCCCTCATATCTCCTTGAGGGTGCAGTTTCGCATAAAGCAAGAGATGCTTGAACTTAGTACTTCGATGTCATCTTACGACACGCACATGTACAGATAAAGTGGTCCTATTCTAGGCAGTCGTTAAGTTTTTTTTTAATGTTATTAGGCGGCAAACGAACAAGCGGGTCATCACCATGGACAGCGGTGGTAAGTGATCACCGACAACTACAACACCAGGGGTATAACAGAAGCATTGCCGGCCTTTCAGGAAGATATTGACTCGTTTTTTGAAGGTTTCAATGTCTTATCGGTCCGGGAACACTGCTGCAGGAAGTTGATTCCACAGTTCAGTCGTACGTGGTAAAAAGTTCAGATGCTTTTAGGCATCCTGAAAAATCTGACACCAGTGTTGGCCATTTAAACACAAAAAATTGCTTGCTCGATTAAAATGCCTACACTCTTTTGGCCCTTCTACGTCAAGACTCTATGCACACACACCTAGGGACGCGAGTCTCCCAAAAAAGCCGAAGCGGCGCAGTTGTAAAATTGTCTAACTACCCCCCGCGCGCGCTCATTACAGCGCGTGCGTGGGTCGCGGACGACGTCTCGGGTCGCCAGACATATCTTAAGATATGAAGAAATCTTGTGGTGTGATTCGAATCGACGTAGTTGTAAATTTATTTGAATACAGTGGGCATTTACAGCAAGACTGTTGGTCACAGACAATGTCTTTTTAACCGACTTCCAAAAAAGGAGGAGGTTATCAATTCTTCGCGATCCTTTATTTTTTTTTGATTTATGTATACCGATTATTCAAAGACGTCTGGACCAAAGATACAAAGACCTTTTTTTGTTTGAAAGGGTATACTTTCCAGGTGGTACCATGGAAATTTTATCAAAATCGGTTGTGTAGTTTGGGGGAGAAGTCGGTTTTTAGTTTTGAAAAATTATAAAAATTATTAATGCACGTCCAATCGACGTTCACGATTTAGATACGCAAAAACCAAATTTATAACTCCGCCAACTTAATGATTATCCTTTTCAATGTATCTACAGTACAATGAGTATATTTTCACATTATACAATATGTATCAAAAGCCCTGTCCGATCCTTGTAGGAGCAACTCAGACCGTCAATATGAACAACTTTACCTATGAGGCCAATGCTTGAAACTCAAAGAAAAAATCGTCATTTTTATACAAATTGTCGGGCCGGCCGAACACTTTTGTATGGAAATGTATTCCCGGTTGCTTCCTCAGCAGTAACGCTTCAGAGCCCGGGGTCCGCTATCTTACCAAGGAGATTTGACGAGGTTGCTGGTTTTTACACAGAGCGACTGCCGTCTGACCTCCACAACCCAAAGGGCAAATCAGGAACCAATCCTTGGATAGTTTGATGATCAAACGCTAGGTGGCGTTCGAGACCCACAGTTTTACGTGCCTTCCAGAACACGGAATCATCTTTCTTTTCGGATAATCAGGTGATTCAAGCCTGCAATATCCTATCCAGACTGGAAACAACTTTTCACAAAGTATGCTTCCCAGTGGGAATCGAACCCATGACCTCCGGGTCACAAGGCGAACGCCTTGACCACTGGACCACGGAGGCAGTTAAGGATCGGACAGGGTATTTGTTACATATTGCATAAAATATCTCGAGATCCATCTTTCTAATCCCACCTCGTCCGAGGCCAGAAAGCGTAGCGGGACTCAGATCGCGATACTAACGCGTGTTCATCTCTTTCTAGTTTTGAAAAACCCCGCGCACTCCTCCCGCGTCCCCTCACCCCCTCAACCCGCGGGTGTAACACCCCCTACTCATCTCCTAATTCCTTACATATTTAAATTCCACTTTCAACGTTCGTTGGAGTCTTCATATTGTCTCATATGGTTTCGTTCCATTTCGAATGTTTTCGCTACGCCTAATCTTAGGATGGGATTAATTTATACTCTTTTTGTCTTATATTTGAAGTGATGTTTGGATTCCGATGATCATAGGGCTTATAAGAAATGAAAATTGAGTACTATTTAGCTAACTATAACGAAGCGAATTCATAACAACGGCTTTGTATGTAAAGTGTAATTATAATTAATTGCTTCTCTATCGTATTGGTTCACACTGTAATGATAAATTTAAGCTATGTTGAAATAAAATAATAAAAAAACTATTACGTAAATACGAATCATTTTAATAGGCTATGAGGCTAGCAACCCATCACTACTTTGATTCCTTTTTCCACCTTCTCGTCTACCATTACGCTAAAAGTGGCCTTTAAGTCTTGCGGCCCTGGGCTCTGTCTGCTTAGAGCCGCAAGACCCAAAGTACTCTGTCTACCCAGTTAGGGACAAAGACGTGGTAGTGTGTATGTATGTACGAGTAAATATTATGAATAAAATAATAACGGTTTTTTTTGTACTAAAGTATAGATACTGTTTTATTTAAGTTTTCGTATGTCTCAGTATGGTCTGAAACGTGGTCCCTTATTATGGGTCTCATAAGAAGGCTCAAGTTCGCTCAAAGGGCTATGGAGAGGACAACGCTCGGTGTTTCTCTACGCGATCGAATCAGAAATGAGGAGATTCGTAGGAGAACAAAGGTCACCGACATATTCAAGCGGATTAGTTCATTGAAGTGGCAGTGGGTGGGGCACAAAGCGCGAAGAACCGATGGCCGATGGGGCTGAAAAGTTCTGGAATGGCGGCCACGTACCGGCAAGCGCAGCGTAGGACACCCACCTGCTAGATAATCGGATGACCTGAGCAAGGTTGCAGGGAGGCGCTGGATGCAGGCCGCTTCTGATCGGCCGTTTTGGAAATCCTTGGGGGAGGCCTATGTCCAGCAGTGGACTTTCTGTGGCTGATATGATGATGTCTTAGTGGCCAGATCTGATTTCTGAGATTCTGGTGTCTGATTTTAAAAGATACCTAATACCTACTCTGACCTTCACTACAACTAGCGATGCATCCGATACCGATACCGATACCGATATATCGGCGATACTTCGGGTTAGCCGATATATCAGTATCGACGATATTTTTATGACCGATTCAACGATACTTGTTTTTTTAAATCGCCTTTCACCGCAAAACTTAAGATTACTTTGTTTTTTAAATAAAAATGTTATTAATGTTAATTACTAAAATTTATAATAATTATCTAATATCGGCCTACGTAACTTCTTTTCATATTAATAAAAAAATAATCCGACTGGTGATTTATTTATTTTATCTTCATGTTTGATTCAATTAACGTATCGTTATCGGTATCGGTATCGCCGATATTTGTATAAGAGTATCGGTATCGGTATCGTATCGGCGAAAAGGCGTATCGATGCACCCCTAACTACAACCATACAAAAATGACAGCTAGGACAAATGTCTTAACGGGCCTCCCGAAGCACGATGAAACTGTAGATAATTATTCTTACAGGCTGATTTATTCCCTTTTTCTTGCTTTTTTATGTTTTATTTAGAGATCCTCATTCCAAGATTTCAATAAAGCTCAGGGTACGAAAATCAAACTGTATCTTGTCATCCATCTAAGTTGCTTCCTTTTAAATTTTCTTGCCGTGCATCGTTTACTTTTTTAAAAAATGTTTTAGTTTATAATATCCATTCTGTTTTCTCTAAACATAGTTTTTGAATATTTTAATTACAAAATGTGAATCTGTAATTGGCAGTAAGTAATAGTTTATAAGATAAAATGATAATATATGTAAAGTGCTGTTGATTCTGTAAAGAATAAATAAAAAAAAAAAGTGCTGCCAACGACCAATATTGCTTAACATGAGAAAGCTTCAGTACCTACTCTATAACGAACAGCCGACTCATTCTTAAAGCGCTACATTTATACGAGGATGAACCTTTTCCATTGGGACAAATATAAGGTCTAACAAAATATACTAAAACTGTCTTAAGGGTGAATTCAGTGCGTGATAGTGAACAACTTTCCCCAAGAAACATATGTCGAAATATAAAAAAAAATGACGGGTTGCACTCCGGGAGTGCCGGCAGAAGTGAAAACTTGAATATTAACAGCAGGCTCAGGCATACATTTTCGCCGCGCCGTGGAAAGAGAGGGGGATACTTCCTCTCCTACGCCGCGCCGGCTGTCTACTCTCCATTCGTCTTACGAATTTTCGATCAGGTCACGTGAACTGACGCAAGTTTGACATTTTTTACCCATTACAAAAAAAGTGTACAACGCCGCTAAAGAAGTTTTCACTTCAAAAATTTTTGGCTTTCCATACAAACTCGAATCGGCTGAACGGTCAGCTTATAATAGACGCCGTAAATTACTTTACGATTCCTTGGAGAAAATTGTTCAGTATCATGGCAACACAAAGCTCTTCTGGCGAGTAGGCGATCAATCCTGTGAAAATAAGTTTTTTCGGCGTTTCTTCTCAGCAGTGTTCGTTACGATGCGCTGGTATCGGTAGCTTTTCTTCAAAAATAATCAAATTTTAATATACATTACATGTAACGTAAATTATACCTATTGACGTGTAAAAGTGCCTGTGAAGGTCTAATTACTGAATAAACATTTGAATCTTTAAATGTACCAAATTCACCCTTAAAGTACTTTCATTATGTTTATCTATATGTATATGTTATAAAATATAGTATCGTTGAGTGAGTATCCCATAACACAAATCTCGAACTTACTTTGGGGCTAGCTCAATCAGTGTTATTTGTCCCTAAATATTTATTTATTTATAGGTATTTTGTTAGACTTTATACAACGTGGAAGGGACTTACCCGTATTAAATCAAACCACGGGCTATACTAGATCACTATAGTATAATGAAATTAAAATAACAACTAGAAAACCAAAAAAAAAATTACGGGTTGCACTCCGGGAGTGCCGGCAGAGGTGAAAACTTAAATATTAATGTTGTGCATTTCCATGGATGCGCGTGGCACGCTGTAACATAAACACAAACGAACATTCGCCCAAGCACCCTGCGCCATCTGAACGAAACAGCAGGCGCAGGCATACATTTTCGCCGCGCCGTAGAAAGAGAGGGGGATACTTCCTCTCCTACGCCGCGCCGCGCCGGCTGTCTTACGAATTTTCGATCAGGTCACGTGTCCTGACGCCCTGACGCTCTGACGCGAGTTTAACATTTATTACCCATTAAAAAAAGTGTACAACGCCGCTAAAGAAGTTTTCACTTCAAAAACTGACATTCCCATACAAATTGCCCGGGCGGCTGCACACTTTTGTATGGAAATGTCGATTTTTTTGTCTTTTGGCTTTCATTTTCATTTCATTACACTATAGTGATCTAGTATAACACGTGGTTCGATTTATTACGGGTATGTTCCTTCTATTATCCTTGTATACTGGAATTTCGACCCGTAGTAAGGGATGCTCTAGTATGTAAATCGTATCTATATATGTATGTAATAGTTTCAGTAGAAACGATTTGAACGTCTCTCCGGCATGACTGCCTTTGGCTAAAACTTGTGAAATAACAAGTGGGCTAGTAGAGTTATTTGTCGTACATAAATTGGTCTTTGTGAATGCATTCGTACGAAAAGTTTTATAACCGTCCGCCGCCCGACGTCAACAATCCTCGGGAATGCAGTTGTAGAAAGAGATGTTTGTGTAGTCACCTTTGGGTTTTAATTTACCTGGCAAATAAAAGATGGCGCTACGGATACCAATTCCTCTTTACATCGGTTGGAATATGTAGTTCCGCAACACATATCGTTGTTATAGTTTTTTTTTTTTAATTTTCCTGTCACATACACTTGTGACTTATTAGAAATGTTGAAGATCTTTCGAAGAATGGCCATTTAGTTTCTGGGTAAGAATAGGACAGCTCAATCTCCTCCTGTGGAAGTCGTAAGCAGCGACTAAAAGATTAATCTTCAACATTTCTAATAAGTCACAAGTGTATGTGGCAGGAAAATTAAAAAAAAAAACTATAACAACGACATGTGTTGCGGAACTACATATTCCAACCGATGTAAAGAGGAATTGGTATCCGTAGCGCCATCTTTTATTTGCCAGGTAAATTAAAACCCAAAGGTTGGCTGTCAGATAATGCTTTTAGCATTAAAACCGCCTATTGTGCTTTACAAAATGTATTTTGTACAATAAGGGTTGAATAAATAAATAAAAAATCCCGACGCTTAAGTATTTACCCCCCAATAACTTTTAAACAGCTGATCCGATTTCCATCAAACATAGCTAAGAATTACTGCAAGGGAACTTGTTTTCATGTAAAAAAATAAAACACATTGAAATCGATCCATCCTTTCGAGAAAGGACATCCTTTCTAGAAAGGACATGTGTCCTTTCTCGAAGGATGAACAAGATCCCTTGCAATATATCTTAGCTATGTTAGATGGAAATCTGACGGATCAGCCGTCTGTCAGTCTGTCTACGAAATCATAGCTCGAGAGCTACGATTTCTCAGACAGACAAACAGACTTTAGCGTCAAACTTGTATCACACTTCTTTTTTGTCAGAGGTTACAAATACAGAGTAGTTCACTCACCAGTAGGTAGTTGAGCTAGTAAAGTAAGATTGCCTGAGCAAGGCCGCAGAAACACGCTTGCCACCTTTGATTAGTAATTTTGGACATTTTTGGAGAAATGAGATAGACTTTCTTGATTTCTTCGGCAGGGATTGGGCCTCGGTAAGCCCATGACAGAGTTGGAGGAATGGGCTTACCGAGGGGAGGGGGAGAGGGGAGGGACAGCTGTTGTTTTGAACGTCTGTATCGATTTTAATCATACATACTCGTAGTTAAGAACTAACGCAAGGAAGCTTGCTTTCATGTAAAAAAACACATTGAATCGGAACATCCGTTCTAGAGCTACGATGCCACAGACAGACCGACAGGTCTTATTCCACTGCTACCATTAAAATGTCATTCAACACACTCAGACGCTTATAAACGTGGCTAAGATCGACTGATTGAAGATAAAATAAAATAGCTATTGTATAATAAATTAATTTATATAAAACGTTACTATTTTAATTTATGTTTATTTGAGTAAGAGCTTATAAAAAAATCAAAAATCAAAATTCAAAAATTCAAAATTCTAATGTTTATTCAGTAATTAGACCTTTACAGGCACTTTTACACGTCAATAAGTATAATTTATGTTACGTGTAGTTTATATTGAAATTTTAATTTATTTTAAAGAAAAGTTACCCATACAAGTGCTTCGTAATGACCACTGCTGAGAAGAAACGCCGAAACTCATTTTCACAGTATCGGTCGCCTACTCGCCAGAAGGGCTTTATCATATTATTATTATGTCTTTTTTAAATAATAAATACTTTTAATATAATACAATGTTCATACATTATTACATGTAATGCTTGCGAACGAGGTTTTTTTTTAAATATATATATATAGGGACAGATTACACTGATTGAGCTAGCCCCAAAGTAAGTTCGAGAATTGTGTTATGGGATACTAACTTAACGATACTATATTTTATAACAAATACATTATATAGATAAACATCCAAGACCCAGAACAATTTGAAAAAGGCCATTTTCCAACTTGCCCTGACCGGGGATCGAACCCGGAACCTCTGGGTGGCGGACTAGCATGGTGACCACTACGCCACGGAGGTCGTCGAACAGTCGTCGTCGGTCGTCGGTCAGTTTACAAAGATACAATCTGATTTTCTCCCCCCCCCCCCCCCTAACCCAGAACCTGGGTACGCCCATGGTTGGAGTGCTGGAAGGGAGGCCTTTGCTAAGCAGTGGGACAGTATACGCTGAAAATAGGAATAGAAACAGAATTCCAGAAATGATGATAATTATTAATGACGCAAAAACCACTCATTTTGTCTTGAACAGCTAAATAAAGTAATGTAACATAAAATTATAAATAAATACTCTCATTTTCAAAAAAATTTCCGTCGCAAAATTGCAAAATTTCACAGTATGTATGTTAGCCAAATAGAACACGCAAATGTCAGTTGTGCAAACAGTTTCTATTGCGACCATGAACACGGTGGTTTCAATGTTTGAGTTGTCGGGTGTTGGAGACGATGTCTGGTAGCCACTTTAACATATTTGATATCTCTCTTGACGAGTATATATAACTTAATTCTAAATCCTTGGTGTACATCATCATCCGAGCGTATTTTCCCGGTTGCGTCCTCAGCAGTAACGCTTCAGAGCCCGGGTCGCTACCTAACCAAGGAGATTTGACGAAGTTACTGGTTTTTACACAGAGCGACTGCCGTCTGACCTCCGCAACCCAAAGGGTTAACCAGAACCAAACCTTGGATAGTTTGATCATCAAACGCTAGATGGCGTTTGGGACTCACAGTTTATACGTCTTTTCTGAAACACGGAAAACGAGCAAAAAAATTGTACCTTCATAAAGACATAATCTGACATAAAACCAATCTTATGTCTCTTTCCCTTCTGTGGGAATTTACCGTTGCAAGAATGAGACTTCGCTAAACGATAAAAGTAAAAAATTGGCCAAGTGCGTGTCGGGCCACGCGCAATGTAGGCTTCGGTAGTTACGAATGCCCACTTTGAGTTCATGCCACTAAAAACGTCTAAAAACTAATTTTCTATTGAATTTGTGTGAAATTTCCATTTTGCGAGTACATTTTATAAGTTGATCGCCTATAACTTTTTAAATTGTAAACCCGACTTAGCTCTGATAGTTTTCCTTTAAATTTCGTTATATATACTATAGCTGTGAATTGTTCAAGTGTTTATATAAAACCGTTTAGTAGATAGAGGGGGAGCACACTTGATTCAAACAAAAAATTTCAATTTAAAACCAAATATTTCAGAAATGGATCCCTAAATCGAAAAACGGTAAATCGATTTTTTTTCTTCAATATTTTATTTAACCACTTTTTCCGCCTAATTAATATACATATCCATGCCAAATCACAGCTTTCTAGTACTTTAGTCGCTGAGTAAAACCGCGAACGGACAGACAGACAGACTGGCAGCTACGGAACCCTAAAAAGTAACCTGTTTGCTGCATAATACGACAAAATTTTAATGACATTAACTTATGTTTATGTGACTTTTCTATTTAGTAGCCTCATACACGTCCTGACGTATTTCATACAAAAGATACGCCACTACGTATTAAAACAGGTTATACTTTTGAAACTTCACCGCGGAATCTATATACCTCCTATATCTATGAATGTGTAATAAGCTGACAATGGTGACAGATATTTCAAAGTCAAAGTCAAAACGCTCAACCCACATATCACCTACCAGATGGTACCAACCAAGTGGTCACAGCGTGGCCACATATTTTACAATATAAAAGACTCTTACTCGTAATATTTTATTTCCACATTGGCTTAAATAATATAAATAAATTAAAAATTAAACTGCCATTCTTTTGGGCACGTTACCACGGGGCAGCGATTAGCCAGAGCTTTTTTGATAAGTAAGTAATTTAAGTTGTCAGTTTAGTTTTTATTTCTGTTTATATAGTAAAAAGTGACTTTTACCCACCAGCCAAATTTTTGGAGCAAGTGCGTCCATGATATTGAACTACGTTCCATAAAAATAGTAAATGAAAAACGAAAAAAACAATTCGGCTTCCCATACAAATCAGCGCTCGGCCAAACGAATTTTGTATGGGAGGACGAAAACTTTTTATCGATTTTGAATAACTTTTATTATGGAAAGTAGTTCAATATCATGGACTGAATTTGGTTGGTGGGTAAAAAGTCACCCTGTATTATTTAAAAAAAAGATAGCATACAGGAATCATATTTTTAATTATCTAGGCTTTCGCAAACACTTTTCACTTTATTAAGTGTACTTTATTGACCGAGCGAGCGAAGCGTTTCCGTTTCATCTTCGGCTTAAATTCTTTCGTTTGTCCGAATATTTGGATTTCCAGTTTTCCAGCTGATCATTAGATGAAAAAAAAAAGATATATAATGATCATATGATGAAAATACAGTATCGTTGGGTTAGTGTCCCATAACATAAGCTTAAGCTTCTTTGGAGCTGTCAATCTGTGTGATTTGTCCCTGTATGATTTACTTATTTATCTCAGGTCGTATTTCTCAACCGTCTCACGAGATACTTGTGAGCAGGTTCAATAATTAGTAGAATTTTATTGTAGATTCAGTACATCGAAAAATGCTGAAATTTGGGCGTTGAAAACTTTACCAAAATATTTTTACCTTGCGCAAATTTTTTTCAATTAATATGAAGTATACTTGCGAGGCATAGAGCAACACGGATTTTCATTGTAAGGTTTACAGCCCTGACTCTGTCATTATCTTTAGCTTATATTAGGTATAAGATGCAACATCTTGAGTCTTTCTGAGCTAATTCATTTTGTAAACTATTATATGAATGACTAGCTTTTGCCCGCGGCTTCGCTCGCGTAGGGGTGTAATTTATCAAAATTCTTTCTTTGGGGATACCTACGTCATAGTAGCTTTATGCATGCAAAGTCTCAGCCCGATCGGTTTAAAATTGGCAAAGTTTCATACAAACTTTCATCCCCTATTTTATCCCTTTGGGGGTAGAATTGATCAAAATCCTTTCTTAGCGGATGCCTACGTCATAACATCTACCTGCATGCCAAATTTCAACCCAATCCGTCCAGTGTTTTGGGCTGTGCGTTGATAGATCACTATGTCAGTCAGTCAGTCACCTTTGAGTTATATATATTTAGATTTAAAGATTTAATATACTTCTCTTTCTTGTACGTAATTTTAATGTCATTATCTAGTTTTTATTTAGTAAAAATATTCTTTTCCACTTTCAAGCATAACTTTTTATAAGAAAACTAACTGCGCACCGCGTTGTTACCCGCGGAAAAAATAGCCTATGTGTTAATCCAGGGTATCAGCTTCCTGTATAAAATAAATTAATATATAGGGACAAATTCTGATTGAGCTAGCCCCAAAGTAAGTTCGAGACTTGTGTTATGGGATACTAACTCAAAGATACTATATTTTATAACAAATACATATATAGATAAACATCCAAGACCCAGGACAATTTGAAAAAGGCCATTTTCCAACTTGCCCTAACCCGGAACCTCTGGGTGGTGGACTAACATGGTGACCACTATGCCACAGAGGTCGTCAGAATTGTATACCAAATTTTATCAAAGTTAGTCCAGCCGTTTGCGAGTGATAAAGTAACAAACATACACACTCACAAACTTTCGCCTTTATAATATTAGTGTGATTGCTCAATGAATAAATAAAATAAAATGAAAATTACCAGTTATTAAAGATTTTTTTCTCGTGTGAACTTACTACTAAAGACCCATGATTAAAATTTCATATATTTAAAATACTTAAACTAAAAATAATATTAACATGAAAATTTATATTGAGAAAGACTTAATCAACATCTGTCTGACGACCTCCGTGGCGTAGTGGTCACCATGCTAGTCCGCCACCCAGAGGTCCCGGGTTCGATCCCCAGTCAGGGCAAGTTGAAAAATGGTCTTTTTCAAGTTGTCCTGGGTCTTGGATGTTTATCTATATATTTATATGTTATAAAATATAGTATCGTTGAGTTAGTATCCCATAACACAAGTCTCGAACTTACTTTGGGGCTAGCTCAATCAGTGTTATTCGTCCCTATATATGTATGTATGTATGTGTGTGTCTGAATAAAAATTTTCATAGTAATATTATTTTTAGTTTGAGAGAAAATTGAAGATATAATTAGAGGGCCTGGTCAGATATCTTGGTACTTGACTGTACAAAATACATATCGTACTCGGAAAATGTTGTTTTTCATCTCATATCACCCATTTTTAACCCGCGATCCAATATTGTATTCATTATTTGTTGCGTAAAGCGCCATACATTCTAGAGGCATATTAAAAATACGGGGGTGTGAGGCAGGGGTGTCCGGCGGGCATAATAAATTCATTTTGCGTAGTTTTTCCGATAATTCTGCTATTGGTGGAAAAATGACCACTTTTCATTTTGGCTGGACCGCCGCGCTGGTATGCCCATCTCTTTTTATCATTAACATATTCGGCATATGTTTATATGCTCGCACACTCTTTTTTTTGTATATAAGACGAGTGGTTTGTCGGATAAGTGTTGTGTTGAATATTGATGTTCGTTGTCTCATTTCGTTGTACATATGTATTAGTGTGTTCGGTGACGGGTTGAATGTATGTACTTAATATATATTATCTTATTTTTATTACCAAAAAGGGTTGACATAGACGGGCGGTCTAGGAAAACTGTGACCAAATCATTGCAACTGTATTCGGCTATTTCTTCTTCATTTTGCAACGTTTGGCATCCTTGGGTGAACATTAACATATTTAGAGAAGAAATAGTGAAAAAGGGCTCATCATCAGACAATCTAGTATTTGTATGTATGTATGTATGTATGGTCGACGATAACTTGAGTACTTTTGCCGCAACTTGATAACAGCATTAATAAAGCAATATTTATTTTTAGGGGTCTGTACCCAAAGGGTAAACACGGGACCCTATTACTAAGACTCCGCTGTCCGTCTGTCTGTCTGTCTGTCACCAGGCTGTACCTTATGAACCATGATTGCTAGACAGTTGGAATTTTCTTAGATGATGTATATCTATTACTGCTATAACAACAAATAGGTACTAAAACAGAATAAAATTAATAATTAAAACTTTATTTTATTTTAAGATATTAATAATATTTATATATTCCCATACAACAAACGTAATTTTTATAGATAACGGAACGGAACCCTTCGTTCCCGAGTCTAACCTGCGCGTGGCTGGTTTTTTTTTTTAAACATGAGCCAAATCAGTTAATTATTAACCGAGATATGAGCGATGGTTGTGAACCAAAACTTCAGATCTTAATGCCAATTGTATTGGGCATAACGAACCCCCGTCTTTTTAGACATGACAATAATCATAATATCTAATACATAAGGAAGTTAAAATTATATTTAAATCTAAATTAAAACCTAAATAAAAACAAATAATAAAAAAGAAAAGGAACTAAATATGAAATACTTCCTCAAATGCATCTGATCGAGGTAAAGTACCCAGAACACTGGCAGCCTTGTCTCGCTGAATAGCAAGACCAATTTTTGGGCAAGGAAGCTGCCAGATCTGAAGTCACCTGTTACCTCAACCAAACACGCAGACGAATCTTTTATAAATATTTTAGCCTATTATTATAAATTTCTAACTTCGCTCAAAGTAGTCTGACAATATTTGCAATGAAAAATTCCCCTATATATCAGTTGGTCCACAACATATCTAAGCTTCCTACCTACCTACATAGTCGAGTCGTCTAGACCAAAAGCTCGCCATGGATGAAAGCTCTAAATAAAGTATTTTGTAGCTCGATTAGCAGATTTGGCAAACGAAACGATGGCGCAGAAGTTTACGCGATAGACGGTACAAGCCGAATTAATAGGTTATTACTCGATTGCTGGGAATATAGTGTAATGTTTTCTAAAATAGATTTTATCATTATGGTCATGAAAATACATTTTCCATAAATAATATGTTTTTCTATAAAAAAATGCAAGCTGGTCTGGGTGGAAAGAACAAATTTAGAATGTACCAGCTGCTTGTTTTTCGCGCAGATCGTGGAAGCCGAGAGAGGAAAAATGCGAGTGATGTTTAATAGGAGATGCGGCTTGCAACCCATCATAGTCAATATTTTGATCCATTTTTAGGGTTCCATAACCAAAGGGTAAAAACGGGACCCTATTAATAAGACTCCCCTGTCCCTCTGTCTCTCCGTCTGTCTATCACCAGGCTGTATCTCAAGAACCGTGATTGCTAGACAGTTGGAATTTTCTCAGATTATGTATATCTCTTTTCGCTTTAACAACAAATACTAAAAACAGAACAAAATAAATATTTAAGTGGGCTTCCGCACAACAAACGTGTACAGAACCCTTCATGCGCGACACGCACTTGGCCGGTTATACCACTTTCTCACCATCACGTTTAAAGTGGCATTACGGTCTTGTGTCCCTAGACTCTGTCTGCTGAGATGCGCGAGACCTAACATATTATGTCTATCCCATTAATAATAAAGACCCTACAGTGTGTTTATATAAAAAAAAGTAATTAAAAGAAATATTTCGACAACCTCTTAAACCATTTGGCTCATGTTCAAATTTAAAAAAAAAATATCTCAGATACCTAAGACATAGTCGAACTTAAAAAACACTTCTTAAAAATACAGTATTTATATGTAACATACTCCACACGCTGGACTTTCCAAGTAGAAGAACTTCGCTTGTTTATAAACTGAAGAAAAAAAAGAAATACTCCATGCAAAATCTAAAGCATATGTTTCCCGGTTCCCGGTCCTGTACAGGAGATTTCGGTATATTCCCACGGGGAAACATAAGATCATTTGAAGTTCCCACGAAAATGACGCCTTTTTCCTAAACAGTTAAAGTGGTTATTTCTAGAAATTACTTTTTATATATTTTGATAAAAATATATTGTAAATTATCATGTTTTTATCCCTAATTAGGCAAAAATAGCACTGTCTTAAGGCTCTAAGCAGAATAAGCCCAGAGCCGCATGACCAAAGGGCTACATTTAGCGTGACGGAAGACGAGAATATGGAAATTTTTTTCAAAGTTGTGATAAGTTGCTAGCTGTCTCACGCTTAAAGCTGCAAGGCCCTATTAGGGACATGAAAGTGAAGATAACAAGGTTCATATTGTACTTTATTAAGAACAGTGCTAATATGACTAAGAACTGATGTATGATATGAATTGTAAATGAGTTGAATTGAATAACGAAGATGGGATTTCAAGCAAATTCACCAACCAAATATTGAATCAATCATTATCTAATGACCTCGTTTCTATTCGTTCCAAATGAATCCAAATTTATAGGGCAAGTCGAATATTTACGATTCCGGTACAAAAAATCGTAAAACTACAAATCGAAAACAAACGTTTCGTGACTACTGCCTGTAGACATGATCAGCGAGTACCAGTGTCCCCGGAAAACGCGGAAACCGAACCGTATTGTTTCTACTAATAAAAAGTTCTAATAAACATGCAACTAAGCTACAGCCTTCCGGCAAATAAAACATAAAAATATATCCTATTTTCATAGGGTGAGGGTGGCGTCCTAGGGGGAGCCCCCATCTGCGCAAAAACCCGAAAACATCGAAATGAAAATGAGTGTAGGGGGGGGGCGCCGCGCCTGTGTTGGTAATTCATTTTTAACCGTTCGCTTGTGTGCGTTTTAAAGTACAGTCGGGTTCGGAAACGGTAATCAGGAAGCGGCAATTGTATCTGAGGATGGTGTGCGGTTCTGCCTGATTTTCAGGTTGTGAATTGGATTATGGATGGGTTAAGGACGTAAGAGTAAACGAGTTTACGCTGATGCCTGTTTTGTAGAGAGAGAAAGGGTTAGACCTGCATTATGATACTTTAGGCTAAGAAAATTTGTAAGATAACACAGTTGTCCGTTTTTTTTTTGTCGGCTTCGTGGCGACGACTATTGTCGAACTCCGTGGCCATCACGCTAGTCCGCCACCTAGAGGTTTCGGGTTTCGATCCCCGGTCAGGGCAGGATGGAATAGCATTTTTCAAATTGTCCTGGGTCTTGGGTGCATATCTATCTATGTATTTTTTTATAAAATATAGTATCGTTGAGTTAGTATCCCATAACAAAAGTCTCTAACTTACTTTGGGGCTAGCTCAATCTGTGTGATTTGTCCCAATAACTATTTTTTATTTTTATTTAAGTTGTTAAAAGTTTGGAGGATTTTAATTTTGAATAATGAGACTATTGTTCTAAGTCTTATATGATTAGTTCAAAGTTTTCTTTTTCAACCTATTCTGTCCTACTACTGGGCAAAGGACTCCCCTATCTCTTTCTAAATATTGTACCACTTACAAAAATTTCTTCTCAAACGGTCGCAAGTTGTCACACCAACTCTTTCTGGGCCTTCTTCTCTTCCTGCGACCATCTTCAGGAATCTAGTCTGTTACCAAAGTGGCCCACCTATCTAGATGCATTGGACAAATGTGACCTGCCCAATCCCACTATTTATGTTAGCTTTTACACAAATGCTATAAGAAAATTGGGCTGGGCAAAAGTCTTCCCACAATTCTTTAACGCCAATCTTTTTTATTTTCCCGCCAATCCGTCGTAACTTTCAATGTCGTCTGAACCTTGTTTAGGGCCTTCCTCTTTTCATGCACCCTTCAGTTGGAATCAAGTCAGCCAGAATGTGGGCCCATCTTTCCGACAAACGTGACCCACCCAATCCCATTCCATTCTTGCTGCCTTCATTCCGATCGAACATTAGCTTAGATTAATATTATCATCATAATTTTAGCCGCATAACGTCCACTACTGGACATAGGGTTCTCTTAAGGATTTCCAAAAAGACCGATCTAGTGCGGCCTCCAGCACTTTCCACCTACCTTGGTGGGTCGTCTGACCACCTTGTGGGTGGGTGTCCTACGCTTCGCTTGCCAGTGCGTGGTCATCTTTTTGTCCCATCGGCCATACATTAGAATAAAAAAAAATCAAATCTAAGTTAGTTTCCAACATCAATTACACATATTTGCCACTAGATGTCGTTGATATGAAAGTGATTTCTCTGAATCACGCTATGGTTATTTTTTAGTTTATGTAAGTAGTTCGACAAATTTTGACATTATTATTAAATAGACATTCAAATTGATGAACTAATTAACTACCGTAGGTACTTGATGAGTACCTAGTTAGATAATTATAGGAGTTAATAGGAGTAAAATGGTTAGTAAACTAACGTTAGTTTACTAATCAATTTACTCGTATCTTGGAATTATAATCGCGACATGATGTTCGAAGCGAACAAATTACGAGTTAAAATTAATTCTTATTAAAAAAAATAGTATCTAATCAGAATACCCTAGCGGAGTGTACCCGCGAACTTCGCATTGTGCCCTACACACACTTACAGCACTAGCGCGAACATAAAACGCAATTTTGTATTAGATTTAATTTGACTCGTCCGTGTGTGCGTGCGTGTGTGCGTGTGCGGAAGTGTGCCGCTTCCTACGCACAAATTGATTGCGATCGTCGCCGAAAAGAAGAATTTGCATACACGTGGAGGTTTTTCCACTTTTCAAAATCAATCTCCCCCTAATTCGTTCGATGTCTAAATGCAAAAATTGTCAAGTTTCTTTTTTTTTGCAAAGACAAAGTAATGCGTAATGGTTCTATTTACTCAACAGGCATACAGAAGAAGTATTATGGATACTCTCAACTCAACCCTAATTTATCGATTTTTCTTTTAATTCTCATAGACGTCGTATTATGTCGTAATTCAAGTCAGCATACAGGTAAGAAATAATTTTGTTTATCACCAATGAAATCGAACACCAAATAAAAAAAAAGTTTTTTATTTTTATTATTTTAATGTAGGTACCTATTGCGAATACTAAAGCAGGCATACAGATGAAGTTTGTTTCAAATCTTTATTCAAAACTTACATAAAACTTTCTTTTTTTTTATTCGCAATCGTACTGCGTCACAAGATAACTGGCAGGTTAAACATCTCAGCCTTAATGGGTTCGATTTTCAAACTGCAAAAGTTTTCTTTTTCTCGAAGACGGTGCATGCGTGATAGTGTACGGTCATAGTGCAGGTGGTAGAGGGTGCAGTAGTGGTGCGGCCTCCGCGAACCGCGCGTCGCGGCGCCGCGCCGCCGAGTGAGCGCGCGATTTAAAAACTATACGAGCGAACCCGCGCACTGGGCCCGTAATACCACCCCCCGCGTAATGATTTTTTGGCGATGAATTTATATTCGCGCGCGAGCGGTGCCACTTTTTCGACCCCCCACGACCCCACCCTCCGCTCATTAACGCAACCCAGATATGCAATTCTGATCTTTGACGAGGAGGCTGTAGTGGCGCCGGGCGCCTCGACGGGAGAGGTGCCCCGTTTTGTTTTTTCCCGCCCGGCTTCATTATTGATGGCATCGGTACGGTAATGCGGAAGCATGTGTGAACGTTTCATTACAAAAGGTGGACGCGGCTCGTGTTAATATTGCAGACCGACCGGCCGACCGGACCCGAGTGGACGCCTGCTAAAAAACACAATTAAAAATAAAAAATAATCCCCAATTAATTTTGAATTTGGAAGTCGGGTTCGGGGATAGAGCGCGGCGAACTATCGGCGTGCGGAAAGTTAGTTGGAAGTTGGACCAAAGTTTCTCACGTGCGTGTGTGGACAGCGGGCCGACCGAGCGGTCGCGTGACGTGTTGTCCGACCTACGTTCCGTTTTACAAACTCGCTTTTCTATTATTTTTTGGTGATTTTTTCCCGCGTCCGTCGTTTTGTTGCCGGATATTGACTCGTAGTGACTTTGTTAAAGTTTTGTTGACTGTTTTTGTTGACTTTTTCTTAAGTGATCCAGCCCCGGCCTGCTGAAAAGGTAAGTCGCTAATAGTTTTCATTATTTTCAGAATGCAGAACTACAGAAACTAGACATCATTATTTAAAAAAAAAATGTTTTCAATTTATTTAAATGTGTCAAAAAAGTTTTGTGCAACGTTTTCACACGGTGATAAACAATTTAAAAAAATACGGAAGTCACCACGATTTTTATAATTTAACCCGTTACATAAAATAATGTTTATTTATATTAAGATTTGCATAAAAATACGTTTGACAGCTATCTTAAATATTAAGAGTAGATACTTTTAATTTCGCTAGCGCACAATAACCCTTGGAAGATGATCTATTATAATGTAAATGTAGACTGGACATCAGATCTGGGGCTAGCTGGACTGCAGCGGAGCTTGGACCTCGCCATTAGAAAATTTTGCATAAATAATTATCTCGAAGTAATAAATAATTGTTGGTTGCATCGACCGTTGACCCTAGTTCACGAATTGATGAGTAGGGTCGTCGAGATCGAGATTTTAGCGGAGATCAACGAATTGCGTAAGTAAATCATTGATTAAATATTGAATTTCTGTAATTTTATTTTATTTGGATTATCAAATAAATTAATATTAGTTTTTATTGATTTAAATAAACTTACTTATATTATTAGTTTACACCAAAATATCACAGAAAAATATTTTAAGTCAATAATTAAAAATAATTATCAATTGATGGATAAAATTTACAATTAACTATTGTAATGTAAAATTCTTCGTAATAAAAAATTAATTATAAATATGTAAGCCAGTTAATGTTGACAAAGTTTTAATTAGGTACATTCTTATTTCGGTTGATCTTTTTTTCGAGAGAACTAATTTAGAAAACCTCAACTTTCTAGTCCCAAAGGCCCAAAAAATAATATAAAGTCTAAATACCTGCTTTGAATTTTCAAATTGTACTTTAAAAGTTAAGAACAGGTATTTATTGAAATATACTAAACATATAAAATTTAAGATCAGATTTCGTGCTTTTGTGAATTTTATTTAAATATTAAATTATTTTTTAAAATTGTATATAAGTTTAGCTTTAATTGTTAACTTATTTTATTTATTGATTTTCTATTTAAGAATTAAATTTGAACTATAAGGATAAAATACATATTTATTAGATAAACAAAATCTTGAAAAACTTCAAATATGTAATCTAAAATGTTAAAAACAATTATTATTCTGGCATTTCAACAGGATAAAAGGAACATTAATTGATTGATATTCATTATCATGTTATTAAAATTCGCCCTTTACAAAGAATCCGATTCTAAATTCGAAACCTGCCGCCCGTCTATTTCGAGCGTCTACGAACGTACGTCATCGTGAGCGTCGGTTGCAAGCTCGGAGCGCGACCTCTACGGAGCTGCAACTCTGCACGCACCCTAATGTAGCTGGCCAGTTATATTGTCTGTATTGTCGTCTTAAAAATAAATCGCTATAGACACGACCTCTTTGCTAACTTCAACGATTTTGGCGGGAGCCTGTTTTAGGCAAAGAAATCCGTTTCGATACGTCTTCGAACAAGAATCTATATTATTGAATTAATTTGAATGACGTAACTATGAAAGAATGTTTGTTATAATGCAACTACTATGTCGTTATTATAGCGACTTAATTTTGTAAAAGGAAATATTAATTGTCAATATCTTTTCAATAATTACGTCAACTGAGTAAAGTCAAATACAAGTATATCTAAAATGCGTCATAGTATCATTTGCTAAAACTACATTACGCAACATAAGTATATTCGCAATAAAAAAATCTATTTTAGCAATCGTTAGGAAACAAGATCAATGACACTGATAAGGTTATCAGCTAGAGTTGCAGACAAGTCCTCATAATAGGATTCACGGCATCGATTCCGCAGTGCCAGACTAGAAAAAAGTAAAAAAGCGACTCATTCCGTCGTCTCCTTTCTAATCGCGTCCCCACGCACGCGCGGCTTTTTAATTGCATCCCACCTCCCTCCCCGGAAAAAAGGGCCAGAGCACACGATGGATTAGCATACAGCTTCAACGCGAGAAACGACGCACCCCTTCAGTTTTTGCGTTTCCTCCCGCCATATTTTCGCGGGATATTTTTTGGGGGGGCGCTGCCTTGCGTGCGCGCCGTCAGTCGGCCGGTGCCGGCGCGATGGTGTGCATTACGCGATTAGCACACGCAAAAACAGAGCAACACACGCGCGAAATAAAAAAAAGTGAATTAGTGTTGTGCCAGTGATTTCAAAACAATAAAATTGGTAAGTTTTAAATCAGACTTTTTGTTATCGCGCGATGTTTAGGACTAGCAAAATTTGGCGATAGCTGGGAGCAAGGTCGGGCCAAATGATAAAATTATTTGCACAAAAAATGTGTTAGACTGATTCGGATAACCTCAATTTTTGGACAACGCGCCGTTGTGTGTTTTCTTATTACGTTTAATACAATAACTTTGTTATACTAATTTGTAACTATCTCTGTGTAAGTCTTTGCAACTTTGTTCGTTGAAAGATTTTTTCAGTATTTCATTGGATAGTTCTTTTTATCGTGAACATTCTTTTTGCTATCTCTATGTCAACAATCGTATATCTGAAACTGCATTACATAGATTACGTTTTGAGACCGACTTAGCAATAGTCACTAAGGTAGTCAGTAGTTTATTTTAAGCTTTATTAGCATACTTATGGTAACAAATTACATCGAATGTAAATAAATTAAAGAGGAAAGAAACTCTATTAAAACAAAGTTCACCTTTGTGGTTAAGTGACACGATAATGCATTATTTTAGTACTAATAAGTTTAGTTAGTAATATCTATAAATCACTAGAAAAAAAACTTTGATTTAAATACGAATTACAATAACGATATTGTAGTGTCGTAGAGCACAGAATTAATTTATGTTTTGTGAAATATATAACGAAAAGTTACTTAGTTAATACATAAATTTATTTACTCGTACCACCAATATTTTGAATTATTTTCCGGTTGTTGGAAATTTCAGTTAAATTCTTATATTAACCACGTGGCTCTATTACCTTTTCATACTTATGATAAGTGTATCTGTTTATTTTTGTATTCGTATCGTAATAACTTTTTTGACTCATTTATATCGTAATATATAAATGAGTCAAAATAGTTTGAAATGGTAAAACATTTTAAACGATAACGATTTGAATCTTCATTTAAAATAATAATTAAATTCTCCGATTGCCCAATGATCACAAGTTTTATTAGTTTTATTTACATAGATGTATATATATATTATATAGGTATCCTTCATGCTGGTCTTGAAGTAAATAAAATACTTAGAATGTATTGCTTCTGTTTCCACGCCCATCGTAGAAACCGATCAAGGGACTGGGCAAAAATGCTATCATACTAATAGGCGATGCAACTTATCACTGTTTGATTCCTTTTTTCGCCTTCTCACCCACAATTACGCTAAAAGTGGCCTTTGAGTCCTGCGGCCCTGGACTCTGTCTGCCTCGTTAGGAATAAAGACGTGATAGTATGTATGTAGGTATATTTATAAAATATGGCATATTTTTTATACTTTTTAAATAAAAGTAATCTTTAGCAGTTTGGCTATAGACAAAATCGGCATAAGTACGCCCTAAAAACCTAAGTTAACTCTCCTTTCAGTGGTCTGGTAAAATAAATATTCAATTTTCAATTTATTTAAAAAAAATATTTCACTTAATAAATATCAAATATTTATTAATATACCCCATATACCTCTAATAATTTTGCTGTAGTTGAAGGTAAGATTCTACCAATTATAGTCTTATTATAAAACAAGGACTAACTTTTTAACTGTGTTCAAACCATTACCCGCCAAAATCAATTTGGCATTGACAGATGAGATTTTCTTTTTTCAATATTACAATACGGCTCAGATACAAGTCATTTAAAGCCTATCTTTATTTCTTGGTTTCTTTATTCAGTCATTTCACTACAATGTCAACTTATTATGTAGTGAGAAGGCTAGAGTTTCGGCAACACTGCATCCATACTTGGTTCGGTGCAATAAGTACAGACTGATATAATTTTTATATCAGTATATTTACATTACGGATAAGGAATACGGAATATATACATAACTCATCAAAAGTATCACAAATAGGTACCTTTTCAAGAAAAAAGTCCGCACGCACCCTCTAGCTAATTTGTTGCAGCAGGACTAAATTATTTTAAAATGATTTATTTTATACTATGTATATGAATGTATATAAATGAATATATATTTATTGTCATGTATGTATATATTTATAAGTTGTATATGTATGTTTCTGTTTTTCCTAAAGGCTGACTGGTAGAGAATGCATTAGCGTTAAATACCTGAATTTTCCGGGGTCCAGTACTGCCCCCATTTGAAATAAATCATTTAAAATTTTATAGGAAACGGAGACATCATTTAAAATTTTGTCTTGACCAGGCTCTAGATAACCCTTCAAACTATCTTATAAACTACTGTTTACAGTTTAAAGTGAGAACGTGAAGCTTTTCTACGCACAAATGCAAAAAAACGGCCACTTTTGCACCGTTTTGGTCAATAAAGATTTGATAAAAAAGAAAACTTATGTAAAAAGTAACATTTGAACGAGATTCGACACAAACATTAGGTAATTGAAGACTCTTCTATGCTTCAATAAAAGATAAATTTATCCGACATTTAATGAGTTTGTCTTTGCTAGTCGGGTAGCAAAGAAAACCCAGAATATTCCTGCTGCTTCTCCTCCGCGTAGGTCGTTGAACTCACTAAAAGGTATACGGATGCACCTGGATATTTTTTTACACAGACAACCAGCTAGACCACCATTTTATCAGTATAATTGACGTTTTTGAATTAAATGCTGCAGTTTGTTACCGCTTCTTCTGTACTTGCGCTTAGGAAGCGGCAGTAAACTTAGCTGTAAGTAAATGATCTGACGTCAAAAACTACCTATTATGAAATCGAAAAAAAAATTGGCCATTATCAAGTGATATAAATATCCAAACATAAATAAACGATTCTGACTTTGACACCATCTTGCCACGAGCTTTTAAGTTGTGAAACTAGACTCAGTCTAAATAATAAATAAATAAATATATACAGACAAATAACACTGATTGAGCTAGCCCCAAGGTAAGTTCGAGACTTGTATTACGGGATACTAACTCAACGATACCATATTTTATAACAAATACATATATAGATAAACATCCAAGACTCAGAACAATTTGAAAAAGGCCATTTTTCAACTTGCCCTGACTGGGAATCGAACCCGGGACCTCTGGGTGGCGGACTAGCATGGTGACCACTACGCCACGGAGGTCGTCAAAAACATAAGTCTACAACGTAAGACATAGAGGCATGATATAGTATGCAGTAAATAAATAAATTGCTTGCAGTATCGCCTTTTTTGACATCTTTAATCGCATCAGTTGTCCACGTACACATGACGCCGCGGCCGCAGCGGTGTTCACTGCTGCGACGCCGCGCTTGTTTTTTTAACCCCTGATCCAAAAAGAGGGGAGTTTGACACTAAAGTCTGTCTGTCTGTGTCATCAAACGAGAATATTAAGAGATTGATGAGTGTAGATGAAGCAAAAGAGGTCTGTCAGGATCGTAGCAAGGTTGATAGTCTCTGCCTACCCCCGTGGGAAATAGGCGGGATATTATGTATGTATGTATCGAAGCTCTCAAAGGATGGACCGATATTGATGCGGTTTTTGTTTTCTTTTTTCATTCATATTTTGATGAAATCGGTTCAACCGTTCAAAAAATATTGGGGAAAACGCTTGAAAGTTGGGGTTTTTTAATTTGCTTAGCAAATACACTTGTTTTAGAGCTTGTAGTGATCTTTATTTACGGTGTGCCGCGGCGGCGTCATGTGTAAACGTTCTCAATTATCAAAAAATACGTTTAAAAAACTAATCCCGGCTACGAAAGACAAATACGGCTAACTATGTGAGGATATCTTTAAAATGTCCTCATCAAGACCTTTCATTTGATATCCCACTCGATACAGAAACAAAAAAATTTATGGTCACTTTTTTGTATGTACTCGTAACATTCGATATATAAATCTTTTGCATACAAATTGTAGCCAATGCACCCGGACAATAATAACAAATTGATTGACATATCATCTGTGAAAATTGTACTAGCGATTTGGATGCTACTGTGGAACATACATACATACCCACAATACCCACAAACATACTGCTAAAATCATTACCCTTCCTCTTGACTTTGCCGTAGACGGGTAAAAATGCAAAAAGATAAGTACCACGAGACCACGACCAATGGACTTACATAATTTAGTTTATATTAGTACATGTGTGTGGGTTTTTACTCAAGTCTTAGCGATAAAACTGATAAAATACGTTTCTTTCGCCTGATATAAAAACTAGTTTATTTATCTAATGAACGACTCCTTGTTTGACTAGATGTTATAAACGTTACGATATTACTGATCACATTCTGATGTTTATATATATGTAGGTAATTAAAAGCGGGCAGTAGCCTCCTGTGTTGTAATTTAGGTACTTTACTGGGCCAAACAGTAAATTGTAGTACAAGGGGTTAAGGTAATACTTTTAAAGCGAGGGCGCTTACTTTGAATCCAGAACGAAACGAATCTAAACCAGAGGAGAGTCACTCGCTACGCTCGTGATTCAACTGTGGAATCCTGAGTGAAACGAGGGATTCATGGATATCATCCGAGATAAAGTTATTAACGTGCCCAAATAGCACACTTTAATTTTTCATCTCCATCAATAAGAAAAACTCCAAATATAAAGAAAAGTAGAACATCTACAAATCGACAGAAACTAACCTTTATGTGGTGTCGTATTCAATCAATGAATATTAATTTTTCGAGGAACACCAACTTCTAATAAAATGCTCACTCATAAATTTAAAATCCCATAACACAAGTTTAAGCTTACTTTGGGGCTAGCTCAATCAGTGTGTTTTGTCCTTATATATTTATTTATATAGTCCCATCAAAGCATCACCCTTAGGCAACGTGGCCTTATTTATAAGCACAAAAATGTCCGGCCAAAAAAAATTGTATTGCCAGACTGAGCTGCGCCTTCTTATACGAACATGTATTAAACACAATATTTCACCCAGTATTTAAAATGATATCTAATTTATTTACGCTTAGAAAACATTTATTTAATTAAACCTGAATAATCAATAAAGAAACTTTGAATATTACTAAAGAGAAACAGATTAGTTACTCACGCGCGTGATCATAATATAAATTATAATTAAACTTGGCACACATGCTTATGTAATTGAAAATATATGTTATATTTTAGTAATTAAATTATTTTTGTCTTTTTACTTATGAGTTATGACTCCCTTAAAGTTACTTACGTCGTACATCATAAAATTGACGTCTTTCAATCAAATAGCTCGAATCGAATGCGACAACTGTATTGTATTGTTTTGTAACCGCAAAACAGCATAGACCTGTTAATTATTTTAATAATAATTTAGTAAAGATAATAATTGTTACACCACTCATGACAGTGTTGAATTTAGTGCGAGCAGCATTGGTAAGTTATAATTTTAGATTCATAATTTAATTATAAATTTTTGGCAGTGAAAAAAGTTTTATTTATATACTTTATCAGATTTGTTCACCTTGATCTGTATATCTGAGTATACATATGTATATTATAGCAAAATTTATATAATTTACAATAGTAAAAATTGAAATAAATAATTTTAGAATTTGTGTTATTAAAATACAAATAAACGAAAACGTAAATTAATAATTATTATAATCTTATTAAAAATAACGACAAACCAAAAATTATGATTAAAGACTTCATTCAATTTAAATTGAATTAATTAATTATACTTTAATATAGTGCAAAAACGAAATCATAACTTTAAATAAAATAAATATAAATTTTAAGTACCTACCTATAATATAACAGTATTAAAACACATCAAAATTAACCTCAGCAGAAAAGTGGATGTTTTTAAATTTTTTAATTTATTTTCCTATTCAAATATTCAGTCCTAGAAAATAGTCGGCGAACTACGATCGTAACTATTCTACGAGAGTCGTAGATGTTCGTAGCGCGGTCTACGCCGCACACTATACACATAACATTGGTCAGTTAGTTTGGTGTTGTAATGCTAACAGTAATGTGAGAATATGTTATGGATTGCAGATTGTACTATCGAGTAAGATGATAGAAAACGTAAATTTAAATGTGTTTAAGGCAAAGATGTTTTTAAATTTAGAATTCTTTTTATGGTTTTTTTAATTTAGAAGAATACTTTTTTAGGGGAGTGTTTCAGATTTGATATAAAATGTACATTTTAATGAGTTTTAGGTAATTTAGACAAAGATTTATTTGCATTAATATTTGTTTTTCGGCAAAGTATGTTCCTAATTTTAGAAAAATCTTTTTTGTTACAATTCTAAATGTAGTGTTAGTTTTTATAGATTGCAGATTTTACTGTCGAATAAGATGATAGAAAACGTACATTTAAATGTGTTTTAGGCAAAGATGTTTCAAAATTTAGTATCCATTTTATGTTTTTTAATTTAGAAGAATCCTTTTTGTTAGAATGTTAATAATAATGAGATGAGGGTTTATATAAATATGATTTATGTAAATATGATAGAAAATGTACATTTAAATGAGTTTTCGGTAGTTTTAGGAAAATAATTCTATAAATTTAGATTTATTTTTGGCAAAGTATGTTTCTTAATTTAGAAGAATCCTTTTTGTTAGAATTCCAAATGTAATGTAAGTTGTTATAGATTTACTCTTAAGTAAGATGATAGAATAGAAAACGTATATTTAAATGACTTTTAGGTAGTTTTAAGTAAATATTCCAACAACAACTCACATTTTCACAGTATTGGTCGGCTACTCGCCAGAAGGGCTTTATCATATTATTATTATGTCTATTAAATAAATACTTTTAATATAATAAAAACAATGTGTCAACATTAATAACATGTTATGCTTGCGAACGAGTAAACAAACATAAATTATGGAATAAGAAATACTAAGTAGCCAAAAAAGCGAAGCCTTAGCCTTCAAACAAAGATTGAGTAGAATTGGAATTCTACTCTGCTTGAAACCCTATAAAATCTTAAAATAATAGACTAAAGCTAAGTATATCCAGTGTTGCCAGATGCATTGTATAATTACAAAAAAATACTGTATTTTTGGGTGATCTACTTACAATATTAAGAAAATTACAGTGTATGAGAGCACTGTAATTTTTATCGAGCCAAAATGAGTGCAAGCAACATAAGTATGGATTTGAAAATTATGAATGCGAGTTTACGCGACCAACTACTGATTCCTTCGTACCTAGTACCCAGGGAATTCCCCTTGCGTTGCACGTTGGATGGGCAGAAATTGAATGACTGAATATAGTTCTCATTATGGAGCAGAGAACTCCTGTATTATATTGTATTATTTAAATTGGTTGGTTGGATACACTAAACGGCGAATTTAATTCATTCAGTACATAAACGTGATGGAAACGTTAACTTTTACTGACTAACTCTCAAATTCATAAAAAATAACAAACGTTTGCTAAAACATGCTTTGTCTCTTTCCCTCTTTTCATATTTGTCAAATTAAGAACGAGACAAAACATATTTTAATTAAAAGAGGTTTAGCGAAGGTTTGTAAATGTTTATAAATATAGGGTACATGACAAAAAAACTTAAAGCCTATTCCTATTTTATATATATTAAGCCTTCATATTTTAACTAAAAGAGGTTTAGCTAACGTTTGTATTTTTTATGAATAAGGAGGTTAGTATATATTTATATTATAATTTAACAATCTCGCGACTGAGTTTACTTTATTTTTGTGTAAAATATCCTAATTTTGTCGTAAACACTGTAATTTAACGTCAAAACACTGTATTCTCATTTTCTTTATCTGGCAACACTAAGTATATCTAACTCGTAGGGTGAACGACCTAGCTCTAACACAGGAAAATAGACGTTTAATATAAGACGAAACGACCCTGAGTCACGGTTCGAAGAAATAGGACAATCCAAGGACAAGGTTAGACGTGACGGCTCAATCTAGACTTGTGCCAAGGTCGAGTAGAGTTAATAATTGCTTTTTACAAGCTTATATTTAGCTTCACCTGTCCTGTTGTCTATCAATCAATCTGTCTGTCTGTCCGTCTGTAATCAAATCTTGCAAGTTAAATTTCACCCACTTCCCGGTTTCCAATTGAGCTGAAATTTTGCACGTATCGCGTGAAAACCAATGGAGTTTTTCTATGGAGCTGAAAGGTAGCCATAGTAATGAAACGAGGTAACCCCATTGAGAATAGGCTCGTTTGATTCGTCTTGTGGAGCCCTTTAAGCTTTAAAGTTCATTCTTTTAGAAAAAAGCTTGTTTAAATAAAAATACTTGTTTAGAAGGTAGGTCTTATTGGCAGGTTTGACACTAATTCCAAATCGCGTGCATATCAAAGATTCAAAGATTCAAAGATTCAAATGTTTATTCAGTAATTAGACCTTTATAGGCACTTTTACGCGTCAATAAGTATAATTTATGTTACGTGTAACGTATATTAAAATTTAATTTATTTTTAAAGAAAAGCTACCGATACCAGCGCTTCGTAACGACCACTGCTGAGAAGAAACGCCGAAAGAAACTCATTTTCACAGTATTGGTCGCCTACTCGCCAGAAGGGCTTTGTCATATTATTATAATTGTCTTTTAATTTTTTATCGCTCGAGTTACACTCTTATTGTCATACATAATAATTACTGACGTGTAAAAGTGCCTGTAAAGGTCTAATTACTGAATAAACATTTAAATGTTGAATTTTTGACTAGATGTTTTTAACCACCGGCATTATAAGTTATAAGTTTAATAGTAATGTCTGTCTGCTTGTCTGTAGCATCGTAGCTCTCTAACGATGGGTCGATTTCAATGCGGTTTTTTTACGTGAAACCAAATTCGCTTGCCGTAGTTCGTAGCTATGTTTGATTAAAATCAGTTCAGCTGTTTAAAGTTACTGGGTGTTTTCAGGGTAAGTGCTTGAAAGTCGGGATTTTTTAACATTCCTAGCAAATAATAGATGGCGCTACGGATATCAATTTTAATATGTAGTTCCGTTACTCATCACCGTGCGGTTAAGGGCCTAAAGTAGGGCCACTCCATCTCTTGTGGATGTTGTGAGAGGTGACGTAACCTCTCGTCTGTGGGCAGGATTCCGGTCTGCCCGGTCTGGGTTTTACTATTGTGTCTGGTGTTTTGCACAGAAAACCACTAAGGACACAAATATCTTTCGCTACAACTGCTTCCCAAGAAGGGTTAACGTCAGGCGGCCACCGGTTGTAAAACTTATTGCGCAAATGCCAATGACTTAACTAAAATAAATAAATATATAGACGGACAAATACCACTGATTGAGCTAGCCCCAAAGTAAGCTCGAGACTTGTGTTTTGATACTAACTCAACGATACTATATGTTATAACAAATACATATATAGATAAACATCCAAGACCCAGGACATTTGAAAAAGGTCATTTTCCGACTTGCCCTGACCGGGGTTCGAACCCGGGACCTCTGGGTGGCGGATTGTGACCACTATGCCACGGAGGTCGTCGTTAACTAAAACACAACAAGTAATTATTCAAGAAAATATTTTTTTAAACATGCTTTTATCTTTAACATGACCTAAAAAGAAGTGCTTCTCAATACAAATCAATTGAGTTTAAATTTGGTTGCTTTATGTCGTTTTATCACAGAGATGCCATGCCCACCTTCTAGTTCCATCATCAGATCAGCTCCATTTTATCATAGTATTGCATTATCACGCGATAAACATACTTATGCATGAAAAATTTTAGCTCAATCGGAAACTGGGAAGTGGGTCTTTTTTTTCCTAAAAAGTCGGGGATGTTTAGCCTGTAGCCTGTAGGTATTGTGTCCCAATGCTGGGCAAAGGCCTCCCCCTTATTTTTCCACTCGTCTCTTTCTTCTGCGAACTTCTGCCACCCACATAAAAATCTGTCAATTCGTCCCGCCAAGTGGGTCTTTAACTTGCAATATTTGATTACAGACAGTCAGATAACGGGACAGGTGAAACTAAATAAAAGCTAGCAAAATAAAAACCATATATATTATCTATAGCCATCTAATATGAAACATAGATAACATACATTTATACAAACAGTAACATCAGTTTAAAGGAAGCTATCGAGTGAGGTATAATTTTTATCTGGCGTCCAGGCATTGAACTTAGATAACTAGTGACGGGGTATTTTAAAACCTAACCCTTATGTAGTAATTTATATGAGAGTATAATGCTTCATAAGAGCACCAATAACAACTGCTTTGATGGACTGAATATCGTGTTATGTTTTTTACCGGTCAGATTAGGTAACTCTGTATAATCGGTTTGTTTTTCGTGTGTGTAAGTGACCAACACTGGTGTCAGATTTTTTAGGCTGCCTAAAGGTATCTGACATAATTAACGACTGCCATACAATGATGATTTATGACAGCCGAGACATATGGGTTATGCCTTCCAAGGCACAGAGGAGCTCGAGATATTTTTATGCCACTTGTGGTCACCTATCCAAGTGGGACCACGCCCGGTGTCGCTTTACTTGCGATAGCCCTAGTAATGGGTACTTCGGCAGGGTCACTGAGAATCTCAATTTTTTTTTGTTCTAGCCATTCAAGTCCCATAGTTGGGCAAAGGCCTCCCCTTGTTGTTTCCAGCTGTTTCGATCTTTAGCTACTTCTATCAAATCCTCTTTGAAAGCAGACAGGTCGTTACTCCATCTCATTTTAGGCCTGCCCCTTAATCGTTTCCCGTCTTCTGGTATCCACATGGTCGTTGAGCCCATCTGTCCGGCATCCTTTCATTTCATTTGGTTGTCCATCACCCAAGTGGTCAACGTATAAAGGAAGAGTGGCAAATTGAAATGGGACTGGGCGGGTCACGTTTGCCGAATAGAGAATCTACATATATCTGTTTAATCGTTCAGTAAGTTTACTTAAGGTAAGTTAGCCATTTTTTTATAAACCTCAATCACATATTGCATAAGCAATAAAATCTGGGGGCACAGTGCCTCCGCCGAGACGTAGGACAACGGAAGCGCTGAGCACTGCTTACCTTCTTACGAAGCGTTTCGTCGTATTTTTCTACCCTTGAAGATTCGGTCTGGTAATTATTTGTCTAGAATTTTTCAAATTGTCCTTGATCTTGGATGTTTATCTATATATGTATTTGTTATAAAATATAGAATCGTTGAGTTAGTATCCCATAACACAAGTCTCGAACTTACTTTGGGGCTAGCTCAATCAGTGTTATTTATCCCTATATATTTATTTATTATTTAGAATCTAGAACGATGCCTTCCCCCTTCCCACTTTCAAATTATCTAGATTTCGGCAAAGATAGTATAAATAAATGGTTCTAACCCTTGCCAAATGATTCTAGGTTTTTCACCCAGACTAAAACTCTGGTCCCGCCTACTACATTCGTTGTGATTCATTTTCTGTCAAGAACTCTACCTTCCATATAAACCTACTTACGTATTGACGTATAAATATAAACGTCCCAGCATACGTCAACTATAAGACCTTCAGTAACATAAAAAGATAAATCTATATACCTATATAACACAAAAAACTAAAGGAAACTAGTGGTTCTGTGAGTTGTAGACCTCACGTCGCATCTCGCATCACTCCCAAACCTTTGAAATTTATCGTA
The DNA here is from genome assembly GCA_943193695.1 of Acrobasis suavella. NCBI lineage: Eukaryota > Metazoa > Arthropoda > Insecta > Lepidoptera > Pyralidae > Acrobasis > Acrobasis suavella. The sequence goes on along the minus strand of OW971937.1, from coordinate 1,509,510 downwards.
TAAAAAGTTGTTCAAACACAAAAGTTGCATCCAGTTATTTAATACAAATTTTCGAAATTGATGATTTATTAATGAATAAATTGATTAAATAAATGTGATTATTGTAAAATTGTAAACTTTACACAATATGAAGATATTTACGCAATATGAAAAATTTCGAAAAATGAATCGACAAAAATATTCTATACAATTTTATTGAACCAGCTCACAAAATTTCCCGTAATTTGGTTGTGAAATGCAACCTGTAGGCGGAACAGATAACAAACTGACAGACAAAAGCATTTTTAGCCAACCCAGGTTACAGTTTAGACTAACATAAACTTCTACTGTAATCCATCAAGTCAAATCACTTTTCTGTTTGTATGAACCACCAAACCGTGACGTCATAGTTTCTTAAACTCAAATAACCTTCATAAAATCACGTTGTGAAATGACATTACTTTGTGATATTTTATTCTTTTAGTTCCAAATAATTTATTTTTGTCCCAGTACTCTACCCAATTCGTTTTCAGTCAAGAATCCCAGCCTTCTACACTAAACCTACTTACGTACTGAAGTATATAAAACATATAAATATTTCCCCTCTCATATGTACGTCGCGTCGTTTTGCGCTCTATAAACTCAGTTTTTCTCTCAGTAACTCAATTTAGGCGGGACAAACTACCAAATAAAGCAAATCTTCTGTAATCTGTCGCAAATACGTCATCTCGACGGAATACCTTTACAGTCATGAGTAGATCATCTAAATCTCTGCAAATCTCAAGTAATACTTATCCTTGCTTCGTAGTTGTTCTGCGTTTTCGCGATTTCTGTGGCGTAAAATGTACATATATACGCCATCAAATCTTAAAAATGTTATCTATCTTTATATGATTTTTTTAATATCTATTTTTATCTGTAATGGGACGGACAGAGCATTTTGGCATTTGCGGTTCTAAATAAATAAATATGGACAAATAACACTGATTAAGCTAGCCCCAAAGTAAGTTCGAAACTTGTGTTGTGGTATACTAACTCAACGATACTATATTTTATAACAAATACATATAAAGATAAACATCCAAGGCTTAGGACAATTTGAAAAAGACCTTTTTCTAACTTGCCCTGACTGGGAATCGAACCCGGGACCTCTGGGAGGCGGACTAGCATGGTGACCGCCACGGAGGTCGTGGTCGAGGAGGTTCTAAGCAGAGAGCCCAAGGCCAAAAGGCCTGTTAGCGTGATAGTGGGTGGAAGGTTGAAAAAGGAATCATACAGTGATGGGTTGCTAGGCGCATCACCTATATATATTAACATGCATTTTGACCCTTTTAGACTTTGCGTGGGAGGAGAAAAGGAATTACTTATAATGCACCAGCTTTTTATCTGATTCATTCAAGTTTTATTTTATTTTAATAGAAGGAAATAATAGAGAAAATGAATTTCGTAGTATTAATATTAATAAGGCCATATTCTGGTCAGTTTATGTGGTACGTAACAATAAGTATACTTATTTGTAAAGTCATTAAAATTTTATCAAAAATACGGTCTACGGGCGAATTTCAGTGGCAGTTGGATAGATTGATTTTCCTGTAATTATATTTTATACGTAATAATATTATGCAGGTACACTTAGGGACAAAATAGTTATATGTTTTGTACGTGCCTATTTGGTATTACAATACAAGATAAATCAAGATCGCGAGCAAAAAAAAATGTTTTTTTTTTTTGCTCGCGATCTTGCAACAGAAATATCGGGTATGGAACCCTTAAAAAGAAATAAAATTAGTGATGGCTTGCTAGCCGTCTCACTAATTAACCTGATTAAGATCCTCGCTCATTCCCTCGGGTTTATTTTAAGACTTGCCTAGGAAAACAAGTAGATGATAAATGCTACATCTTTTCTTTTCTTCTAAAAAGACTGCTACACTTATCAATTTATAAAAATTAATTTAAATGTCAGTATCATAAAACTTATTATATAAAACAGCAGACATTTGTGTGTACATTTGCACGCTGTTATCGCTGTAACTAGACGGTGTTGACTCAGAGCAACAGGATACTCATAGTCCAAAACATAGTGCATATTATATTAGGTAAGTTTATTATATTGTTTTGTATATAGAGTCTTCAAATTATTGCGCAGTAATATCAAGTATTTAACATAAGAATCAGCCCCAGTAGCATGGCACGTGCGACAGCGTTGATCAATCACTATCGTCTATCGCTATATCGCTTTACGTAATAATAACGAGCGAGATGGCACTAGATCGTCGCGCGATATAAAGCTTATCTAAGTTTATCCACGGTGCCATGCTACAAGGACAATAATAGTATTTTAACAATTCCATTTCCTGTTTTTTTCTCTTACTGTCTACACCCTATTGAGATAAGCCGCAAAAGCAGTATTGAAAACCTAGATTTTTTTGGCAGTACACAAATAACCAGGTATGACAATAATTTTTCAAAACTAAACTCATCTACTTCCAAAATTAAACTACACTGACGATTTTGATAAACTGTGCAGCCACCTGAAAAATACGCCCTTTGACATAAAAATCCAAATTAGTTCAGGCGTAATCGGTGGACATAAAAACACATATACATTCAAATTGATTTCGTTGAGATAGTATCTCACAACACAAGTTTCGAACTTACTGTGAAGCTAGCTCAATCAGAATAATTATATTAAAGCTATCCTTTTATTAAAAATATCTACCCTACTAAATGAGTCATGTAGTTATTATGCCACTAATTCAAAGAGTGTAAATACTTTATACAATACTCACTAATGAAATATACTTTACTACCTATTCTCAAACCTACCAAAATACACATGAAAAATCTCATAAAAATCGGTTGAGCCGTTTCGGAGAAGTATGGAAAAAACAGTGCTCCTTAAATCAGTAGCTTTACCAAATAATTTTACTTAAATTAAATACAGAACAATAAAAATAAATAATTAAACTAAAACCTAACATAACCTCCCTACATTAATCAATAACTATAAACAAAAAAGTAATTAAAAATAAAACATATTATAAATAATATTGACCCCAGATTGGTACGGTCGCACGGTAGGTGCCTAAGAAACTGGCTTTATTGCCTCACTCATGGTACAGCCAGATTTAATCTTTGTCCAAAATGACTAATATAAGGATTGCAGTTTTTTTTTATGAATACAGCTACCTATATCTTTCACACACAAAACTTCCGAAGATGTCATATTTAAACAATATCACATCAGTGCAAAATACTCGTACCTGCTATATAATATAATCGCAAAATACGAAGTTCTCACAAGACCACCGAGGTTTATCGAGATGCTGACACAGACATACTAAACGCCCGGATCTAGGAAATGACACGAGACCTGCATGTGTGCGGTCTAAATGCCTATTTAACACAAAGATTACAAATCTATCCTATTTCATAGATAAGACTAGTGTTACTGTTGGTTATGCGGCGAAAATAGGAAGTTTCTAGATATACCGTTGTTTTATATTCGTTAGTGCCTCCAGGACACAGGCGTATTATATTTTTCGTCAAACTATTTTCTCGGGTGATACCTGTTTTCGACTCATGATAGTATAGACTAGGGCAGTACCTTTTGATTTTTTTAAAGTTTGATACCCCTAAATAAAGCAAGTGATTATTTAAAAAAAATTAAAACAAGGTCTCATCTAAAGCGCTCCTCAAGACAAATCAAACGAGACCAAACTCGATGGGGTGGCGTCGTTTCATTACAGAGTTCCTATGGCCACCTTCCAGCTCCATCATCAGATCAGCTCCATGTTATCGTTATATTGCATTGTCACGCGATATACGTATGCGTGCAAAATTTCAGCTCAATCGGAAACCGGGAAGTGGGTCAAATTTAACTTGCAAGATTTGATTACAGACAGACAGACAGACCGACAGACAACGGGACAGGTGAAACTAAATAAAAGCTTGAAAAAATTGTTTGGAAAATCCAAAAGTGCACGTAGTATAACGCTCATTCAAAAAAAAACACTGTCGTGGGGCTTACGGGCAATCTGATGATACACAGAACAAACGCGTGACATTCGCGCGCTAACCAAAAAATAGGCTCAAAAGACTTGTACCCAAAGCCGTAATTTAAAAAAGAAACACGGATGTCAGTGGTCTGGTCTCGCATGTTTTTGTTCTACGCAAAATGTAATTTTAGTAAACGACATTGAATTAGATATTAATTTTCAATTGAAAACAATCCAGTGACATGATGAAGCTATTGAAAATGTTACAAATACATTAAGAATTTCAAGCGTAATCGTGGCACATACGTCCCTACAGACCTCCGGACATCCACGAACAATGTTTTTGAATCATTTCTTTTTTTCCCGACTACGGCAAAGCAAAAGGAGGGTTATGATTTTGACAGGCTATGTATGTATGTATGTATGTATGTATGTATGTATGTATGTATGTATGTATGTATGTATGTATGTATGTATGTATGTATGTTCATCTGTTCCCTCGTAACTTCTAAACTACTTATCAGAATTTGACAAATGACATATTATTAGAAGCATTTTAATTGTCCGCTGGTTAAAGGCTATATGGGGTTTCACAAAATTTTATGTGGCGCCCTCTAGCGGACAAAACATACAGAGTAAAAAAATAAAGTTAAGATAAATATGCCGTGTTTGGTATCATTTGAAAGCGCTTTACTTGTACATTTTGAATACATATTACTAGCATTTGCTTGTGACTTTACCTGTATTCATGGGCTGATTGCATATAATTCACATCTTTTTTTCATACATAGCTTCTTTATTAGTTCATCAATTTAACTTTTGTTAATATTATGCGCCACAAATAGTATACAGAATAGTATTGTATGACAATAATGTCATACAATACTATTCTGAAGTATGCAATATTCACTATGTAGAGATAAATTTTCATGTTTGGAAAGGCGTAGTCACACGTTACATATACCTACCTATCACTTTGACAACGTGTGACTGCGGTTTTCCAAACATGAAAATTTATCTCTACATAGTGAATATTGCATACTTCAGAATAGTATTGTATGACATTATTGTCAATTTACAACGAAGGCATCTTGGTAGAGTCTACTGTGTCCATTTACTTGCAACTACATTAGCAACTTTGTTCAGTTCAGTATTCTGAACATCTTGTTTTATACTATTTCAGCGTCGTTTTTTGTCGTAGTTGGGTTTTAGTTTTTTTACTTTTTATTATATGTTATACTTGATAAATATTTTCTACAAATATTAAATGTGTTTATAAAAGAGTTGTTCTTCATATATCTATACTTATATTATTATATTAGTGCAATATGAATATAATAAAGACAGTTTAAGTCCAGAAATATGCTTGACCCTGACATGTTGGGAGTAGAACACTACCTCAACATCCCCTTATGAGGAGTGCAATACCACCCAATAAAAAAAAACCTATCACAACTTAGAATTAAAGGAATGAAAATCACAATTTACACTACGTGAGGTGATACGATACGGGTTATAAAACTGCATTTATGTTCTTCAAATGCTTATTTTTATCAGAAAGATTATAAATAAGCATTCATTATCATATTCAGTTTCTATCTTCACCACACGTCATCTAAATATTTAATATTGGTAGGTATCAATGATATAATATAATGATAAGTTATTTATGTATATTCAAATACTCTTCCATTCTGGAGAATGTATATAATTCTTGATGTGTGGTATGCGTGATAAGCTAGTATGATATGGTATTTTGAAAGGCTTTATCTAACTTTAACCAGTTGATTTATTTAAACATAATCTGTGTTTAAAATTTATATTTTAAGTACATCCTTGCTACTCAAAATATCTTATGAGGCATATCACTTTTGGTTGGCTGTCTTGCTCGCACAATATAACATTTTTAAGACTAATTAAAAGTCATCCAGACTTTTAAAGTTTTGATGACCTAATTCTCGATATCTATAACGACTTCCAACCATACGTCTATCGTTAGGCTAAAGAAGGCTTTTGGATTTATGGCTCTAGACTTTGTCTACGCCAGGGGTGCTTTCTTGAAATAATGTATAAATAAATAGGAACAAATTTCACTGATTGAGCCAACCCTTAAAATAAGTTTAAAATTGTATTATGGTATAGTACTATATTTCATAATAAATACTTATAAAGATAAACACCCAAGACCATGGACGATTTGAAACAGGCTATTTTTCAACTTGCCCTAGCTGAGGATCGAACCCAGAACCTCCGAGTGGCGGACTAGCGTGTTATCCATTACGCCACCGAGGTGGTCTAAAATAAAATCATCACTGTTAAGTATGCCCCTACGTAGTACGTTAAGCCACCCACAAAGCACAGTGTCAGAAAATGAGTGAATCACCGAAAAGTCGCTGAGTTGCAAGACTGCAATTTTCCTAAAACTGTTTCGCCATCGATTCCGCTAGAGGCTAACAATGTTTGCAGACACGACGTTCTCAATACTGAACCGCTAAAGTACTTGGAAATTGTCAGAGAAACTACCTGCGTACATAAACATACATATAGTACCTTGGCGACTAAGCTTCGCTTCGGTTAAATAATACTTATTCAAAACTAAAAAAGACTTTAACAACAAACTCCAAACCTTACAAGGATGCGCAAGAATTTTTGAAATTGGTCTAAGCGTCTTCGAGTAAACGGGGAGCATATATTTTTGACCAATCACACTGATTGAGCTATCCGAAAAGTAAGCTTTAACTTGTCGTGAATAGGCTTTAAGTTTATTTGTCATGTACCCTCATAATTATAAACATTTACAAACCTTTGCTAAACCTCTTTTAGTTAAAATATGTTTTGTCTCGTTCTTACTTTGTCAAATATGAAGGTAAATGGAAATAGGTGAAGGGGAAGACCAAAGAAGAGGTGGATGGAATGCGTAAGGCAAGAAATAGGAGTAGTAGGAGTAGATGTTAGAAAAAAAAAAGAAAAAAAAAAAGACTGAAGAAAAAAAAAGAAGACTGTGGAGGGAGAAGACGTGCTGCGCCGACCCCAGATAATGGGATTAGTAAGGCAGATGATGAAATTAGTTGGGATACGGTCCAGCAATGGACGTAATGTAACTCGACTGCCTCCGTGGTCCAGTTGTCAAGGCGTTCGCCTTGTATCCCGGAGGTCATGGGTTCGATTCCCACTGGGAAGCATACTTTGTGAAAAAGTTGTTTCCAGTCTGGATAAGATATTGCTGGCTTGAATCACCTGATTATCCGAAAAGAAAGATGATTCCGTGTTTCGGAAGACACGTTAAACTGTGGGTCCCGAACGCCACCTAGCGTTTGATCATCAACCTATCCAAGGATTGGTTCCTGGTTTGCCCTTTGGGTTGTGGAGGTCAGACGGCAGTCGCTCTGTGTAACAACCAGTAACCTCGTCAAATCTCTTTGTTTAGGTAGCGGACCCCGGGCTCTGAAGCGTTACTGCTGAGGATGCAACCGATAATACGCCCGGATGATGATGATGAATGGACGTAATGTAACTAAAATTACGAGATGAGATTACCACAGCGTCACGAGAAAATAAACAAAACATCGGCTTCCTGTGACACATTGCCTAATGTTTAATTTATCGACGTTTTTCCACTTGACACCTAGATATGTATTGTTTTGATGTGGCCGTCCGTCCGGGCGTCTGATGCGTTCGGTATTTTTATATTCAACCTGACTGTCACTGTGGTCCAGTGGTCAAGGCGTTCGCTTTGTGATCCAGAGGTCGTGGGTTCAAATCCTACTGCGAAGCTTTGTGAAAAGTTGTTTCCAGCCTGGTTAGGATATTGCAGGCTTGAATCACCTGATTATCCGAAAAGAAAGATGATTTAGGAAGGCACGTATAAACTGTGGATCTCGAACACCCCCTGGCGTGTGCTGAAAACCTATTTCAAACCTCTCTTCTCGCGTATCATCACGTCAAAAGTTGCCCTGGGCCCTTTCTGCTTAGAGCCGCATTACTCAAAATGCTCTGATCCAAATCGAAAAAGTGATGGTTTGCTAGCTGCAGCGCCTAATAACGTGATCTGCATTTCCGCCCATGTCCTCCATCGGCTTTTACGATCTGTACAAGACGAGAAGCAACTGGTACAGTCAGCAGCATTAACACATTACTAAACACTTTTATTTGGTGACATGTTTTTGCTGCTGACCGTACATTCTTGGTTTTTCATTTCTCCCAGACGAATATTTTTTTTCCATATGAAAAACTGTTCGTTTAATAACTCCGCGTTTCAAAAATGGTGCCGCTGCATGGTAGAAAAATTGAGTAAACTATATAAACTATTCATAATCAACATATCACATTGCAAATCGCGAATATTCATGCAAAAACTACAATACATTATGCGTTATCAGCATTTGCGTCCCAAATTCAGTTATAGATAATAAAAAATATCTATCAATGCGACCTCGAACTAGGCTATAGCCTAGTAACTAGCGAAGCCTAATCTAGCTTAATTCGGCCTTCCTTATCGATATCGATATTCGCTCGCTTCGTGCAACGATAACGGCCCTAAGGAGGGATGCGATCATGCATTTTTAAAGATAAATGTTAATATCTAATCCTTTTAATATTAACAAATACGGAAGTTTCGATGTTATTGAAGAATAAGTTTGTTTATTTATAAAGTTTTTTTTCGCCTTTAAATCTTGCGGTCCTGGGTTTATCTGCTTACATGCAAGAAAGACCCAAAATGCTCTGTCCACCTCATTAGGGATTAAGACGTGATATTATGTATAAATAAATGACTGCCTCCATGGTCCAGTGGTCAAGGCGTTCGCCTTGTGACCCGGAGGTCATGGGTTCGATTCCCACTGGAAAACATACTTTGTGCAAAGTTGTTTCCAGTCTGGATAGGATATTGCAGGCTTGAATCACCTGATTATCCGAAAAGAAAGATGATTCCGTGTTTCGGAAGGCACGTAAAACTGTGGGTCCCGAACGCCACCTAGCGTTTGATCATCAAACTATCCAAGGATTGGTTCCTGGTATGCCCTTTGGGTTATGGAGGTCAGACGGCAGTCGCTCTGTGTAAAAACCAGTAACCTCGTCAAATCTCCTTGGTTAGGTAGCGGACCTCGGGCTCTGAAGCGTTACTGCTGAGGATGCAACTGGGAATACGCTCGGATGATGATGATTATGTATAAATAAATAAATATATACGGACAAATCACACAGATTGAAATAGCCTAAAAGTAAGCTTAAGCTGATGTTATGACTTATGATATACCGACCCAACGATATTATATTTTATGATAAATACATATATAGTTAAACACCCGACTTGCCTTGGCTGGGGATCGAGCTCAGAACCTCCATATTGGCGGTCTAGCGTGTTGACCAAAACGCCACGGAGGTCGTCGATGTATGAAAGTATGTAAAGTTTTTTCGTTTTTTAATAGTACAAATATAGGCGATGTCCTTACCTTAATTATTAATAATAAATATGGGTTACTTACACCTATCTAACTTAGATTTTAAAAGTCGCAAGCATAGCTTAGTTTCTAGATAAAAATTAGAAACAAAACTTGTTAAGAAATGTTAACAACCGTATAGAAGTTTTTTCACTGTAAAAAGGTTTGAGATCACCGGGCACGAAAAACCAATTTAGTTAAATAATAAAATTACTTGGCAATGCCATGGCAACATAAGTTTCTCAACATTTATCACATAATATTCTAGCTACAAAAAGTTTAAACCTACAAATGTTTCGCTTGATATAATTGACGCGTGATGATCACACTTTGATTAAGACACGTGACAGTTCACTAAACAATGCATTTAAGAACAGTTCGACACGTGTTGCAACAGTTAACGAAACACGCCTGCATAGCTCTCCCGAAATAAAAATCAGTTTAAAAACAATCCGCCTCGATTTCATATCGATATACTTTGCAGATTAATGCACCTGACCTTAAACTCAAAGTCGTGAACCAGACGATAACTGTATCTCTAATGTATTGTTACAGAATGTCGAACAATTATACCTATATATTTTTTGCACCACGTGTAACCTAGTCTAAATATATATAACTCAAAGGTGACTGACTGACTGACATAGTGATCTATCAACGCACAGCCCAAACCACTGGACGGATCGGGCTGAAATTTGGCATGCAGGTAGATGTTATGACGTAGGCATCCGCTAAGAAAGGATTTTGATCAATTCTACCCTCAAGGGGATAAAATAGGGGATGAAAGTTTGTATTAAACTTTGTCAATTTTAAACCGATCGGGCTGAGACTTTACATGCATAAAGCTACTATGACGTAGGCATCCCCTTAAAAAGGATTTTGATAAATTACACCGCTAGGCGAGCGAAGCCGCGAGCAAAATCTAGTTGATACAGAAATGGGATGGAAAATGCGCAAGTAACCGTTATAGCCCTAATTGATTTGAGGAACGCCTTCAACACAGTTGACATTGACATCCTACTAGCTAAGCTGTCCAGTTGCTACGTTTCTCCTACAGTGATTAAGTGGTTTTTCGTTCCGTACCCAAAGGGTAAAACGGTACCCTATTACTAAGACTCCGCTATTCGTCTGTCCGTCTGTCTGTCTGTCACCTTCGTACGCGAGTCCGACTCGCACTTGGCCGGTTTTATTTTCTCTCACTACCATAAGTTTTCGATTTTGCTCGCTTTAAACAATGGTGAGTGTCTTTTTTATACCATCATCATTAACTATATAACTTGCAGTGCTTACGTGATAACTACGCTTAAGTTTATGACCCTTGCCTCTGCCTAACCCACTAGAGAAAGAAACGTGGTAATGTTGACTGTAAGAAAATGCTCTTAGCATTAAATCCGCCATTTGTTAAAAGTATAAAGTTTGATAAAATAAAAACCCCAGACGCCAGAGCTGGCAGTTATTTTGCTCAGCGGATAAGTCTCGCAATTCAGCGAGGGAACACTGCCTGTATTCTGGGCGTTGCCTCGATGTGAAGCGTTGGAGGAATATTTTTATATATAAGTTAATGTATTAGTGTAATTATTTTATTGGAATAAATGAATTAATTCAAATTGTAGATTTACAGGAAAACTTAAAAGAATTCTATCAATCGAAAATATAGTGGTAAAGTAAAAATAATGTAACTATCTTTTACAACTAGCTTTGGGTGAAGCTAACTGCGAGTAGCACTAAGTTCATGTAATTCAAGCATATAAAGCGCAACAGGCGGTTCGTCGCCCTTATAAAAATATATAATATGAAAAATATACGACGACATTTTTCTAGATAACCAGACACTGTTTACTATGACATAATGATTGAGGCATTAGGACAACGTACTGCAGTGCATTGCCTTTTTATTTACCCCACTGCACAAAGGACAGTTGTGTTTTACAGCGATAAAGGTGTAAGTTTTAAATTTGTGTTATAGGGTTCTTAATTCGACTATACTTTATTTTACAGTGCATATTTATATAAGTAAAGAACAATCAAGACCCTTGACTGCCTCCGTCGTCAAGGTGGCCTTGCGATCCGGAGGTCGTGGGTTCGAATCCTATTGAGAAGCATACTTTGTGAAAAGTTGTTTCTAGTCTTGTTAGGATATTTCAGGCTTGAATCACCTGATGATTCCGTATTTCGAAAGGCACGTATAAAGTGTGGGTCCCGAATGCCATCCAGCGTGTGCTCAAACCTATCCAAGGATTGGTTCTGGTCCCTTTGGGTTGCGAAGGTCAGACGGCAGTCGCTCTGTGTCATCATCATTATTATCATAATCCTCAGGTCTTTAGTCTCCACTGCAGGAGCACGACCCTCGCTGTACCACCAGAGCCATACTTGGCCAGAGCAGCCAGAGGACTTGGCCTACACTCTCCTCGCTGGCCAGACGGGTTGAAGAGGTCTCATTGATGTTTATAAGCTTTGTTTAGCTTGTATTCCCTAAGTCGCCTTCTAAGACATTCACGGGAGGACTTGGAGTGGCCCTAGTCTACTCTGCCGGAAACCACTCGGCCAAATCGGAAACCACTCGCTCTGTGTAAAAACCAGTAACCTCGTCAAATCACCTCGGTTAGGTAGCAGACCCAGGATTCTGAAGCTTTACTGCTGAGAATGCAACCGGGATGATGGTGAGAAAAATCAAGACCTTGGGAATTTTTATACTCATAATAGACTATCCTACACAGTTCTACTGCTGGGCAAAGTTCATAGTCTCTGCTTACCCCAGTGGGAAAAAGGCGTGATAATATAAAGGTATGTTAGTCTTCGTTAAAGAAAAATGATGGATAAAATAATAATAATAGACTATAATGGAGTCAGTAATCATGATCATGGCAGGTGACATTTCTGTTGCAATATCGCGGCATCCCAATTTCACCTTTCCCTTTTTCTTGCAATGGAGCTTTCTCCTGCCGAAACCTATTCAAGATTACACCTTTCATAGGTATATCCAGGATTAGGTTTTGGCAGGAGCGGCACATAACATCAACTTCTCCAAAGGGCTTCTACGTATTGGGTCTATATTCCCACGCAAACCTCTCAAAGGACAGGGGTGAAAAGACACCAGATTCAAAAAAATTACTTTGTAAAGTAAATTAAACAAAATAAAAATAAAAAATATCACTTATTTTAAATAGTAAAAGACTATTTCCAACTTGCCACTGGCTAGGAATCGAACCCTGAACTCCGGCGTGTCATGTCAACAGTTCAGGTTGCCAATCTTGAAGAAATCTCTACACAAAAAATGTGAGAACATCGTTTTGGTTTTTAATATAATATCTTTTTTCTCACTACGAATTCAAAGATTTCGACCTGTATTACATTTCACATATTGGATTGACAAAACAGATTTTGTGTAAAACGGTTATGAATGGATGTTTTTCATAACAATACTGCGCTGAAAACCTATATTGTGTTAAAATAATGTTATAACAGTAACAACTCATCTAAAAGACACCAAATGACACTTGACTTGTGGAATCGATTCAATCAATATTCTATTGTACTTTTGTCGAAAAAGGCAGCCATCTTAATACCAACTTGTACAGGTTCATTTTATTAAAATAAGTGACACTTAATTCTAAATTTAATAATTTAAAAAAAGCTTACTAAAATCAAGCATTACTTGCCCAATTGTAAGTATGCAAACTTTTTCATTATGTAATACCTATTTCTACTTATTAAATTACAAAAACTATATCGACTTAAAATCTAATATATAAAATTCTCGTGTCACAGTTTTCGTTGCCATACTCCTCCGAAACGGCTTGACCGATTTTGATGAAATTTTTTGTGCTTATCCGGTATCTATGAGAATCGGCCAGCATCTATTTTTCATCCCCCTAAATGTTAGGGGTAGTCCACCCCTAAATTTTTATTTTTATTTTTTAGACAAAATTTTTAATTTCTACTTTTTTATGATACAACATAGAAAAATACATACAATCTATTTATATGGCAAAACAACGTTTGCCGGGTCAGCTAGTGTATACATATATCTCAAAATTTCACGAGAATCGGTTGAGAAATGCCTCCTGTTGGCGAGAACTGACAAGTCAACAGACAAAAGTATTTTTTGTTTTTTGGGCAATCTCGAAGCTGAGTCGCTTTGTTCACTCGGTCTAGAACAAATGTGAGAGTAGACATTTGTCATTTTGTATTTTCATGCTCAATAACCCAAAAACTAGCTTATGGATTAAAACAATAAGCTTGTTAGGTACCTTATAAATATTTTTTAAAAAGTGTGGAAAAGTTGTATTCGGTATTTGGAGCATGTTTCTCAAGAGTAGTCTTGGTTAGCCATTAGCTAAGCTTAGTTATATTTTTATTATAAACAGCCATTTTTTTTTAATTATCTTAGCTAAGCACTGTGGATTTCCTTGTATATGTTTGGTTTTTTTTTTAAATAAGTGAAAATGTGTTCATGAGCCTTACCGGAACACAACTTTAGAGTAGATTTTACGTTATATAACAACAAGTAAATATATCATATTCATATTCTTATACCTTTAAATCAAGAAATAATTTAATTACATCGAAAACTTACAAGAAATACAAATTCTAAACTTATGAAAGTAATCCAACACAATACAAAAACCGACCCATCATATTAGAACATCGAGAGCGTTGCTTTCCCACCGATATATATATCCCGCCGTAACTTTACGAGCAACTACAAACTTAATACATAATCCGTAAAGCCTCCAAAAGTTTCGATATACACACCCACACATGCATCGAAAACACACGATTGGTCGAACTTTCACTCTCAACAAGCGTACATAGTTCGAATTCCAAATACCGCGCAGCTATTGGTCGTTTCACATTTGACCTTTGTTCTGATTCGTGGCATAGTTCCATATACCTGTTGTTTACGGAAATATATACTGTGGAATATTTCCGTTGGAGAGATCTCGTAGGTATCAAATCAACCCTTGTAGAAACGTGTAGGATAATTAACAAGATTTGAAAGATAACCTTTATAATTATTATTCTGGATAGTCGAGCAAAAAGGTTTGAATATAAGCTTCTATTATGGTCTAGCAAAATATACTTCTTCTTTTTGTGTCGATGGCTCACATAGTTTTTTTTTTCGTCCAGAATGATGTTTACCAGCAAAACATACTCCCTTTTTCCACGAACTAAGATCGAAATACAACAAAAAAAAACTTTGTTTTAGTAATTAAGTTACGTGACTGTTGTAATTCTTTTTCTATTTTAGTGAACCACTTTTCCACATGAGTGTATCTTGTGTCAAAATGGTACAGAATGTTAGACTGAAGTCTGAACTGCCACTTAAATTGTAAATATATACTCGTAATCAACAATTATCTTGTATGTATATTCACTGATATATTATACATAGATGATAATATATATTTACTAAATAAAACCGAAAAAAAAGTATACAAATGTCAGTATTTAAATGTGAAAAAATAATACCAATGCATTATATGTATTAACTGTATTTTTCTTTAATTTCAGGTTACTACACACAATAACAGACGGTTGACAAGCTAAGGTAAGACAAACTTTTTATATTTTTTTATTACCTATACACGGTAAGCTTCGAAAATGGAGTTTCTAATGCTAGTTGTATGAGAAATTATGACTCCATTTTTTAAGCCTGACTGTACCAATAATAATAGACATATAAGTCATGAGTCATAGTATATTAGCAGTGACTGCCCTCCGTGGTCTAGTGGTCAAGGCGTTTGCCTTGTGATCCGGAGGTCGTGGGTTCAAATCCCACTGGGAAGCTTACTTTATGAAAAGTTGTTTCCAGTCTGGTTAGGATATTGCAAGCTTGAATCACCTAATTATTCAAAAATAAAAATGATTCCTTGAATTTCAGAAGGCACGTATAAACTGTTGGTCGCAAATGCCATCTAGCGTTTGCTTATCAAACCTATCCAAGGATCTGGTCTACCCTTTGGGTTGCGGAGGTCAGACAGCAGTCGCTCTGTGTAAAAACCTCGTCAAATCGCCTAGGTTAGGTAGCGGACCCCGGGCTCTGAAGCGTCACCGCTGAGGATGCAACAGGGAATACGTGAGGATGATGATGAGACGTGTATTAGTAATAATATAGACTTCATAAATCGCAATCGTAAATCTTAATAAAACAGACGCACTTCTTCTCAGCAGTGGTCGTTACGAAGCGCTGGTATCGGTAGCTTTTCTTTAAAAATTAATTATATTTTAATATACTTTTATGGTCTTGGATGTTTATCTATATATGTATTTGTTATACAATATAGTATTGTTGAGTGAGTATCCTATAACACAAGTCTATAACTTACTTTGGGGCTAGCTCAATCAGTGTTATTTGTCTCTATATATTTATTTATTTACTTTACACGTAACGAAAATTATACTTATTGAAGTGTAAAAGTGCCGTAAAGGTTTAATTGCTGAATAAACATTTGAATCTTTGAATCTTGAATCAGACGCACCTAAGATAATTTTTTGCTTTTATATTTCTTAACATTTTTTTCTTAACAAAGATTATTGTTTCGTTTATATATAGATATACCTACTATACCTTTATTACTAAAGAACTAGCGGCCCAACATTGCTCCGCGTTTACATGTATAATGAACATGTAAACTTTCATTGAATTATGCTATAAGTAAGCAAACCGCCTTGTAGTTACAGAGCTTTTCGTTCAGATCATCATTTATATATATAAAAGCGAAAATCACTCACTCACTCATCACGAAATCTCAAAAACTATTAGCCAGTAAAAATGAATTTGGCAGGAAGGTAGACAGTGACTAGGAGACGTCCGCTAAGAAAGGATTTTAGGAAATTCCATCCCTAAGGAAGTGAAATAGGGGTTCCCAGTTTATATATAACTTCGTAATTTTTAAAGTGAGACACATGAAGATTTTAATTAATTTTAGGAATTAGCAGAAAATAATAATGTATTTACTAGATTTTGGAAATTACATCCCTATATATATATATATATATATATATATATATATATAGATGCGAAATAGGGGTTGCAAGTTTGTATGAATCTTCGTCATTTTTGAAGCGACACACTTGACTATTTTGAATTAGTGATTAGCAAAAAATAATAATCCATTGATTAGATTTAAAAAAAATTGCAGCCCCGGCAACTGGAACGGAACGGGAACAGGGAATACCTACACTTTAATAAAGATTGTTATATTTTATAAGTATTCAAATATTTTAACATACTATCTTTTATGTTTTGATTATACCAAAATTAATTACGTAAAAAGTTATCAAAAAACCTGTTAGAACCATTTTCGACTTCTACGAGGATGAAGTCGCGGGTTACAGCTAGTATACACATACAACGTGGAAGGGACATACCCGAAATAAAAAATCACGCGCTATAATAGATCACTAAAGTATAATCAAATTAAAATAATGGCCAAAAGGCAAAAAATAAAAGATTTCCCATATAAATTGCCCGAGCAGCTGCACACTTTCGGTTGGAAATGCCAATTTTTTTTTTGCTTTCTGACAGTTATTTTAATTTCTTTATTAGTATATATAGTTAGTGATCTAGTATAGCCAGTGGTTCGATTTATTACGGGTATGTCCGTTGTATAATACTTACTCTTTTTTAATAAGTATACATTTTGTCAACTCCTCCGGCTGCTCTGGCCAAGTATGAACCATATTTGGCCAGAGCAGGTGGATACATTAATTTTACGGGGTTTAGTGCTGCCTCCTAGATATAATTTAAAATAGTTTGAAGAGTTATCTAGGGTTTAGTCAAGACAAGATTTTAATTGATATCTCCGTTCCCTTTGAAGTAATTTAATTCAAATGGGAGCAGCACTGTACTCCGAAAAATTCACGTATACCCCTTAATTACAGAGAGGGTTGTGCTCCAGCAGTAACGACTAAAAAGACCTGTTGATACTTAAAGAAATTAATGAACAGTTTTTGCAGCACTAATTTTACTGATTAGATTAGATTGTGACTAGATAAATGTCATTTCATATCTAAATAATGACGTAAATCTATCATCAATCAATCTGGACTAGTCTAGAGTTAGATATTACTTAATTTAAAATATAAAAAAATATATATATCTATTCAAACTATTTTGAGGCTCAGTTAAGTCCATGATAAATAAGAATAACTCCTCAAGACTCACTCGCTAGATGGCTGGATCAAGGATCAGATACAGCGGGCAGTACCTACTCCTAGACACGGCACGCATTGTCAGGTTTCTCTCTCTGCGGCCCTAAACGCCGGTAGCTTATGGGCCTTGCCTCGCTGTCAGGCAGCTAGGTTAGGGGATTTTTTATAATATTCGTATATTTTATAGTATATTTTACTTTTTTAAAGATATATCATAAAAAAATCTAACCTAAGATAATAAAAATTAATAAAGAGAAATAAATAAATAAATGATACTAATCAACTTTCCTCAATGATTATAATATCAAGGTACGAAAAATATTTTTTGACCTAAACTGACCTATCAGGTCATCTGAGTTTCCATGGAATATTATCATGGAAAGATTTAACTCTTAAAATAGTTTAAATACGTATATTTTGTTATAAATTATAAGTTCCAGCGTTTCCTCTCGGTAAATATCTTAACAGCATAAATCCATAAGAAAACTTGTTTCTAACCCCCCAACGCAAAAAGAGAGGGGTGTTATTTACACGTTTAACGTGTCTGTCTGTATATCTGTGTATCTGTATCGTAGCTCCCAAACGGATAAATCGATTTTCGTTTAGTTTTTTTTTTTTGTGTCGTAGATAATTTTGTCACGAGTGTTCTTAGTCATGTTTCATGAAAATCTGTGTAGCGGTTTGAAGATCATCAGCTCTTTTTTAGTTGATGAGGGGATCTGGTCTGGCTAACTTCCTTTTATCCGATCGATTCGAAATTTGGTACCGTGTTACTTCAATGCTATTGAAAGGATATGGTAATGTAACCATGACCTGATCAGCCGCTTAAAGATCATCAGTTTTTTAATAGTTGATTTATTTATTAGTTTTCGGAGTTTATTTCTTGTGTCGAGGGGTGCTTAAAATTTTGAATGTTACTTTGATATGCTGTAATATCTTTGGAACAAATCAAATACGCTTACTTTTCAGACCGTTTTCTTTTATTCATGTTTTTATAAAATGGGTTGTTTTCTTTTTTTGTTAAAATATCTTTATTTTATTCGTTCGAATACCTGTTCTGATGTTTTCATCGTAATTGCCATATTGTTTAATTAAACATTGATTACAAGATTACAGAACAGTTACCTAAATAAAATAAGTGCGCATTTAATACATGTATCTCTTTTATTCACATAAACACTAGCGTTCGAGAGAAAAAGACAGCAAAACTGCTACAAAATAATAATAGTAACAGAAGAATACGCACTAATCCGGTGCGCATAGATTTCAAAATTTATTCTTGTTGCAAGGTAGGATTCCCAGCAGTGGGAAATTGAAGGCTGTGGATGATGATGAAGGTTGACTTCTGAAAGTATTTAGCTTTAGACTTTTTAGCATTAGCATAGCAAGAAACCTGCATAATAGGACTATAAAAGTTACCTACTAGTGTTTGAAATGGAAAACGCAATGGCAAACCACTCTTATATCTCTGACAAAAAATTGTCTTTAAGTGAGTCTCTTTCTGACATGATTGATGACACCGAAAAGAACCTGACTCTTTAGCTCTGTCACAGAACATACAGGACGGAATCTCCTAAAGTCTCGCGCAATATGCGTCCCCGTCCCCCGTACTTGCACCTCTTCCTCATTCTCACCTTGTAGAGGGTGTTGAGCGGGCGGCTACAGGCGCCTGCAGCCGCCTCTACAAAGCGAGAACTGGAGAGAGAACTTAGGAGTCTCCGTCCTGTATGTTATACTTATATTAATCATGTGGCTTTGTCTAATCGTAATATAAATACAGTGTATTTAAATAATATATAAATACATAGGGACAAATAACACTGATTGAGCTAGCTCCAAAGAAAGTTCGAGACTTGTGTTATGGGATACTAACTCAACGATACTATATTTTATAACAAATACATATATAGATAAACGTGCAAGACACAGGATAATTTGAAAAAGGAAATTTTCCAACTTGCCCTGACCGGGGATCGAGCCCGGGACCTCTGGGTGGCGGACTAGCATGGTGATCACTACACCACGAGGTCGTCATTTGTATATCTATTTGACTGTCATCTTATCTGTAACTAATTTTATTTTATACCTATCCCAAATGCAGTCAGTTAGGTCACAAAACAGACCCGAATTGATCTGAATTAACAAACAAAAGCGATATTGTAGATTTTTTGCCATTTTGCCGCTAATAAGTCTTTTGATAAGGTTAGGTCATTCCGATAGCATGCCAGTTGGCTAGATAACTCTAAATTTTTAGAGCTGCCGATAACGCTCGGTTAAACTCGACAGCTGCACAAATATTGCCAAAATATTATATTCTGTCACCTATACGCGATTCGAGAGAGACGTAAATGTGTTTTTCTAGCTTTTTGTTCGTTTTTGATGCTCTGCTATCTATTGAATGAAGTCGTTATAGAGTAAACTGGTGTGAAATGTACCTTAAAAGGCCTATTTTCTGGTTAAATCGAAATTTGCTATATCAATAGCAATCCGTCACAATTTTGATTCCGTTTTACCATATTTGACATACCACTGTTTGAAATTTCAAATCCATAATTTATACATTTCTAGCATCATGAACTGGCCTGTTCCTTGTTATAAAGTACTAGGTAATTAATAGTTCTAAGGCCTTTTTGACAGAAATTAGTATTAATATTATGATAACTTCCACTACGTGAGTAAGCATGCGTTTTTTATTTCCCTATCTACGAATTAGTCATAGATTATGAATAATTTTATGAGTAAATAATATCTCTTTTAACAATGCCATATTAGGCGTCAAGCATACAGAAGAGACGTAGTGGAGACGTGTAGCGGAGGCAGTTGGTCAAAGCAACATAAAATAAACCTTAATAATATTTAGCATTAAGTCGTTTTCGGCGTAATGAGAATTGCGACGCGAAATCGACGACGCACCATGTCTCCGCCACATCTCTTCTATATATTTAGAACTTAATTATCAAGGTCAAGGAACCTCTGTGATCTGAGGCGCAAGCCATATTGAAAATGATAGAGGCAGAGACGCGGCGCCGACTTCTTCTGATTTCATTCAAATTTCGAACAAAGGACATTGAAATAAAGTTGCAATTTTAACACACGCAATCGAAATGACATCGCGCCATACCGCGTCAGTGCATCTACCATTCAGTGTAATCGAATTTCGAGTTTATTTCCATATTTTTCGTTTCTGATTTTAATGGAATGACCCATCTCTGTCCTTGCCAGATTTAGGGTGCTATTTTTTAAACGCGGAGTCACTAAACGAACGGTTTTTTGTATGGAAAAACCATTAGTTTAGGTGACACCGCGTTTCAAAAATAGCACTTATGGTGAGGCTTGCGCCTTAGCGTTTCCAGTTAATTAGCGGAGTTCCATGGTAACGCAATAATACGAAGATGAATTGGAATTTTGAATTTAGCAGTCGGAATTCCGTCTTTTTTCTCCATTTCGCGCCGTTTTCGACATCCTTTATTTATTTAACTTCATAACGATAAATAGAAGACTTGAAACCTTTTCTATATTTATTGGTAGGGCGTTCCAAAGCAGCACAGTTTGAATGAAAAATGAATTAGACTCCAGTTCGGCAACGTCACATGTCAAGAGATAGAACAGCGTAGAGTCTTTAGATACCAAGGACAATCTATTGTAATACTCATATTAACCGCTTGAAATATATAATTTTAAATGAAAATATAGAAACATTCGCACACAATGGCTTCATTAAAATTTAGACAAATACATTTCAGTCTATATTTGCTCAATACAAGGTTTTTCAAACAATGCTATCCGAGTCTAATTTATTATATGGCTTTTAAATTTTTTTTCAGCCTTAAGATCTAGGCAATAAGATGATCGGAATAGTTTCAGTTTTATAATTTAACACGAACATCTGTGCAATTAGAGAAACCTCAAATAAATTTTATGGTTTTCACATATACCTGTATATATAATGATTATACGTGTGCTATTTAATTAAATTAAATTTAAATTTTAAATTAGTTTTTTTTTTTTATTTAGTGTTTAATAATTTGTCATTTAAAGCGTCTAAATGTTAGTCAAAGTCAAAGTCTATTTTTTTTTAATTCAATGTACGATAAATTTATCTCTTATTGAAGGTATTTTTTTTAAATATTATTTTAGTGCAAAAGCTAAAAACTACTAGCGTTTCGGAACGACCACTGCTGGGAAGATTACGCCGAAAGAAACCCAGTTCAGTATTGGTCCCTACCCAGCCTGATGGGCTATGTTTTAGTTACAATACAGATTTACACTTAAGCTCAAAATACATTATATTTTACATCTAAATAATACAATTAAAATTTGCAGTCAACTATTTCCAAGAATTTTGATTGTTGAAGATCATGTTTTTATCTAGTCTGTTTTTAAAGCTGTTCACTGAAGATGCAGTCATAACATTCTCTGATAGGTTGTTCCAGTCTGTGACCACTCGATTAAAGAGAAAATTATGAAATGGTTTCCTTTTTCATTTAGATAACTTGTCATTTTGAATTATTTCAAATAAAATTGTATAATAATTAATAACTATCTAGAAAAAAAAATGTGTAGAAAGTTCATTCAGTTGGTTTGTTTTTCGTAGAAAGATGACTCCGTATATACTTACTTTCATTCTTCTTCTTATCTTCCATGCTGGTCTTGGAGAAAAGAAAAATCTAGAATGTACGAGCTGCTTCTCTTCCCGTGCAAATTGTAAAAGCCAATCAAGAGAATGGCCAAAATGCGAATGTAAGGGGATGCAAGATTTTTTTGGGGTCCAATACTGCCCACATTTGAAATAAATTATTTAAAAGGAAACGGAGATATCATTTAAAATCTGTCTGAAATGGCTGTTGATAACCCTTCAAACTATTTTACGAACTACTGCTTACAGTTTGAAGTGAGAACGTAAAGCTTTTCTTAGCATTTTTGCCAAACGGCCGGTTTTCGACGATGCGCTTCCATCTTTAGGTATAAAATGTGTTTGTGAATTTTTTTTCGACATGTACTCGAAGACGTGGATATAATCATCAAAACTTGTATACAGGGTTACTTGTAACTAACGCAAAACCTCTTAAAAAACTAAGAATAAAAATTGGACTCTCCATAGAAACTGGACCAGGTAATCAGTGAATTTGTATGGGAAACCCATTTTTTTTAAATTTCTTTTTTCTTGCAGATCTATAATATGTTGGGGAGTCTGATTCTGATATTAAGAGGTTTTGCGTAACCAGCAACCCTGTATAAATAAAATTCAGAAACAAGTAATTATTACAAAAACAAAAACCCCGACTGCGTTTTTATATATTTTTTTTACTGTTATTTTCTTTTTATTTTTTTTTATATGCCCAGTGTCACTTTCAAAGTAAATACGAACCTAACGACACCTCTCAAGCTGAAATCCATCGAACCGTTGAGGCAGCAGAGCGTGCCAAATATTTGAATTTGGCGCCAAAAATCTGCCATTTTGTTTTTTTTTTTTATTTTGTCATACCCAGTGTCACTTTCACAGTAAATACAAATCTAACGACAGCTCTCAAGCTAAAATCTATCGAGCCGTTCACAACAGTTATACATACATACATAATCTCAAATAACATAACCCTCCTTCTGGCACAGTCGGGTAAAAAAAACAGGGATCACTTCTGCTTCTGTATCTAGAACTAACTGAATCTAGACACAACTTTTTTGTGACTTAATGACATAAGATCGTATGACATTCGACGTATCTTGCCGAAATGTAGTTCGTATTTCATAATTTCCAGCTAGGAGCGCTCTGTAACCTAAACTATAAGCGATAAGATACCGGGTAGCCTAGGTCTCCGATAAAACGCTAAATTTACGAAAAAACCTGATAACAGACTATCGCATTGCCATAGTGTTATACTAATTCTGTTATTAAATTGGCATAGTTTTATCGAATCCGGAAAAATATGTTCCTGGCAAAAGACGTTGATAGTTTGGTGTGTTTACTTGTCATTTTTACCCGACTGCGCCAGAAGGAGGGTTATGTTTTTCGAGAGTATGTATGTATAATTGTTTGGGACGCTCTGCAGCCTGAACGGCTCCATGGATTTTAGCTTGAGAGGTGTCGTTACATTTGTATTTAATGTGAAAGTGACACTGGGTATATCAAAATAAAATAATTGGCCAAGTGCGTGACGGGCCACGCACAGTGTAGGGTTCCGTAGTTACGATTGCCAGCTTTGCGTTCATGCCTGTCCATGCAAACTAATTTTCTATTGAATTTGAAATTTTCTTTTTCTGAGTACATTTTATAAGTCGATCGCCTATAACTTTTTCATTTGTAAACCCTACTTAACTCTGATAGTTTCCCTTTAAATTTCGTTATATATACTATAGCTGTGTAACTTTTTCACGGGTCTATATATAGCCGTTTAGCTGATAGAGGGGGGAGACACTTGACTCTAACAAAAAAAAAACACTTTAAGACCAAATATTTCAGAAACGGATCGTTAAATCGAAAAACGATGTTCACAAGCTCATAATATTTTTGAAAGACCTATTCAACAATACTCCACATGATTGATTAGTCAAGACAAACAAATTGACTTTTCACTTTACTTGTATGGGAGCCACACTAAAAAAAAAATTTTTCAATATTTTATTTTACCACTTTTTCCGCGTAATTAGTATACATATCCATGCCAAATCACAGCTTTCTAACACTTATAGTCGCTGAGTAAAACCGCGGACGGACAGACAGACAGACAGACATAGCGAAACTATAAGGGTTCCTTGTAGGTACTACGGAACCCTAAAAACAAAAACAAAAGGCTGTCGGGTTTTTTGTTTATCAAAGGGCTATATCAAGTATTTAGCATATTAGACAAAAAGATTCACTCTCACAGCAGGTTTTATTCATAATGGAATGGACAGAGGAAAGCATTTTAAATATATGTTTTTAAAAATTACGTATTAGCTATAATGCGAAAATGCAAATAATGTTAATAGGCTATGCAGCCAGCAACCCGCCACTATTTTGATTATTTTTTCCACCTTCTCGCTCACCAACACGCTAAATGTGGCGTAGTGGTCACCATGCTAGTCCGCCACCCAGAGGTTCCGGCTCGATTCCCGGTCAGGGCAAGTTGGAAAATGGCCTTTTTCAAATTGTCCTGGGTCTTGGCTGTTTATCTATATATGTATTTGTTATAAAATATAGATCGTTGAGTTAGTACCCCATAACACAAGTCTCGAACTTACTTTGGGGCTAGCTCGATCAGTGTAATTTGTCCCTATATGTTTATTTATTATTTATTTATTTAAGTCTTGCGGCCATGTATCGCCGCCAGATCCAGTGGTCTGTCTGCCCCATTAGGGAGATGGACTTGATGGTATGTATGTTTGTATACCAAAATGAACTTGACACCGATCTTTCCTAATAATATTTATCCTTAACACTAATGGTTTATGTTATAATAACAATAACAAATAATCTGAAAGTTAATAAACTACGAATTTTGATTGGTCAATCACTGCCCAATGAGATTTTGTGCTGAGGTACTATTCTAGTATACTCAATACTCAATACTTTATTGCTCCTCAAATTACATGGAGACTTTACAGATACATAGAGTTAAACTGTAGTATGAATGCTCTAAGCAGAGAAATATTAAGATTTATAACTATTACATGATACTGATTACGTTGTCGAAAAAAAATGGCGAGCATTTTTTTACTACCCTGTAGTAAGAGGTGTATGTAGAGTTTAGTCCCACTAGTGGGCCTTGTTTTTCTATACTTCCTATTCTCATGCAACTTTTTGCCTTTTTTTACAATACAATACAATACAAATCAACTTTATTGCACCATAATAGACACACAAAAATTACAAAACAACAAGAAACAATATAGGCACAAAGGCGGACTTATCGCTATAAATGCAATCTCTTCCAGCCAACGTTTGGGTGGAGGAAAAATTTACTTGAAACAAGGTAGGCGCAGTACTAATTCTATTTTACCTACTTACATATGAATATATACCTAAATACATATACACATATATAATACATAATAAATATATATATATACATAAGCATAAATAATACATACTTATAAGATACATAAAAATATTTACATAAATACATATAGTAACACTGAACAGAACTGATTATATCGTCAGGTAATATTTATAAAGGCGATTTTTAAAGATTGTTTTAGTCTTAGCAGTCCGAATTTCAACAGGGAGAGCATTCCAGAGATAGACAGCTTGTACTGTAAAAGCTTTTTTTTACATTTTTTTTTCTCGTTTATGTAAGTGGCCAACACTGGTGTCAGATTTTTCAGGCTGCCTAAAGGCATTTGACATAGCTTGACGACTGCCATACAATGATGACAGCCGGGACCAACAGCTTATACGTGCCTTCCGAAGCACGGAGGAGCTCGAGAATTTTTGTGCCACTTGTGATCTCCCATCCAAGTGCGGACCACGCCCGGCGTCGCTTAACTTGCGAAAGCGCTAGTAACGCGCACTCCCGCCGTGCCACCGAGCTCCTTACATAAGAACATTAAGTTCTTTTCAGATAATAACAGCGAATTAACTTATATATAAATGGTTTCACTTACGTAGTAAAGTCGGAAAACCGTTTTTATAAATTTATTTTATTTTATCAAACTTTATTGTTCCAAAGTACAAATGTACTAAAAAATGGCGGACTTAAAGCTAAAAGCATTTTCTCCCAGTCAACCATAGGGATAAACATATATTTTGTTAAGTCATCTCACGCTACCCTTAATAATATTTACAGTGAATTAATCAAATTGATCCTTAATTATACAAAAAATGTACATATAACTAACTTGTTTTTGTATATTCTATCAAAAAGCCAACAATGCCAACATACATATATTTTTTATATAATATTTGTATTGAAATATAAATACATGGAGGAATACCAAGTACTTTGTGAATAGAAGGGTGTCAAGACATACCACATGGCAGATTGTTTCAAACCCATTCAGTTAGCATGAAAGACACTCACCCTTCGACGGTGACGTTCAAGTCAAGAGCGATTAGCGATTTTTAACCCACATTATATTAACGTCAAAATCTTCTTCCTATGCTCAATATATAAAACAGGAAATAAACAGGAAATATTTAAACATAAGGAAAAATAGAAAAAGTTTCAAGGAGAAGAATCTTGATTGTCAACATATACCGAATTTCAAAGATTTTTAAAGCAAATTTTAATTATTATTATTATTATATATATATTATATATATATTATTATATTATATATATTATTATTTAATTCTCAAAACAAACAACTTCAAACTATTTGATGAACTACTGAGCATTTTTGCCAAAAGCGGCCGTTTTTCTACGATGCGCTACTATCTTTGGAAATTAAATGTGTTTGTGATTTTTTTTCGACATGTACTCGTAGACGTGGATATAATCAACAAACCTTGTATCTATGTGTAGCGGGAGCGAGGTGATATGCTCGACCGCCACAAAGGGAAGATCTTCCCGCCAGGCATGTTGTTGCGCCTGGGGAACCGCGGCTCCGACGGTGTATCGTCGGAAGTTGTATATATGCAGCGAATCGGGCGAACTCTGAGATCAGATGTAGGATACTCTGCTGGCGCCATCTCATATGCTTCTTGTGGACTATATTGTCGGTTGTCTCTTGATTGTAGTTCCTCATAGTGGCCGTAGAGGTCGCCACATATGTAACATAATATAGATAAGCAAGAAGAAAAAAAATCTAAGAAAAAAAAATTGTACTCTCCATAGAATCTCGACCAGGTGATCAGGGAATTTTATGGAAGGCCCCTTTTTTTGCAATTTTTGTCTTTTTTCTTGCAGATCTATGATGTGTTGGGGAGTCTTGATTCTCATGTTAAGAGGTTATATGTTTTTACATATTTTTGTTCACGATATTTAACTCTCAGGACTGGAAAAAAGTCTCGTGAGAAATGTAAATGTTACCTTTCGTTTACTTGACAAGAGTTAATGTAGGTACCTCCATTATACTTTCGCCTCTCAAAAAGGCTAAATATATCCAAAACAACATAGGGACCCCACTGTCTTTTCTAATTTTGGTTGCAATCCCATTTTTAATGAATATATTGGAGATAAGCTATTAAGTGGTTGCCGTTACAAATAAATGAAGTTCCGATTTAAGAAATAGTCCCGTAAAATTAGTAACGCAGTTAACATTCAACAGTTTACAACATCACACGGACAAACAAGACTTTCATATGAAATCACATAAATTACGCAACTCATTTTACGCGACGTACAATTTCAAAAATTACGCTCATTCACCTGGGCCTTAGTCAGGTTATAACTTGGACCACACCCGCCAAGCAAAACGTCGTTTCCAAAATGGCCGTTTTGCTTTTTAAATTTCAAACCATTTATCTTTGAATGAATAGTTTTTTGTAACGTTAACGCCTCAATACAGACTATTTGGCGACGTTATGTACTTTACTTGCTTAGTTACACTTGCTTGGCCTTGTGAGACAGTTGCCAGAATATTTGCTGATAATAAAATGAATATTTGTATTGCAAATAATCTAAAAGTAAGAATTTGGTCCGGATTTTTATTTTTATCCAAACCTATCTAAAGATCGGTTCTGGTCTAACCTTTGGGTTGCGGAGGTCAGATGGCAGTTGCTCTGTGTAAAAACCAGTAACCTCGTCTAATCAGTTAGTGGACCCCGGGCTCTGAAGCGTTACCGCTGAGGATACAACCGTTTCTATCCTTGCTAAGAAATGAGGTAAAAGGTCGAAAGCGTACCAGGTTAGCCTGTGAATGACTGGCCAAGTGGGAGTCGCACTAGCGCAGTAAGGGTACAGAACCATTATCTATAAAAAATGACGTTTGTTGTATGGTAGCCCTATAGTCAAATATTTATTTTATTCTGTTTTTAGTATTCGTTGTTATAGCGGCAACAGAAATGCATCATCTGTGAAAATTTCAACTGTCTAGCTACCACGGTTCATAAGATACAGCCTGGTGACAGACGGTGGAGTCTTAGTAATAGGGTCTCGTTTTTACCCTGTGAATACGGAACCCTAAAAAAGAATTAAAGAATATATTTATGTATAGGATTTATATAACATTTTTCAGCAATACGATACGTGCGATACGGTTTTTTTTATCAGAGATAACGGGTTAGAACTATGATTAGGACGTATTAGGTGCATTATCGCTGCAGCGCAACGTAGTTTTTGCTTATTGATAGCAGAATCAATGCATTTTACGCAATTAATTTTTGTGTTGGTGAATTCTTTAAACAAAGGTTTTTTGTATGTTACTTACTCCGAGGCGTATTGGTAACTATGCTAGACCGCCACTTGGAGGTTCCGGATTATCCTGGCCATGGCAAGTGAAAAAAATTGCCTTTTTAATATTGTCCTGGGTCTTGGGTGTTGATCTACACACTCGTATTATCTCAATACTCAATATTTTATTGCAAACCATTAAGTACATGAGATGTTATCAATACAATATAAGATCATTTATGGACCCTGTCGGGCACAGCAATTTGGTTGGACAAGAGAAGATCGCACTCAAACATTAAAAATAAGGTTAGTAGGTACTATGTCATAGTTTTGAATAATTTAAAGATTTTAGTTACATATATTATAATATTGTATTTAATTAACATTTATATTTTATCATCTAAAAACATATTGACTGTATAATAGCATTTGTCAATTGATAATTCCATTAGGTGTCTCTTAAATAAATTCAAACTTAAGTTCCTAGTTTTTTTTGGGATCTTGTTATATACTATAGAGGCCATTCCAAACACACTAGCACCTTTCCACTATCGATGCTGTAACAAGTTCAAAAGACTTACATAAGTACTTTATAAAGTCATTTTTTTAACAAATGCCCTTTTTTCTGATTTTCAATCTAGACATGCGGCAGCATGTCAGAGCCAAGTTCAATAAAAAGGTACACGAACCCTTCCGAGCCACTTTTGAACCCTTCACACAACTCGAAACCTATTTAACCGAAATGCATGAAATTTACACCAAAAACATAAATGCACTAAAAACGTAAATTTAAAAAATGGGAGCCAAGTTCAAAATCCGGCAAAAGAAATGAGATCTAAATGACCACCAAGTTCTTTACAGAATATTGAGTTTTTATTTATAAAAATCTTAACAGTTGACTTGGCTAGTTTTAGCAAGCCTACTTATATTTGGCTAATCAACTTATCATATTTACGCTATACGTTATTGCATTGTAAGGTCCTTTTCTTCTTAAGACGAAGTGGTAGCTAAAGTGGCGCCCTCATTTGAAATAAATTGTTTAAAACTAAATATGGTGATAATTAAAAATTTGATTTGTATCACTGTCTAGAAAGACCTTTAAACCAATTTTTGAATAACCTTTGAAATTATTACTAATAGTCCGCTTAGTTTTAAAACGGGTTTTCGCCAAAAGTGGCCACTTTTGGCAAAAACCCGTTTTAAAACTAGACGGACTACCAATATTACTTTCAAAGGTTATTCATAAAATAGTTTAAAGGTCTTTCTAGACAGTGATACAAATCAAATTTTTAATTATCACCATATTTAGTTTTAAACAATTTATTTCAAATGAGGGCGCCACTTTAGCTACCACTTCGTCTTAATAACAAAATTGCTGGTTAAAACTAGCCAGGTCAAATGTTAAGATTCTTATATATAAAATTCAAAATTCTCTAAAGAACTTAGCGGCCAATTAGATCTCAATTCTTTTGTCGGATTTTGAACTTGGATTCCATTTTCACATTTATGTTTTTAGTGGGATAGATTACACCGGACAGGATTATTTTTATAATAAAAAAGCGATTGACCTTTTGTTTACTTTTTATGAAAAATCAAAATAGGTACATACTTAATTTTTTTTCCACTATTTGTCCAATTTCACGGACTGGGCAAGCGGTTATAATATTATTTCCCCTGTAAATATAAAATACAAAATTTTCAAATATAAAAAAATGTAATCAACAAACAAGTAAACAAATCGAATTCGAAGAAACCTATTCCTGAAAAAACTACACAACATAGTTCCGATTAGCGCATTTCTTGCATATAACAAAACCAACGTAACTCTGCCGCTCTACTCGATCTAATCTGCATAGCATTCCGACCATTGCAAGATATATGTCGCAGTTTCCAACTGCAAACGTAGGTTGGTCGAGACTGTAAGTTTTCAAACAATAGGAGACAATAAGAAGTGTGATACTTGAGCGTTGGACCGGTCACCTGACACTGCCATAGCACAATAGATGTGTTTGCGAGCTCTAATGTGGGTTATCGTGAGTCGAAATCGCAAGGACGTCACTTCCTCCTTACGAAAAAAAAATGTCTGTGGTCTTAACTCATTTCCGGTTGCATAGAATGTACCAGTTTTATTTATTACACTTTTTCCGCGGAAAACACCGCGGGGCCCAGCTAGGGATCCGCGGTGTTATCCGCGGAAAAAGTAGCCTACGTTAGAATCCAGGGTGTCATGAACTTAATTGAAAATCGAGACTTCTATTTAACAGAACTATTGTACGTCCATCTGGGCAGGGCACAGTGATACTTATCAAGTATTGTACATCTTTTACATACCTGTGGTTTCACAATAAAGATATTTTGTATTTGTAAAAAAAAAATTGTATTTGTCAGCTACCTGCATACCAAATTTTATCAAAATTGGTCCAGCCGTTTGCGCGTGAAGTAATAACAAACATACATACCCTCACACACAAACTTTCACCTTCAAAATATTAGTGTGATTTTAGGAAGACTTACAGCTATAAATACAGATTATATAGAAACAATAAGAAATAGAAAGCCATTTAAAAGTGTGCACAAGTAGAAGATGCTTCTGCTTTCTTGCAAATTGTAAAAGCCGATCGAGAGAAGGGACCATCCACATGCAACGTCACAGCCAAAGGGTCATGTCAAATATAACATACTTGTCAAAGGTATAGAAAGAAAGCGGGACGAGGCAAGGCTTATAAAACCCAAAATCTGCGTCACGTAATTCTGGATGGCGCCGAATGGGCAAAAATGTGGATCATATCACCCATTTTCTTTCCCATTCTCTAATATGGTGACTAAGGTTGCTGGAAAGCGCTGGACGCAGGCCACTCTAGACCGGTCATTTTGGAAATCCTTGGGAGAGACCTATGTTCTGCAGTGGATGTTATGCGGCTAAAATGATGATGAGTGATAAAGCAAGATGGCTCCTAGTCGCGCTAGTTTTAAGACGCGAGTGTTTAAGCACTTCTTGGCCGATCTATACCTAAGAGTAGATCAAAGTTGCTGCATATGTATATATATATATATATATATATATATATATATATATATATATATATATATATATATATATATATCTCAGGTCGTCAGACCACCCTATCTTACTTATCTATTATTTACTATTCTATCTTACTTATTTAAATAAACAATCATTTCGACAATAGTTAAAAAAAAGCTTGTAAAAAAAGGTTTTATACTCCCTCGGCCTCGTCCTTGGCATGGTTTAATTAATAGGAAGCCTTTAGAGCTCCAACAATCAAAAGAATCACTATAAATTAGGAAATGTACACAGAACTTTTTACTGTTCAACTTTAGGCTAATCTACGGAGCTTGGAAGCTCCTTGAAGTGGAAACCGCTGGAAGTATTCTTGAAATTCTACTTTTTTAAAGTTTATTTACTATGTACTGAGGTTCATTGTTTGAAATAATAAATGTTTTTATGTTTTGTATTACTTTTAGTTTTGTTTTTTTATTAATTACTTTACTTATTGGATTGGATTTACTGCCTCCG
Organism: Acrobasis suavella; assembly: GCA_943193695.1. Lineage (NCBI taxonomy): Eukaryota > Metazoa > Arthropoda > Insecta > Lepidoptera > Pyralidae > Acrobasis > Acrobasis suavella. The sequence continues at coordinate 1,477,151 of OW971937.1, read as the reverse complement.
TGGTCCAGTGGTCAAGGCGTTCGCCTTGTGACCCGGAGGTCATGGGTTCGATTCCCACTGGGAATCATACTTTGTTAAAAGTTGTTTCCAGTCTGGATAGGATATTGCAGGCTTGAATCACCTGATTATTCGAAAAGAAAGATGATTCCGTGTTTCGGAAGGCACGTAAAACTGTGGGTCCCGAACGGCACCTAGCGTTTGATCATCAAACTATCCAAGGATTGGTTCCTGTTTGCCCTTTGGGTTGCGGAGGTCAGACGGCAGTCGCTCTGTGTAAAAACCAGTAACCTCGTCAAATCTCCTTGGTTAGGTAGCGGACCCCGGGCTCTGAAGCGTTACTGCTGAGGATGCAACCAGGAATACGCTCGGATGATGATGACTTTACTTATTGGATCTTGTATGTACATTTCTCGAGATAAATGAGTCATTTTTCATTTAATCAGATTGAAAAAACAAAGCTAAACAAAGCTTATAAACATCAACGAGACCTCTCCAACACGTCTGGCCAGAGTGGAGAGTGTAGGCCAAATTCCCTGGCTGCTCTGGCCAAGTATGGCTCTGGTAGTACAGAGAGGGTCGTGCTCCTGCAGTGGAGACTGAAAAGACCTGATGATGATAGAAATACACAACTATTCACGCTAAAAGTGGGCTTTACTCACATTTTATAATGTGTTAACATTGTATTATATTATAAGTATTTATTAATCAAAAGACAATAATAATAATATGACAAAGTCCTTCTAGCAAGTCGGCGACCAATACTGTGAAAATGAGTTTCTTTCGGCGTTTCTTCTCAGCAGTAACGTGAAGCTTATCTGCGCACATTAGCGAAAAACGGCAACTTTTGTCTGATGTGCGTAGAAAAGCTTCACGTTCTCAATTAAAACTGTAAACAGTAGTTCATGAAATAATTTGGAGGGTCTAATCAAGACAGAATTTTAAATGATATCTCTGTTTCCTTTCAAACGATTTATTTCTAATGAGGGCAGCACTGGATCACGGAAAATTTTCGTATTCCCTTAAAGACGTGATAGTGATACCCGCTGAATTTCATTGGTTTTGGAAAATAGAATGTCATGTAGTAAATAAATTCCTCTATCAATATATGTAATCCAAATTTGTATATGGCGTAAGATAAAAAAGTTGTGAAAATGATTTTCGATCGAGACCACATAGTTACGCCCGTTCATAACTGCCGCGTGTCACCGATGAACTCCAAATCCAACCGGTCGGCGGTACTACTAATTGATCTCACGATTTTACTTTCGAGTTTTAGTCAACATATTTTGTTTCTGAAATTTTTGTTTTGACTAGCTAATTATGTCTTACTAAAGATCCTTATTAAGTGGCCTTCGGCTCCAAAACCAATGAAACATCACCGTGTATAAGCACCTATATATGTTTAAAATTACGGCGCCACGAACAAATACGCATATTATATATCATGCATGTCATTTTTATCAACTTTTCTCTACTTAGTGTTTAACACAGTTACTAGATTACACAGACAGCAACATAGGCATATCAGAAGACGAACATGGACATATAGTATGTAAAAAATAGGCCAAACATATAATAATTCACTTCTGTAATAAACAAGGTTTATGCATAATACATATATAGTGCAAGATAGTTTTATCAAGTTGACCTGTATTGAATATGTTTTATAAATAAACACTTTCTTTTAAACTAATAATTGTGCAAAACTTAACACCTTTTGGTTTGTTAACTAGGTTTTGATAAAATTTCTATAGGAGTACCACCTGACAAGTATGTTCTTGCAAACAAAATAAATTTTCCAAATTGCTTCAAGCGTCTCTCGAGCAATCGGGGACATACACAAAAAACATCCTTCTTTTTTTGAAGTCGGTTAAAAAGGTTACCTACACTCAAAGTGCTCGATGACCTAGCGGAAATAAGCATTAAGTATTATCACTTTCGCAAGTTAGGTCACTCCAATCGTGGTCACTTGGGTTGGATTTCCTTTAGCACCTTTATGCTTCGGGAGGCCGTTGGTCCCAGCTTACATCATTAGATGGCAACCGTAAAATTACGTCAAATGCCTTTAAGCAGCTTGATGAATCTAACATCAGTGTTGGCCACTAACACTTTTTTTTAAAGCGTTTATTTATTTTCTAAAACCAGTACAAGTTCATCATACAAAGTCTGCCAAACTGCGCAGCAGTTTGTCGGCACAAACTTCTATGCTTAGCACTTCTCACAGTGGAACGAAATACTTAAGCCATATTAAAAAAAAATTAAAGTAGTATTTATTTCAAGTAAAGATAATAGTTACACTAACATCTTTTGTTGTTTATGGTTATTTAATATAACAAGGATTACGAGTTACAAGCCAGAGGCGCCCTCTGTCGCAATTTTCAAAAATCTTTAGTTCCGATTTTTCTCACCGGAAATTAAAGGGAGAAACCAAAAAAACACAATAAAATTAAGACACAATTATACACCATCATCTTCCTCGCCTTTTTCCCTATTTGCATTGGGATTTAAATAAATAATAAAATATATAGGGACAAATAACACTGATTGAGCTAGCCCCAAAGTAAGTTCGAGACTTGTGTTATGGAATACTAACTCAACGATACTATATTATATAGCAAATACATATATAAATAAACATCCAAGATCCAGGACAATTTAAAAAAGGCCATTTTCCAACTTGCCCTGACCGGGGATCGAACCTGGGACCTCTGGGTGGCGGACTAGCATGATGACCACTACGCCACGGAGGTCGTCAAAACCTACCTAGCTAGTTAGATTTTTAAGAGTATTTAAGTACCATTTCTACGATACCATTTTATTTTACTTGTATCTTGTAGATAGATTATTATTACTTAGAACTTATTTAGATATACCGAATGTGTCATGTAGAATATCGAAGAGTTATATTTTAAGAAAAACTTTTGTCAAAAAAGGTTTTATTTAAAGTACTACTTATTAATATAACGAAATAAAAAAAAAACAAACCTTACAGTACCTACCAAATCAGATGACGTGACTTTTATCAATTATTTAAGACGTATTATAGTTTTATTCTAACAAGTTTTAATCACAGGTTGATGTCAATTATAGGTATGTCAAGGCATGTTTTTTTGCCTGCTTAAAGCAAAAGTTATTTGGAATGGTGATCTGATCTACCTCTTTAAATAAATGTGGGCCAACGTACGAACGGCTTATATATATCTTTAAGTTCCTCCTAAATTCATGAATATTTATATTTAGAAAGACTTTAAAAATCCTTCTGAATATACGTTTTCATGTCATGACCCCCATGAGCCCCCCCCCCCTGGATCCGCCCTTGGGCCCAAGTATCTTAAGGTCCTGGACCCAGCCCAGGGCGGATCCAGGTGGGGGGGGGGGTCATGACCCCCATGAATTTTTGAATCTTTTAAACGATGTACTAGAAAGAAGCAATTAAAACTAACACACATTTTTTTCCACAGACTACATCGGACACATGATTCCATAAAACAACCGCGCGCAAATAAAAAAAAAACAAAATGGCGGACAACCAGCATTTCTGCCTTCGGTGGAACAACTACCAGAGTAGCATCACCAGTGCTTTTGAAAACCTCCGGGATGACGAGGACTTTGTGGATGTCACCCTGGCCTGCGACGGGAAGAGCCTGAAGGCCCATAGGGTCGTCCTCTCGGCATGCAGCCCTTACTTCCGGGAGCTATTGAAGGTAAGCAAAGGAATCGAATTATAAGGATTTATAGTAACGTGGTTTATATATTATCACTATAATTGTTGTAATCACAAAAATGTATCACTATATTATATTGTATCACTAAAATTCTCCTAAAATAAGAAGTGCTTCCTCAATAATATGTCACCTTCTCTTTTTAACCCACATCCAAAAAGTAGGAGGTTATCATTCGTCGCGTTCTTTTTTTATGTGTGTTCACCGATTATTCGAAGACGCCTGGACCGATTTAAAAAATTCCTTTTTAGTTTAAAAGAGTCTTTTCAGGTGGTAAAATTTTATCAAAATCGGTTGTGATAACATTTCTATAGGACCACCTCTCAAGTATCCCATCAAAGAAAAAAGGATATTTAAATCGGTCCAGGCGTCTTTGAAAAATCGGTGAAAATACTTGAAAAAAAAAAACATAAGAGATCGCGACGAATTGATAACCTTCTGCTTTTTGGAAGTCGGTTCAAAAGAACAGAATAACAAATATAACTATACGTAAGCCAACAGATCAAAATATCAAGAACAATATGAAAAACTGTAACCAAAAACAATTAAAAATTGTTCTAACAATAAAAAAAACGTAATAAGCATTTGTCAGGTGTGGGGTTCGAACCCACGCTCCCTCTCGGGAACCAGAGCTTAAATCTGGCGCCTTAGACCACTCGGCCAACCTGACTCTGAGCGAGTTCGCGAAATTATCGTAGGCGTTGCGTAACGTTCATGGAACGAATTCATTTTATGCCAAGTTGACTTACTTGGCATAAAAAAAATCGTAAACGTAAACCAATTACGAAATCAATTTGGATTGATGATATTAATTTATTTTTTTGTAATAAAGCAATAAATTTGTAGTAATTATTAAGAGGCATTTCGAATTTTTTGATTGTGCGAGCGGGACAGCCAAATTTTTAAAGATTATTAAATAATGTTTCATTTTTAGAAAAGTGTAACATTAACTTTGAAACTTAAATATTATAAATAAACTATGACTAAACTAAATATAACGATAAATAAAAAACTAAACTAGATCTAAGTACTGTAAATAACATCAAATGAAATAAAAAATTGAGCCTAAATATAATTACACTACTTACACTAATTACATACATTAAATATGATATTTTAGACATGTTTTATATTGTGTAGACATTGACTACTTCGATGTTATAATTATATTGAATGTTAATGCAACAATTTTCTAAAGTTAAGACACATTTTTAATAATCTTTAAAAATGTTTAGTTGTGCGAGCGAGACAGACACTCAAATATGAAATGCCTCTTAATTTTTTTTTTTTTTTTTTTTACAATTTATTGGTTTAGGCATTTGTCCTCAATCTCACCTGATGGAAAGCGACGATGAAGACTAGGATGAAGCATGCCTATCCAAAAGATACCCATTCAATCTACTTTTGAATGTCCCGGGGCTGTACTTCTCTGGGAATATAGACGCAGGCAGTTCATTCCACACCTTAGCTACTCGAACCAAAAAGGAATTGTCAAAGCGTTTAGTTCGAGACTTAGGTATTTCAACGACAAAGGGGTGAAACCCCTGTCGTTGAATAATAATACTAATACTAATACTAATAATAATACTAATACTACGCTAACTTTTATTTAAAAATTCATATTATTAGATTTGTTTACTTTCACACCGCAACTAATCTAACAAGTTTAAATTGTACCTTAATAACCCTTAAAATTGGAAAACCACCTTTTTTTTCTTCAATTTGTAAAATAAAAATACACGTCGCTTAATAAAACGCTTACTTACCACAAAATTTACGCACATTTTAAAAACAAACTAAATAAAAATAACATTTTTACAATGCGTAGTGAATCGAGTGAGCGTAACCAAATATCCATGAAATGCCCTTCAATTGAGGGCGTAGCCAGAACTATTTCAGGAGAGGGCAGGCGAATGTTCCAAGTTTTTGTATATGTAGTTACTTACTCATTTATTTGTGTATTTAATCTTTATTGCATAGTTTAAAAAATGCAAAAGTCAACCATAAGACCAAGCGCCTTAACTAAATAGAAAAGTCCTCTTATGTATGTTGATATTTTTTTAGACAATTCATTACTTTATATTTTTTTATATTAAAGTTTTATTTAAAATTTTTTAATAATAAATACTGACACTTACGATGTAAATGTGGTTAAAGCCTGGTAGTCCCATTTAACTTATTCCTTATTTATAAATCTTTACGTAGGTATGTTTTTCACATTTTAATATTTATTCCTTAGAGAATGTAATCAAATCAGTATTATGGATTCGAGCTGATGTTAAAAAATTCGCACTGAAAAATTATTCTCGAAGAACGCCCCCTTACCCGTGCTTGGGCACGCCCGGCTAACGCGGTATTTCTATAAACGTTTTTGTCGGATACCTGCCATTTAATTATTTGATCCGTAAAAAATCTACTATCAATAAATTGTAACACATTTTTGATATTCCACTCGAAGTATACAAAGCACGCTCGATTTAAAAAAAATGGAAATGAATTTTTAGCCCAGCTAAAATATTACACGCCTAACCGCGGTCAAAGTAAAAAATCATTGATTTTATCTTTGGATATTTGTATTATAGAATTTGAACTCACATTTTATAATAGGTAGTTTTGGATGTCAGATCATTTACTTACAACTAAGTTTACTGCCGCCTCCAAAGCGCAAGTACAGAAGAAGCGGTAACAAACTGTACTGCAGCATTTTCTCCAAAAACGTCAACTTACAATTATTTTCAATATCCAAGACTGGGGGTCAATCTAAAAAAGATAATTTTAAACTTTGTTATAAATAAATATATACGGACAAATCACACAAATTGAGCTAGCCCCAAAGTAAGTTCGAGACTTGTGTTATAGGATACGAGCTCAACGATACTAAATTGTATAACAAATACATATATAGATAAACATCCAAGACCCAGGTAAATCTGAAAAAGATCATTTTCGATCTTGACCTGACCGGGAATCGAACCAGGGACCTCCGGTGTGACAGCATGGCACGGCCTGCAAATAAAATATTTTTTTATGTTAAAGCAAACTAAATCAAATCAAAATATGGGCAATCTAAATAAATCCGTTTAAAAACGAACAAACGTAAAGAATTTTCCGAAAAGTGGTGGTTTACAATAAAAAAGTTTACTAAGTAAATCTGTTCGACGATATGTTAAAATGCTAAGTAACTATGAAGTAGCATTACGAGTATTAAGGTTGCTTACTTCACCATAGTTCACGGAAACGGCCACCTATGAAATTCTGGTAAACTGTATGTATACTCATTGTAGGATACCTATTAGATGACAATGATATATTTATTGAATGATTATATATTTAACCGAAGAGCAAACAAGTTTGAACCGGGTTATTGGAAGATAATTTTTCATTGTAACTTCGGGGATCGAACCCGAGACACGATGATTCAGAGACACGTTACAGCTCTCAAGACATAAGATCAGCTTTGCATTTGTGAGCGCACATAGATAGTGTAGCTGAGACATCGGCCTGAGGCACGGCACGGCCCGCAGCTTATACTGGTTTTTGAAACTCGGCCTGAGTCGAGGCGCGACCCTCGCGCGTCATCTCCCTGCCGCGCACTGTCCGCTTTCACCTTCACCTTTGGTTCCGATAGCAGCTTCACGTTACAGTATTTTTATGTTTGAATTGTAAGAATTATATTGTTTTTTTTTTAAAGATAAAAGATAAAGAAAATTTATTTGCCAAACATGTGTTACAAGATATTACATTCAGTTTCGTCCAATCATGTTTACCATCACCGGTGTGCAAATTTTGTCAGAAAAGCTATCATCTATCATACATAATACTATAAAAAATATACCTACTCAATCTATAAACATTTTACAATTTACTATGAAATAAAGTCAATTTACAATTTATCAGATAAGAAATCCTTAACACTATAATAACATTTATCTATCAAAAACAACTTAATTTTCTTCTTAAACAAAGTTAATATTTAAGTAATCAAAATGGTTCATTTCTTTCTAATAAAACAATGATTTTATTTTTATTTTATTTTTGATTAATGCAAAGCTGAGCTTATGCCTCGAGGACTGTACTATTGCGCATAAGCAGCGTTACAATGTCGCTCACAAATTTACAAAAAATCCTAACCCTCTCTCTCTCCACAGTCAACCCCCTGCAAGCACCCCGTCATCGTGCTGCAAGATGTGGCCTTCACAGACCTGCACGCGCTAGTGGAGTTTATCTACCATGGCGAGGTCAACGTCCACCAGAGGAGCCTCTCCTCCTTCCTGAAGACCGCTGAGGTGTTGCGTGTCTCTGGGTTGACACAGAATGAGGATGTTCAAGGGGTAAGAGTATATAAATATGTGTTTTTGTGTCTTGATTTCTTTATCTTCCTAGAAACAATGAGCTGATGATTTAGCTGCGTTATAAAAGAAATAGCGAACTGTCTGCACTAAAAGACTAGAGGCTAGATTAGGATAGGATAGGTTATTATGTTCAGAGAGTTCAGCGAAACCATCAGTCGCTGCTCGCAACTGCGAACTGCTCGACCTAATGATGATCCTCCAAATCAATCGAAACCTGGTCAGACTTTCCGACATATTAAGTGAGTAAACAGTTTAACAATATTCATCATACCATAGTCAGTGATGATAACTCAATTTTTGTCTAGCCTTGTGTCTCTGGTAGAAAAGGAAATGGTCAGTTACTATTGGATGCATCTTTAAATGTGTCTGGAGTTAAGTGTGAAATCCAGCAGTGGACTTCCTGCTTAACCTCTTGAATCCCGGATAGTGTTTTCTGCAGTATGCATCTTGCAGTAATTTTTTTTTTTGAAAAATAAACTTTTTTTGTACAAGTATTCATGCATCTCCTTAACGGGCACATATCCTTTTGTAAACTGTATTGACCAACTGATCTTCTTTCACAGCCGCTGCTGCAGACACTCCGCGCGTCAACCACCGCGCCCTCCCCGCACACGCCGCCGCACCCCGCTCACACCCCGCACCCCATCCACACGCCGAGCTATAATGAGAAGCTCGAAGAAGCCCTATCCCTCCCCCCAAGCGTGCAACAGAACATGCTGCGCCGCATACCTCTCCCCCCGCGTCGGATCTCCCGCTCAGCCGACAACTCCCCTGACGTCATCAAGCGTCCACGTCACGACAACAACAACACAGAGCAAACGCAAGTCCACGACTTCTCAACTAAGAACTCGATTAATAACTCGAGACATGAGCCAGGGAATAATGGGAACGGGATCTCAAACAGCAGTTCGTCGCCGTCTCCGAGGCTGATGGACGAGGTGAAGAATGAGCCACTGGACATGATGTGCGTCCAGAATGACGTCATCGACAGAAGCACAGATGACACGCCGCCACACCATCACAGACCACTTGTGAGTTGGTAGAATTTCTGTTCTTTTTTTGTCTACGATAGACCAAATGCTCCTATGCATTGACTAAGCTAGCTTGGGAGAGGCCTTAGTCCAGCAGTGGACGCTATGCGGTTGAACAGTCACGAAAACTGCACTATATAAATGGACATTAACGGTAGTAAAACAGCTTCTTTCGACCCTGGACAGAGATCGGCTGCCTAACTCCTTTTTTGACATAAACCTTCCTTAACGTACTTTAATTCTTATATATTGCTAATACGACAAATTTTCCAGCATTCGTTAAATTTCTCTTGGTCTATTGTGGACGCGTTAAAATGTTTGTAATATTTTTTTCTGGTGTGCAGCAGCCGTTTCATACATACAGGTGACACCTTAACCACCAGTCAAATTTTTAGGCCAAGTTCAGTCCATCATAAGATTTAAAGTTTGTCATATTTAGATTATGATTAATGACTATAGAAACATTGTGAGAAAAATATGTCAAACCCTGGTTTTAACAAAAGAAAAATGTGACGCGATTATGTCAAACAATATTATGATTTACAAAAAAAAGGAGAATTGAGAGAATCCCATAAATTCAATGATATGATAAGACTAAACCTACGTATTCAACAAACAGATGAATTCTTAGAATAAAGAGTTAAGTATATCTAGTTAGACGCAAAGCCTGACCCTGAACCATGTTATCTCTAAGCATTTATACCTAAATATTAAGAAACAGACACTTTTATATTGGGAATAAAAAAAAACGATGCATAACATCATTAAATTTGGGTTCAAACCTGTAGTTTATACTGAAGTGCGTTTCTTTTGGAGGTTCTTTTTAGTAGTGGTCATTCCTAAATCAACAGTATGTTCATCACGTCTGGATGTCCCACCCGCTGCCACTTCAACGAGCAAATCCGCTGGGCTACTAGCTACTACTACATAAAATGTATTTATTACTTGGCCGTAAAATGCAAGTAGTAATAAATTAATTTAATAACATAATTTCAATAGGGATGACGTCAGGGTCAGGAAAGTATGATTGTGATTAGTCCGTCTTTGAGATTATCCAAAAATAATGGACCCTATATTTTAGTTCACCAAAAAAGTAAAAATTCACAAAGATACGAAGCATCAAAGTTACGGAGTGGGGGCTTGCGACGTCGCCTCTATGTAAAAATCGTACGTAGCCATGACGTCATGCGAAATTTCAATGCGCTGTATCTTTGTCATTTTTTGCTTCTGAGAAGAAAAAATACGAATAAGATTTTTTTTTTTTAAATCTAACCGATGGGCTCAAACTATTTTTCCATTCGTCATGCCTATTGATATACCTATTTACTTTTGTTGTGAAAACACTGAATTAATATACAACTGAAACTCCTAGGATAGGCTCCTAGCGCAATATGCGTCCTCGATTCCCGTCCCCGCACCTCTCCCCCGTTGTCGCCTTGTCGATGCGCGCATGTGTGTTGAGAGGCGAACACACACACATTGCTGTGTGCACGGATGTATAGTTTCGTTTGTAGTAATGTAGGCATAAATGAAAGTCCGCTTTTATGAAGTACCATACTTGTGGTGGAAAGGGGTTTTCTGATTTCACCACAAATTTCTAAATTATAGGGCCCCGTCTTAGGGGCGTTGGAGTCTTTTTAATTTTAACATACACAGATTAGAATAACGTAAACAGTTTTTTTTTCATGTTTATACGATTTAGAACACAAACATCTGTCGAAATCTTTCAAATAATATGTTATGTTTGCCTATTGACACCGTTATCAGGCGAATTAGATAATTTTTGTCTAAAATTACACACACTTGTTCAAGGACGTATAATTTACTAAGTAATATATACCTATAATATGTAGATTTATTTTATTTATTAAAACTTTATTGTACAGTTAGTTTGTAGAGCGAAACCACACTGGCAAAAGTTTCGCACACTGTTTATCATCTTCCATCTATGTTTATCTATATATGTTATAAAATATATTATTTCTAAACTCGCTAATAGGCTTAGCTTAGCGGCTTACGCTATTAGAAGAATCAGACAATTGACAGATGTAGCAACTGCTAGACTAGTTTACTTTAGTTACTTTCATAATCTGATGTTCTACGGGATTCTTCTCTGGGGAAGTGCTGCTGATATACAGACTATTTTTATTTTACAGAAAAGGGCAATTCGTTTTATTTATGATTTAGGATCGAGAGACTCCCTAAGAGATTTTTTTAAAGAATTGATATACTCACTGTACCATCCCAGTACATATTTGACAATATAATGTATGTAAGGAAAAATATTGCCTTATTTTATAAAACAGGTGATATTACGGGTAGAAACTTACGTAACATAAATTTTTTAGTTACCCCGTATTATAGGCTGAAAACAGTCAGTAAATCGTTTAAGGGAAACTGTATAAAGTTTTATAATAAATTGCCAGAATCAGTTCTTGATATGCCAGATAGAAAATTTAAAACATATGTAAAGAAAGTACTTTGTGAGAAGGCTTATTACGGAACCGATGATTATCTTAAAGACAAGAACGTCTGGCTTGAGCTTGGCGCGGGTCCCTCTTAAAGGTTTATATTTTTACACTCACAAATGACATAATTTTAGTACAATCGGTACATGTTCTTTATTTACAAATTGACATTAATTTCAGTTTGTTACCGCTTCTTCTGTACTTGCGCTTTGGAGGCGGCAGTAAACTTAGTTGTAAGTAAATGATCTGACGTCAACAACTAACTATTAAGAAATCGAAAGAAAGAAAAAAGAAATGACAATTATCAAGTGATATAAATATTCAAAGGTAAATAAATGATTTTTGACTGTATTTTTTTTTTTTGATCGTTGAGTTAATATCCCATAACACAAGTCTCGAACTTACTTTGGGGCTAGCTCAATCAGTGTAATTTGTCCCTATATATTTATTTGCGTGACCAAATTATTTTTACAACGGCCCAGCTGTTTTTTTGTCTGATTGATCTATAAAGATACACTTCGCAAGGTTTGAGTATCCTTGGTGTAAGACCATTGGCACGTATATTTCCCTTCACGACATCAAGCCAGCATTTCAAACAATAGAACTAAACATATTTTTAACCTGCAATAAAAAGAGGGGTTCTATAAATTTGACGTATTTGTGTAAACTCTGTGTCTTTCTGTGGCATCGTAACGCCTTAAGGAATGGGCCGATTTTGTTGCGGTTTTTTGTTTGAAAGCCGACTTAATCGAAATGGTTCTCAGCTTTGTTTAATGGCAATCGGTGCAGCAGTTTAAAAGTTATGGAGGATGAGCCTTTAAATCGGGGTTCGTTTTTAATTTGCCTGAACTTTTTTTAGATATTGTTAAATCAATAAATATTATAGAATTATGTCTTATACTTTACTGAGACAAAAAAAAATAATTGGTACTGTTAAGAACATAAAACTTGCCAAAATAATGTCACTTGTCATGATCACATCCATTTTTTGCGCTAATTTAGATTTACCATTGCAGAAAAACTGTAATTAAGAACGCTATTTGACTTTAAGAAATTATGACGTCATTAGTCTATATTTCACACAAAATGTTTCTTTTGACGTTTAGACAAAAATATCTGATTTGCGTTGTTAGAAGTAGCGAATAGGCAATATGCATGAAAAAAATATGTGTTATATTATGTACCAGTTTATCCATAAATATTCAAAAGTAAAGTTGTAACTGTGAAAACAGAACAAAAATTGGTCGAAAAACGAACGAGATGTAACGATTTTACGAAAATCTCGCTCGCAAGAACGCTATTTTCTATGTTAAATGTACAGATGATATGGACTTTGACGTCACCAGTCCATATCGGACTTCTTTGAAACTTTTTTCATTGAAACTTTAAAGTATCACATGTTCGTCGCTAATTAAGATATTTTATAAATTATTTAATGTTTGTTTACTGTGGATAATAATTATTTTACTAAGCAAATCAAAAAAAATGCGTGCATATTCCCTATTATGTTCTCGGTATGCGAATAAGGACTATTCTAATATCACTCGAGCTCGATGAGCGAGTCGTATGACAACTGTCACTCAACACCGGTGGTCCCGGGACCGACTAGACGATCTAATACGCGGTAGCTCTCAATGTCACATGTTTGGACGTCTATATGTACCTATGTTCCTAGTACCTATTAAGACGTATTTCCCGTATGGGACAGACAGTGCGTAGAGTTACTGGGCCAGCAGAACCCAGCGTTGTTACCCGACTAGGGCAAAGCCAAGAGAAAGGGTAATGATTTTAGCAGTATGATGTATGTTTGTATATGGGTATGTATGTCTGTTCCACCGTAGCATCCAAATCGCTTGTCCAATTTCCACAATTGATATGTCAATCGATTCTACATTATTGTCCGAGGGACATATGCTACAATTTGTATGCAAAAAATGTATATAACGAATGTTACATACAAAAAAGTAAGAGTCAAAAAATATATTTTGTTTCCATATCAACTGGCATATCAAATGAAACGACTTGATTAGCACATTTAAAAAATATACTGATACATGGGTCCCGTAGTCGTTTAACTTGTTTCTTATTCGTGTGTGTAACACTGGTGTCAGATTTTTCAGGCATCTGACAAAGCTTGACGACTATCAGTCGATAATGACAGCCGAAACCAGCGGCTTATAGCTGCCTTCCGCAGCATGGAAGAGCTCAAAAATTTTTATGCCCTTTCTAGTCACCCATCCAAGTGCGGACCTCGCCCGGTATCGCTTAACTTGCAAAAGCGCTAGTAAATAGTAATGCGCACTGCCTGCGAGCCACTGAGCTCCTCAAATTTTAGAGTTATCTTTTCTATTCCCATAAATATTGATGGAATATGTGACCTGGCAACATGACACAATAAATAATAAATAAAATAAATATATACGGACAAATCACACGATTGAGCTAGCCCCAAAATAAGTTCGAGACTTGTGTTATGGGATACTAACTCAATGATACTATATTTTGTAATCTAAATATATATAACTCAAAAGTGACTGACTGACTGACATAGTGATCTATCAACGCACAGCCCAAACCACTGGACGGATCGGGCTGAAATTTGGCATGCAGGTAGATGTTATGACGTAGGCATTCGCTAAGAAAGGATTTTGATCCATTCTACCCCCAAGGGGATAAAATAGGGGATGAAAGTTTGTATGAAACTTTGTCAATTTTAAACCGATCGGGCTGAGACTTTGCATGCATAAAGCTACTATGACGTAGGCATCCCCTAATAAAGGATTTTGATAAATTACACCCCTACGCGAGCGAAGCCGGGGGCAAAAGCTAGTAAATACATATATAGATAAACATCCAAGACCCAGGTTAATCTGAAAAAGATCATTTTCCATCTTGACTTGACCGGGGATTGAACCCGGGACATCCGGTGTGACAGCGTGGCATGATGACCACTCGGCCACAGAGATCGAATCAATCAATAAATTCTTATTGGTGGATCTTCTATTTCTCCCGATCTTGCGCAAAATGCTTGACTTCCCCATACGACATGACTTCTGCCTTTTCCTTCACTTCATCCATGAACTTCACTTTATTCTTGGCATTCCTATCCCTCTTTGGACTTCAATCTTTTTTTCCACGATGTTTTAAATGTCGTATCGTATAAGAAGGTGACCAAACATTTTTTTCATTTTCTTATGCCTTAATTAATAATCTTATATACTTAAAATAATACTATAAATCTTTACCACAAATAAATAAATCACATTCAATTTCACACGAGACACACTCAAAACCAATTGATGAAATATAAAAACATTCGCACTTCGACCAAAAATCTTCTCCAACAATTACCAGTTAAAGTTAAAATCCGAAGCTATTTCGTACAAGTTATTTAAAAATGTTTCGCTCCAAGTTAGATTGGAATCCTAACTTAAATAGTGACGCTGGAGTTTGATATTACTGAAACACTTTTAATTTGATTCATGGGCTATGAACAACGACCTTAGTGGGCTTAAGACGATGGACTAAATATCCATTATCGTATACCTAAGTATCATTATATTGCAAAAAAAAGATTGGGCAAAGATTTATCAAGAATCATTTTTTTATCTATTAACAAAAAAAAAAACATTTTTTTGTCAATTTCAAACTAAATATACACAGCTGGAAATAAATAAAACCGGCCAAGTGCGAGTCGGACTCACGCACGAAGGGTTCCGTATTATCATCTTTAAAAATCACGTTTGTTGTATGGGATTCTGTTTTTAGTTTTTTTTGGTATGGCGGCAACAGAAATACATTATCTGTGTAATATTTCAACTGCCTATTAGCTATCACGGTCCATGAGATACAGATTGGTGACAGACAAATAGACAAACGGTCCGTATAGTCCTAGTAATAGCGTCCCGCTTTTACCCTGTAGGGTACGGAACCCTAAAAATGAAAGTAAAAGATTTATCAAAACCATTTGTTTACCAATTTAGGTACCAAAAATTTTTTTTGTCGTTTTACTAACTAAATATACTTAGCTAGAACTAAATCTTCATTTATCTCCACAAAAATCAGATTAACTTTATTTTCATTTCGAATAAATACATTATGTTCATTCATTAATTTGCTTCAGTATTTGAGTTTTTTTTTTGTAAATTTAATAAAAAAAGTCTAGCATCATGGTTTGATTTAAGTCATCGGCGTATCCAGAGTCGGTATTCTGACAAACTTTTATTAGACCTTTATGCCTAATCCACCTCCGCGTAGAAGTCTAATTACTAGTGCTTGGATTACTAAATATTTTAAGCGGTTTAACTATTTTGTTTTGTTTCTCCGACCGACATGTATTTTCTTTATTTTTTTTCAATTGCCCAATAAAAGTTTCCAGTGTGCCGTCTCAGCGGTGGCACTCCCGTGCCTCCAGATCAATGATAGTGTTGCAAAAATACTGTAAATATGGACATCTCATACTGAAATTTTCTTTTTTACTTATTTTTAATCAGAAAGCAAAAATTTCCACCATTAGGGATACCACTGATAATATTCGCCGAAATAAAATCAAATCAATATAATACAGGAGTTGTTTAGATAGTTTAGGTATAAAACTGACAAATATAAGCCGTAACAAGCTCACTCGACATATCTTGAAATCTATACATCATTGCTGGCGTCATAGAGTATTAAAAATATGAAACCGACTTCAATGCCTATCTTATTTTGTCTCAGAGCGGCGATTTAGTGATCCAACTCACAACATAAAATACCGTCACTGTCAAAGCCCAGCGCATAAGATCATTGTGATGACTGGAGGAGTCGTGATTTTCTTTGCCGTCACCACATGGTTAAATTAATAATTTTTCAAAACTAAAAATCAACTTCACCCCCAAACTACACAAACGATTTTGATAAAGTTTCTATGGGACTACCTTATAAGTACACCCATTTAAACAAAAAAAAATCAAATCGGTTTAGGCGTTTTCGAAAAATCGGTGAAGATAAATAAAAACAAAGATGGCTACGAATTGATAACCTACTCCTTTTGAAAGTCAGGTAAAAAGGCGAAAAAAAAAAAAAAAAAATGTCTTTAATGCCTATTTTTTGTGTCTCAGGGAGGCGGGCCACCGTCCCGTGGCAGCTCAGCTGATGCCGACGACCGCACACCTCCACCCCAGCTGCCTCCATCGCCGTTCGTCCCACCAGACACCAAATTCCCATCGTACAACTTCAACATAGCTGCGCTGGCTGATCCATCTTTGGCCGGTAAATATTTTTGTATGTTTCTTTCCAGTACCGTTATTACTTTAAGTTCAGCGAACTGTAATACTATGGAACAGTAACTTCAACATAATCATTGCGCAAGACGGCCTTATTAAATTTATATAAAATGACTGGTGCTTGACGCAGCGTCAACTGTTGGCCAATGTTCGCTATGACGCAGTGTTATACAGCAGCAGCCACTGATTGATCCAGCAATTGGCGGGATGTAACTTCAGTCAAAAAGTGTGTGTTTTAAGTACTAATTGAATGTATTTTTGATGCGGTATTTTTTTTCGCCTGATTATAGTTCCATAGTATTATATTTCACTGTTTTAGTTTATATCTTCTACTATCTTTATCTATTTCTTCTTGACCATTGGCGAATTCTTAAAAAAACTTGGATAAAAATAATGAAGATTAAGAGATTGTTATTGAGGCTACGTGATTTTTTAAATAAAATATTAGAGGAAATGCTTATGCTTAATCAAAGCTTTTAATAATATCAAATTGACCAAAACAATAACGTCAGAAGTTTAATAAGGAGCGAATCGATTAGACGCCTCTTTTTCAAATTACAGGTTAGGTAGATAACTTCAAGATGTAGTAGGATTGAGCTCTTCAGCTGCTTTTCAGATGCAACCTGTCCTATCTTTCTTCATGTTAAAAAAGTTCTCAGAGCGATGCATAAGATGTGATGGTGTTTCCAGGTCTGCCGAGCCCTCTGGCGCCCGACGGCATGGCGAGCACTTCTCAAGGTGAGTAACGGCTTGTTTAGCAACAAGTTTATTTTATGCATTCTACATATATTGAAACAAACGATATTTTTAATGCACTGTCTGTCGTATGCCACATCACCGCTTCCTCTCTGCTCTGTCATATTAGGTTTTATATTTTAAAAAATGTATGAGGCAATTATCACGTGATATATAATATATTATAATATACTTATATATTTAAATATCTCCTCTTAACCTCTATATTTATATATATATCTTCATTTGTGCTCTGTGTTCTGTAATAAATATTAATGTTAGCTTTTTGCGCTTTGGTTCGATGGAGTCGCATAGGTAACAACCTCTTTCGCTTTCAATCGCGTGACCTCTCTGGTTGTCCTGTTAATCATTGAACCAAAATGCAAATCTGGCGTGCATGTTTCTGTATTGTTACCATAGATTAATGTATATTATACAAGGAAGATATGCTAGCTTGTTTTCTAGATGTGATTTGAAAAGTGTGCTAGGCAACCCCTCGATCCCGTGTCTCCGATTAGGTTATTTCTGTTTTTATTAACTTTCTTTTTGCTATTTCGTTCTTTATATCCTCAATTTCATTTCAAATTTCCTTTCCACCATACCAATCATTTACTTCAATCAAAATGCACTCAACTTGTGACAAACAATTGGCTTTAAAAAACGCAATAAAAATCGTCATTCGGAAGAAATTAAACGAGTAAAACAAGAAGATTTCTAAATTAGTTTGGAGAAGCTCAGTGACTGAGCAGTTAATAGCGCGCCACCCGACCGACTGTAGGTTCATACCCGCGGGTCCCATGATTCATGCTTGTTTCTAAATACTCTCAAATTACCTTGATCGCATTGTCTTGGGAATCGAAATATCGTGTTAAATATAACTCACATTCAAGATCGGACAATGGATTTAGATGGAAACGTGGTGTCAGATTTTATTAAATATGCGACCAATTATTTCATTGAAGAGTAACATTGCTTGGAGATATTCGAGCCGCGAGGTGGCGAGCCTAGGGCCTAGCGTGCTAGCCCGGGGCGCGCCACATCATTACTAATACCGCTTGAGAGGGCGCGACGGCCGGCTATCATCAGAAAGGGGGGTGGCGGTGCTTGTACAGAGAGGCTACGATAAGGAGAGTGCATTAAAACTGCGTTCGGAAGCTTCGATGGGGCTAACTGCTTGTGTTGTGACCAGGTGGCGCCCGCACCCCCCAAGAGGAATACCGATGCGAGCCCTGTAACAAGAGCCTGTCCTCACTGACGCGGCTCAAACGGCACATTCAGAATGTACACATGAGGCCCTCGCGCGAGCCCGTCTGTAACATTTGTCGGCGGGTTTACTCCAGCTTGAACAGCCTGCGCAACCACAAGTCCATCTACCACCGCAAGCAACCGGCGCCTCCCGCCCCGGGGCCCTTCTTCCCCGTCAACTGACGGCAACCCCGCCGCGCACCCCGCGCCCCACCGTCGTTACAACCCACGTTGCCATTCGAAGAAACTAAGCTGCCATCGTAACCACCTAAACGCCATAGTCTTGCCCGTAGACCCTTAAGTTAAAACTGTAACGCGATATGTTCCTAACTGTACATAGCATAGATATACATGTACTTTGCATGCGCATCGCAGACTTTAATATATGTATGTATCATTTATATCACTAAATACGCTTGGGCGCGAGCGTACCGGCGGCCTGCCGTCGCTACGCTTGCGTCGAAACGCCTCTGGAACCAATTGGGACATCTGTGATCGGTGCACGCATAACCACCAACGTTTCGAAGCGCATTAGTCAATTCGGTATACCTAAGCACGTTGAATTGCCTCTACAACCCAGGTTCTCAAAATTGCCACGTATGTGGAACGAATTGTGCCAATTGGTTCCTTGTATTTGGGACCTGTTGGATGCGAGCGGTCGCAGTGGTGTGGGTGCGCGCGGCCGGGCTCGCCTGCGGGCCCGGGTTTGACTAATGCGCTAATGTTGGTTGTTATGTGTGGCGCAGTGGGCCCCTTGGGCGCGGGGCACCGCTGTGAGGTCTGCGGGAAGCTGCTGTCGACGCGGCTCACGCTGAAGCGGCACACGGAGCAGCAGCACTTGCAGCCGCTGCACTCGGCGCGCTGCAGCTTGTGCCACAAGGTGTTCCGAACGCTCAACTCGCTCAACAACCACAAGAGCATCTACCACCGCCGGCAGCGCGGCGCGCCGCCGCAGCCGCAGCCGCAGAACCTCAGCACGGCGCCCGGGCCGCACCCCGACACCAAACTCCCCCCCGCACACCACAACATCGACTTCTACAAGTTCAAAGACCAGTTCAACGTTTAAACATTCAAATTTCAGAAAAATCTTTTTATTTCACTATATATTTTATATCGGGATTCGTTGATATATTTTACGTTACTGTGTTAAGATTTCTATCAAATATTTATTTCGTATGTAAACCTTTGAACTTGTCGTTTGAACGACCTTGACCATGACACGACACGCCACAAGTCGCGAGGTACGCCGACATTCCAGAGGCGGCGAGTCCTGCCGGCGCCTGCGCACGCGCCGCCTTCCGTGCAATACTGCGGTATGTGAATTTCCTGACTTTTTACACTATGTTAAATGTGTGACAATAAGGCGAAGAGAAAAAATAATATTTTGAGAAAAGATGAAAAATCTTGGTGCTGTAAATTTATATATTAGGCTTAAATTTATAAAAAGGAACAGTGTTCGAGTAAGTAACAGAAGAGGCATATTCATTTCAACATTGTGTTCATTATTCGGCGTTTTGCAATTATTTATTCTGTATTTACCTGCATGATCTCACTCTTAGATATTTATACGAGATTACTAAAACATATTTAAAAATATAAAAATTATATACACGAATATATAATTGGCTTATGAGGCTTTTTAAATTTTTACTTTGATAGTTAGGTGTTTTTGTTGAGTGTAAGACTGAAGTTCAGACATAGCACCAGTACAGGATTAGTTTCCACCCGCAGGAACACACACAAATAACCCGGACGTTTGCCACAAGCACACATATACAGGACATACAAAATACATACATACAACTGCTTTTTTTCGATCGTTTCACTTTATTTCGAGGCGCAAGTTTGCCTTCCATTTCGTACAATGCGCAATACCAGCATTTAGCCAGTGAATCGCAAGGTGCCATTTTAAATGATATGGCTATTTTATTTTTTAGTTTAGTCAGATTTGTAGTTACTTTTTCAAACTTTAGTCTTATTGAAATCTTGTGTTCGTTCTTTTTATTATAATTATTGTTTCGTTACTCTCTTTTAAGCTTAGCGTTTTTCGATATTATTATATTTTTTTACTCTACCTGCAATTATGTACATTTACTACTTACAAGTTTGTTGCTGTTTCGTTGTACAATTTGTAATTAAATTACACATTATTATTATATAAAATACATAATAGGTAATAGCGTAAATGTTTAATAATTCTCAGTGTTAAATGTTCCTAAATTTGAACAGTGTGAATTTTTTGACTATACTATTTTGAATCACCGTTTTCATTGCTTGCCATAAAATAGTTGTAAAGCAATTATGGATGTTGCAACAGACGAATAAAATATTTAAATTTGGGACAATACTGCTCAAATGAGGGTTTACCGAGTGATAATATGGCGCAAAAAAAAAAAGAAGATTATTCAAGTTGATGTTGGCCAAAAATTATGATAATGAAGATGGTTTTTCGAAAAATCGCACACGAGTTGGCACCATCGTCATTGAATATGCAATGTTAGGCATTTCGGGTTATTATTTTCAAACATTGCCTGATTTGTAGAGTTCAATCAGAATTTTATTGTGACGGCAGTAAAATTGTCTAATTGCTGTCCAATAATAAAGTTAATTGGACATGACCTTTCAATGCCGTATTTTTTGTTTTATAAATGCTGCGGAAAACAAGAGTCCACGATAAAAATCCAAAAGAAAAAATCCTTACAAAATATATGCAAAAGTTTGTATTATGTTTATTTAGCACAACGCCCTAAAAATGTGTGATATGCATAAAAAAATGTGTAAAAAAAAATATATCATACAATTCTTTAAGCCTCATGATGCTTGACATAGTTGTGAACGAGATATCAACTTGACTTATTAAAAAAAATATCTATAATTATTAAGTATATAACATACTCATATAATAATATCGCTGGAAACCCCTTATATAAAGCAGTATCAGAAACAATTAATAAAGAGTGTATGATCAGAAAGTCCACTAGCGAAGCTATAGAGATAAATAACGTTGCGGCATCCATAAAGCCAGTTACTGTGTTTCGTTGTACTACCTATTCTAGTTGAGTAACATCACTATCGAGACAGTCTCGACTAAATCAATACTGTTATTCTTTTATAGCGTAAGAAATCTTAAGTGTAAATGTAACACATAATTTATTGTAAAACAATAGTTACACTTTAAGTAATATTAGTGCCTGCTTGATTACTATACTATTGTGTTCTTTATAATGAAAAAAGACATATTTTGCGTAACTTCTTTAGGAGTAGTGTTGGAAACACTCACCTAGTGCTTAACACTTTAACTAACAAGTATATGAGAGGCTTCCTAAAATAAATTTTAATGCTATATGTTATAAGATTCTGTTGTTATTGCTAGATACATAATGCTTAGCCTTTACAGTTTGTTTAGTTATTAATTAGTAAGCTTTATATTAAATTGGAAGACTAGTGTTTTGGTGCTAAATTGGAAATGTTCGTGTTAGGAAACCTAAGGAAATTCGGAAAAGGAAAATTCACATTTTGAAATAATTTTCGCAACATTCCGTTTGAAATGAAAATGTTAAGTTTTTATTTGCAAAACATTTGCAAAGTTTCAACGTAAAAATGTAGGATTGTTGTTTTTGTCTAGTAATTTAGTGATAGTTTTTTCTTGTTAATTTGGGTTTGGGAATTAAGTTAGTTGACTAACTAGAAATAAGGTTTATCTGAATTCATATAGATAATAGCTACTACATGTTTAATTTACGATTACAGGGATGTGCTGCAAAGGCAGTACGGTTATTATTCGGCTATTTTGTAATAGCACTAAATGAAGAACTTGTGAATTTATTTAGAAAAAAAAATACTTTGTCTCTGGTTGAAAAAATGCCAAAATGTAATAAGCGCTATAGACTGATTAGAGTAAGACGCGTTTGAATTGTACACTATTAGGCATAAATTATAGATAAAAATGTACATTATTTACTAAATTAACAATTTTATAAAATTCGCTCTTTGAGCGGCGAGTCGAAGCGTGGACCGTTTGGTGTTTTCGAAATTTTCTTCGTTTAAAGCTATTAGGTGCTAAGTTTTTGGGATCTCAAGGGGTGGCCCCCTCCGGGGCGCCTCTGGGTTTTAATGGGTGAGACTACACCGTGTTCTAAGGAGCAGAACACATCCCTGTCAAAACTACATTAGTTAGGATCTTAGCAAGTTTAAGACTGTTTCTGTGACCTGTTTATGTTTTTATCTATCTACGAGTTAAGATGATTTCGGGCGTTGCAAGCGTCAACTTTATTCGATGTGTTCTTATACTTCTTGTTGGCATTTTTACTTATTTTATAAGGAATCTAAATTAATTTATTGGTTGTTGTATTGAAATATTATATTTTTTTCTTAAATTATTGTTCTATTCTACTGTCCTTGTTCTTAATGTTTTTGTTGAAGATTAACATCTGTGTAATGCAGTCCATTAGAATTTAAATTTTCATTGTTTAATGAAATTTTTGTGCCAAAATAATGTTGTTTAAGTTGTCTTCCAAGAAATTGTGACGAAGAAGGATAAGATTGGGGCTAAATTGTAATAATGGGCTGCACTCTATATTCATATTAGGTACCTTATAGTTTCACATCACATTATATATAAATAGTTCTTTTTCTTCCTTAATTTTATTAAAAATACTTGAAGTAACTACTCATAAAATGTAATTGTAATCGTTAAACCGAACTTCATAAATCCTAATATTGATGATAATGGCGTTTTTAATAAAAACAAATATACAAAAAAGTATTGCCAGTTTTATTAGAACCTCCCATCCGCCTAAAGTCGCTTGTAGACTGTAGAGCAGATTTTTGTTTTGCCGCACTTTTTCTGTTGTAATCGGAGGCTTTGCATCAGGTTTCTCGCCTACAATGTGTTCCCGGCTTTGCATGCTGTTTGTATAACACTCATCGGCCACTGTAGCTTCGCCATCATTTCTATTTATTTTATTTCTTTTCTATTTTCGAAAATTTTAAGTTTATTTTTTTATAATTTCAAGTCACTTTGTTTCACTATTATTTTGTTCGAAATTTGATTAAATGTCATAAATGTTGCCATTGGCAAATTGGACTCCCAGTTAGGTGGTAACGTATTTTGTTTTACCGCGTACGGGGTCCAACCCCATTTGTTTTGTTTTCCGATCTGTTTCCAGGTAAAAAGTTGTTCACGTGCTCGCTGTGTGGGAAGGTTCTGTGCTCCAAGGCCTCTCTGAAGCGGCACATCGCCGACAAGCACGCAGAGAGGCAGGAGGAATACCGCTGCACGATTTGCGAGCGCGTGTACTGCTCTCGGAACTCCCTGATGACTCACATATATACCTACCACAAGTCGAGGCCGGGGGAGACGGAGCAAATCCGGTTTTTTTAGTGACTACTCGGGCGGAGTTGGCGCGGCGTGCGGCAGAGCTCATCTTGCAAAGAGAACCATGAGACCAACCTACACTCGACCGCCGTACTTAGCATCACCCACAAAGGTTAGAACTTGTTTATAGACGCAACAGTGTAGGGCGGCTAACTCATTAACAATACGATTCTATTTGACTAGACTAAGTGTAGGGTTTAAGGTCCTTTTTAGTTTACTTTACTGGTTCTTTTATTTGAAATTTATAATTTAACGTTTATTTGGATTGTTTTCTTGAACCTAAGCCAAAGGCCCCCTCCCATCGGGTTTCGCAGTTTTGACGTTGTTGTGTTGCTTGGAGCATGCTTCTATCATTTTTGTTATCACGTGTTTCTGTGTCATTGTGGTTGAGAGAAATTTCCTAAAATTTTGAATTATACAAACTCGTGATTACTGTGTAGTTAGTCAATGTGTACAGTGCATAATATTAGTATTATATTATTATAACCTCATACATTCTACGTATTATAAAATTAACTTTCAATACCATATGCATTTGACTTTTGGATTGTCTCATGACTGTTTCATGTGTTGCCAGCTAACAAAATTTACCAGAACTTTTCGTAAAAGCGAAGGTGACTATAAGTTTGAAAATTTAATTTTGTGGTTTCCAGCTGTCCCGCCCCTCCGTATGCCCCCGCCCACCGCCGGCGGGATCAACGAGCCGCAAGAGTGTCCCTACTGCCGCAGGACATTCTCTTGTTACTATTCCTTGAAACGACACTTCCAAGACAAGCACGAGCAGTCCGATACTTTGTACGTCTGCGAGTTCTGCCACCGAAGGTATCGAACCAAGAACTCGCTGACCACGCACAAGAGTCTGCAGCACCGAGGCTCCAGTGGAATGCTGAAGCGGCTCCTGAAGACGTCGGCGCTGCACAGCGCGCTGGCCCCCGCGCCGCACCACCTCTTCGACCTCGGCGCCAGCGACCACGCCCCGCAGTTGCCGCCTGGCCTTCAATGACCACAGACTATGGCTTAAATCGGTGGCAAAACTCCCTATTCCAAATAAACTTGGGCGCACGCGCAAGACTATTTGCAATATGGCCAAATGGACGCGGATGCGAAAGGGATAGCATAACATATGTGCAATATAACGGACAATGCCAAAACAATGCAGGACTATGCCGCATTTTAATGGTTAATCGTATTATAATTAGTAAAATATTGACGTTAGGTTAAAAATTACATAAACAGTATTGTCGCACGCGGCTGTAGAAGCCGTTTAGTGTACGCTTCGAGGATCGGACTTCGCTTGGTGACTTTGACAGTACGCGAGTTACTGGCATTTTCTAGGGAAAATGTTAAACAGTGTTCAATATGACAATGTAATCCAGAGCAATACTAAAGTATTAATATTTCTAGTAATGCCAAAATAATGCCAACTCTATTCTAAAGAGATACATTTTTAATCACTTTTCGATAAAATGTCTAGTGTCAAATTAGATTCGGTAACTGTACAAAAAAGAACGTACAAATTTTAAACAGTAAATTTAAAAGTGGAAAGAAAATATTTTTTAAAGAAACTTTTTTCGGAACGCCAAAACTAAATTTAAAATACAGATTATTTAGGAATTAATTACAAAAAAAAATTAGATTAAAGAATGTTGAATGTTGAGTAAAAAATTAAAGACTTCTTAGAATCTGATTTCGAAAGTACAAAATTTAACGTCTAATTGAACAATATAAATCTATTCTATGTGCGTTTGGCTTCAATAATAATAATATTAATATCATCAATGTTTAAGTAGCCGTGCCTTCGTTCGCTCGATGCCATAGATGGCGTCACAGAGTTGCCGAACTGGGAGAATCGGTGTCAGGACGGCGACCGGCGGGGGGCCTAAACATCAGAACAAGATGGACTAACACCATAAACAAAATATTGAAAATACACTACTCTTCATTAAAGAAAATGACAAATTTTCACTAATTTAAAAACCTTTTTAATAAAACAATGTAATTCATGAAAATTTGTAATTTTCATTATTATAAATGTTTATTTTCAATTCATCGTATTAGTCCAAATTGCGTATGGTGCATGTATAGGCTCGTGTTAGGCGCATTGCACGAACGAACGATGACGTTGGGCGGTGAATTTGACAAGTTTCGTGGGGTTGCCATCTCTCGGTGGCTTCCTACAATACAGGGTTAAGAGTGAGTAAAGAGTGACGTAGGATAGAGGCGCCGGTAAGCCTGTGGAGGGTCTTCGAAAAGCAGTTCGACGATCGTATACGTGTGCATGATTTCAAATCATGGAGTAAAATTAATCATTTCTTCTGTATAAAATTACGTAGACTTTAGGTATTAATTAATAGAATTATATTTAACCTGTATCCATTTTCGGATTTCTCTCTATGAGTGTATAGTGGTTCTTATTTAAATGTCGACCAACGTAGCGGACGTCTCGTTATGAAAATTTATTAGATTTATTATTATTATATTCTCAAAATCTTAGAATTAACCATAAGATGGCTGCAGATTGTATAAAATTATTTTATTTACTTATATGTAGTAAATTTGCTTGAACCGCGTTAATTTCAAATAAGAGTCTTACATATCTTCTCAGGGTTAAATATTGACGAATTCAATACAATATCAAATGTTTAAACAGTGAATTTACAATGCTTAGTTCTACATATCACACAAAGTCAATATATCTACAAATACATATGAAATAAAGTATTTAACACCGTGATATTTCAGAAAGCCAAAGAAAATGAAGCGGAAATGATATCTGCAGTATAATTCCAGTAGAGTTAAATGGAAAATCAAAATTTAAAATGTATCGTGCCATATCCAAATCAAAAATAAAACCTTACAATTCGGTACATATCAAATCACTAAAAGTGATAGTGTTTTTGAAACGGTTTACTATATCAATGCTAATACGACATCAATGCAAAAACCAAGTACGGTACCAATGTAATTTTAACAAGCCGCTGACAACCAATATCCTTGCATTTATTTTTCCAATTTAAAAAAAAATCGGGTTAAGGTCGTAATTTAAGTTTTCGTATTTTATTTTCTTTTGGAATGTTACATTTTCGTACTTTGTGATAATGTATTTACATTTAATGAATGTTACTTGCTATAACCAGATAGTTTTAATAAGTTTGACATTTTAACCTCAGCTTAAAATCTAAGATATTAATTTAAATTCACGTCGGGTAGTTTCGTTAACCAACATCGTATAACGCATATACCTCCGTTTTTTCGTAATACCTCAACTATATTATTTTGTTTTATAATTTTTATCGAATGTTACTGCTACATGACTGGGAACAGAATCACAGTAATGGAACAGAATACGTCAAAACCGTCAGCAGGAGCTTAGAGGAGTAAAACAAGCGGGTAGTTTGAATTGTAAATATTTATAAGTTAGCTCCAACACGCAAAAATCGTGGCATCGTTTGGATTAGACGCCTCGTGATATTATTAACTAAATAGTAAATAGAAACATTAATGGAAAGGATTTTTATATATTCTACTAATGGATTTATTGATAGTGAAACTTAGAAGTAGTAACATAACATTATTAATGTTTTTGTGTTTATTGTTTTCGCTGTGCAATCGTTTTGCCGGACCGCGCGGTCCGGGCTTGGACAGTTCGTTGAGTTATTAAAGTTTCCCACCAAAATATAGTTTGAAAGTTTTTTTGGTGTCTGTAATTCTAAATTAATTGATCTCAATGAACAGCTGCGAACTACATCATTCGGAGACAGCCGTTGGTGATTGTTATTAGGTCTTATTGTTTATGTTAAGTTTGGAAACGTGTCGGCAAAAAGGGAATCGCAGTTAGAAATTCTAAAAGCAATGCGTAGTGCAGGCCCGAGAAAGGAAACAGCGAAACAATATATATCTTATTTTGCAATGTATACCAAAATACTGCATTTTTTAAATAGTAAGATTAAAGTGAGAAATCTTTTTATAAATTATACGCGTTCTGGATTCAGCTATATAATTTTTGCTTCTTTGCCAATTAACTATTAAGTTGAATAATTAAATACTTTGAACCGACTGTGTTACTACTAAGTAGGGTAATGCACAAATAATCAACAACGGGATGCCTTCTGACAGTACAACTATTACAATAGCCTACAGTAGGTAAATATAAATAAGACTATAATACACTTTAAAATGGCATTGTGGGGTTACACACCGAGAGCTTATCCGCCAAATTATTAATGATTGACAAATATAAACACATTTATCTTGCGTGATATTTATCACATATCAATCTACTTAAATAGTTTAAATTCAAGCCCTGAAATGTCATTTTATTGTAACCATTATTATCACAATTAATTTGCAATTGTCAATTGTTTACGCGTAATCTCATCCAAATTATTTTGAATTCAAAATATTTGATTGCATTCTAGACCTCCAGGACACTGCCATTAGTCCGCGAAATTTAAAAATAAGTAAAAAAAAAAGTAACGTGGAAATAGGTTATTTAAAATAGTTTTGTCTTAACGGGTACTAATACCATGTTCACAAATAATTCACAAATCATCAGCGTTTTAAAACTGCTTTTAAGATGTAAGTATTACCTCCAATAAGAATAAGTATTACCTCCAATTTATTTTAATGTGTTTAGTCTGCCACCTGTAAGGAGTCGGACGAATGTTAATTTATGTGTTAACAATAACCAGATTGCACTAACATCTAAGCATATTTACCATTAAATCAGTTATATTGTAAATATCAATTTATATAGCACTTGTTACATAGTTTTTCCCATACACACATACATTATTTTTGTTAATCCATATCCATATTTAAAATGCAATAGATTTCCCATTTCTGTTTTCAGTTATAGAAATAATAAACCGACTTTAAAATGTCTTGAAATGCATTTATTTAACCAAAAAAATATTAAAATAATAATCTTATATTTTGACGTCAGTTGCAAGTGTATTGCTATAAATGAAAACAGCAATGTACCAGTACCTACAATAGTTAATTTATTAAAATAATTATTTGCTCGATCAGGGTATCGACAGTCTTTTAAGATTAAATCGACATCATACTGACATGTTGCATAATCTATTACGGTTTTATTCCAACATTTATAACTCCCAATGATACACTACTCATATACATAAAAAAAGGTTTTCTTAAATACACAACACCAGCTGGCAACACTGCAATGTCATGTCCAATTATCTTTTGTCATTTCATTGGACAAAAATTGTCCAATGTCAATATTAGATCATGATTGGATCAAGTATCAGTGTTTCCGTCTATTGTTACTCATTTCAGTTGACGTTTTTATAAATGTTATTTTTTTTTACAAATTTCAAATACATACAATAATTTTCAGAATAGTTAAAAGTAGTAACACAATGTTGTCCTTTTTTATATCTATAGTTGATTAGTGAGTCGATTTGGTCTTAAGTGCATAGCTTTAATATGTATACCAGTATCTTCCACTTTTAATAGTAATATTATCGTAATGATACAGTTTAGCAATAGTTTCCGTGAGCCAGAGTACCTCAATACAATATATAGTTATGTATGTATTACACTTATCAATAAGCAAAACTATCTTGGCAGATTTTTCGATAACTAAGAATTATTATCTTAAAAAAAGGTTGTTGAAATAAGTAATATTGTGATGTCTTTTTTAATTTTAGGGTCTTATTTATTTCGCATTTAGTTTAGGTTATGTATTATTTAATATCGGAAGACGGACAATAATATTTTGAATATTATACTTAAAAATTCCGCCTTTTTATTTGTATATACGTATTTGATAGATAAGCATTATTAATGTTTCAAACAATACTTTAATAACAAGTTGACGTCACGACGAATCTGCCGAGCCTTCTGATTCTAGTTACATACTATAAAAATAGTTCCGTAACTCAAAGTGCACTTACATTTTTATAGTAAAAAATATAAGTATTACTAAGTGAAGTCAGCCCTGGTCGAGCATCCGTTGACACCCGTCTCATACCTATAATAAAAATATTTACAATATATTATGTACACGCTTATGACAAACAATATACTGACAGTTATATGAAGTAGAATTAACTTTTATCTACAGATTAAGTCGTGATGCCGTTCTGTTGAAATTCTCCCAAAAATACGCAAAAACTTTTGTTAAAAGTTTGTTTCTCTCGCGAAATTGGTAAATGTGTAAACGGCGGACTTTAACAGAATCGTATCACTGTCCTGTTATGCTTGGGTAACACATTTTATACACAGAAATATTTTTTTAAGAGAAAAACAATTTATATGTGAAAGTTAATTAAGTGGCAATTCTAATTTTTACTGCACTATATTTTGCTGACACTTAGGATTAGATTTTTCTCTTTTTTTCGTAATTTAATGTATGCACGATCTGCGTTTTTAATTAGCAACATTTTCTTTTCTAAGCCAATGTCTAGGTGATACATACTCTCGTCCTATCAACATCTCAGAATCATTCGGGCGTAAGTGTAACGGCAAAAGAGCGTACGTGTCACTTGAGGCATTTTAGCCTAAACTAATATTGTGTTATTATGTAAAAGTTATGGTTTGCCATCGTTGAACAAAGATAAAATATGTGTTATATACCTTTAGTTAATGAGTTTTGTTATACTTTTAACGTTCGGGATGGGTCCGAGGATGATGTACAAAAATGTTTCATAGTATTGTGTATCGATCGAATAAGGTTACTAGGTGTGTCTGGCCCGTGCGTAAGCGGCCCGGTAGAGAGTTAGGGCTTCTCTTGAAATTGTTGTAAGTTGAAACAACTTTGCAGTCGGTGAAAGACACTTAAAGTACTATTGTTGTAGGTTGTAATGGATTCGAATTATGGCGAATAAAACGGGAGGTTTTGACGTTCACTGAAATTTTGAGACCACCTGCTTAGCAAAATTCTGGCAACTATTATTCTTGGTCAATGCAGTCTTGCAATATTGATCGAAAACACAAAAATAAATAAAGTTAGGCGATAAAATTCTCCGTTGGCGGAAAATAAACGTTATCTTATAAAATAAGGTTTTGTAAATATGATAAAGTTAGCTCAAAATTAGTTGAGAATCGGCTAATTTGATAGAAATTTAGAAATTAAATTTATGCACTTTATAACACAGATTTATATACAGCAATGTGTTATAATGCTAGGAAAAATAAGTGTAGAAAGCATAATTATGTATATAACTGGACCTGGTATGATTCTTTTAGTTTTACGATATATAAATTAAGGACATAATACTAAAACATTCGTTCTTAGTCCGGTAATTGTGGATAATTATGCGTTACAAGTTTAAGAAATACACGAATAAAGGAGATATGGTGTATGGCCCTCTAAAGTGTTATATCCTAATTTCAGTGATCGTCCAAACCAAGTCTTTACTTGTTTTGATGTTGTTGATATATGTGATTAAGGAATCAACTCGGGTCGGTACATATCAATGGTCGGAAACTTAGTACTGTAAGTATCTTGTTATCTGACACGGTATTCTTCAACACAGTGAACAAAAACAAAAAGGACGTAAGTACACTCTATTGCGCGGACATACGACCTTTTTGTTATGTGTTTATTTGTAAAATTTAGGAGCATCTTGCTATTATGTTTTGGACTTCTGCGAAAAGAACTTTGTTTGCCGTTTGGGTTTCTCGTTTTGAAATCTGCAATCTGAATTCTCATGCGAAGTATAACAGTTGGATGTAATAAAAGTATAAAATAAACTCGCAGTGATTCCATTGACGATGTGTATTTTTATTTATTTCACCTTTCACAGAATATGATAGTATCCGGGGAAAAATAAACTAGTTTAAAAATACTTTGTATATGAATAAATAAATAAAAATATACGGACAAATAACACTGATTGAGCTAGCCCAAAAGTAAGTTCGAGACTTGTGTTATGGGGTACTAACTCAACGATACTATATTTTACAACAAATACATATATAGATAAACATCCAAGGCCCAGGACCATTTGAAAAAGGCCATTTCACAACTTGCCCTGACCGGGGATCGAACCTACCTATGGGTGTTAAATTAGCATGATGACCACTACGCCACGGAGGTCGATAAATAATTATAATACTTAATAGAATAAAATATTACAAAATAACAGCCATCGATATAGTTCATTTGCTGAACTGATTTGCATGCTGTCGGCAGGAGACAAAGGCAGCGTCTTGTGAAAGTTGATTCCGCCTTTGAAGCTCGCCGACGACATAAACCTATTGAACGAATAGACTATACAGCGTGTGTACACAGTGTGTAAGTAAAACGTAGGGAATATGCTCTCTTTTCAACATTAAAGACGCCAGGCTAAATCTGTGGGAGAGAGGCCATACTGTGCCTAGTTTTATTCCACCACGCGAGGAACTTTCCCTGGCCATGAATTGCCATGGCCTATTTGGAAAGCGCTCAACAGACTGCGAACCCAGGTAGGGCGCAGCAAAGACAATTTGGTCAGGTGGAAAATACTGAGCAGCTCGCATGACAAAAAGTGCGAGTGCGGCTTCTCTCCACAAACGATGTCCACCTTTTATCATGCCCGAGGTGTCCAAACACCTGCACCTTGGCTTATATGCCGCCTCCGACAATGCAATAGATAATCCTTACTATCCACAGTAAATAAATATGAAAGGTTGATAAGAAAATCTTAATCAGCGACGAACATGTGATACTTTAAAGTTTCAATTAGAAAGAGAAGTCCGATATGGACTGGTGACGTCAATGTTCATATCACCTATACATTTACCATAGAAAATAGCGTTTTTCCCAGTGAGATAGACATATTTTCGTAAAATCGTTACATCTCGTTCGGTTTTCGACCAATTTTTATTCTGTTTTCACTATTAGTACTTTACTTTTGAATATTTTTGGTTAAACTAGTTAGATAACACATATTTTTTTATAAATATTCTCTAAGACATATAAATTATATGATTTTACTCAACTCTTTTGTATGGCACTTGTCAAGCTATGTCAAATTCGTTGCGACAAATATTATTTCATATCTATCCATATTATACCATTTTTTTTCTTTTTGAGGAGCGCGACTACCTGGCGGGAGTTCATATTACTAACGCTTTTGCATGTAAAGCGACACCGAGAGTGGTCCGCACTTGGATGGGTCGCCGACCACAAGTAACATAAAAATGTCTCGAGCTCCTGCGTGCTTCGGAAGGCATGTATAAGCCGTTGGTCCCGGCTGTTATCATAGTCTGGCAGTCGTTAAGCTATACTAGATGCCTTTAGGTAGCTTGAAACTTTGTCATTAGTGTTGGTCACATACACGTTCTAAAAACTACAAAAAACTCACCAATTTGTTATACGATGTCCGTTTAATGCTCAGGAAGGTCAACTCGCGGGAGTTGCTGATTTTCCGCTCTATGCATACACCTACAACTTTTGGTTCTGTACGTTAGTACCTCACACTGTTGTGGCGGAATTCTAAAAATGTAAAATCAAAAGACTTCTGATATTCTGCTACGCGTCCGTAGCACCCACTACGCCGTAACTTATGCCTACGCGGTAGCGTAGCACGTCGTAGCAGAAAGCCGCACGTGCAAACTTCCAAACTCATGAAAACAAATCTTCGTTGCAAAAAACGGAATCCTTATGCATTCGTCATGTCTGTCTGTCTGTCAGTCCGTATGTCACAGCTTCTTTTTCGAAACTATAAGAATTATACTGTTCAAACTTGGTAAGTAGATGTATTCTGTAAACCGCAATAAGATTTTCACACAAAATTAGAAAAAAAAAACAATAAATTTTGGGGGTTCACCGTGTACTTAGAACTGAAACTCAAAAAAAAATTTTCGTCAAACTCATACGTGTGGAGTATCTATGGATAGGTCTTCAAAATGATATTGAGGTTTAATTTTTTTCTAATAGTCTGCGCGAGAGACACTTCCAAAGTGGTAAAATATTCCCCCCCCCCTGTAACTTCTAAAATAAGAGAAGGATAGTACTAAAAAAAAATTATGATGTACATTACCATGCAAACTTCCACCGAAAATTGGTTTCATACAAATGATGTTGATGAATGTGTAACTTGACGTTTAGAAGAACGTATTTAATTTAAATTGTAGGAAAATAGCGATATAGAAACGTTTTAGCCCGTTCGAGACACAACTAGTTTCCCGCCTAGCATAGAATAACTCTAAGACTTCTAGTGAATGTCTTAATAAAATAAATAAATAATTAATAAATATATACAAATTACGCTGCTGCGCTACCCCCAAAGTAAGTTCGAGACTTGTGTTTTGGGATACTAAGTCAACAATACTACATTTTATAACAAATACATATATAAATAAACACCCAAGACCCAGGACAATTTGAAAAAGGCCATTTTCCAACTTGCCTTGACCGGGGATCTAACCCGGAACCTCTGTGTGGCGGACTAGCATGGTGACCATTACGCCACGAAGGTCGTCAAATGCGCTAAGATGCGATACTACAATACATATGTAAGCACAAACATCTCGTACTACAAATTTCAAAAGAGAATTAACTTTGGGTGGTGGCCGATTGTACAACTTTTCGCACAAACGCATTCCCAAAGAGGGTTGACGTCAAGCAGGCTGCCGGTCGTAAATCTAAAGCCTAATCATTTAAACTGTTACTTCTATCTCTTCTTTACTAAGTAGTTACACAAACTCTTTGGCATTCCTTGGTCTGTCTGACATCCATATTATATTTGGAGAATAAAAAGCGGAAAAGCGCACTTTTAGGGTTCCGTAACCAAAGGGTAAAATCGGGACCCTATTACTAAGACTCCGCTGTCCGTTTGTCCGTTTGTGTGTCCGTCTGTCCGTCCGTCTGTCACCAGGCTGTATCTCACGTGATAGCTAGACAGTTGAATTTATACAGATGATGTGCCTATTTCTGTTGCCGCTATAACAACAAATACTAAAAATAGAGCAAATTACATACAACAAAGGTGATTTTTTATAGAAAATGGTACGGTACTCTGCCTGGTTACGACAAAAGATTGCCTGTAAGAAATTGCTTAGAGCATTTTCTAGTTTTTAAGATAAATAAATATTTTGTGCAATAATGGGTATTGTATTGTACTCTTAGTGTGCGAGCCCGACTCGCACTTGGCCGGTTATTTTTTTAATCATGTGCTAAACTAGCCTGTAATAGGACCTTTGCGATATGCTGTATCGTGCCATCTTGAACATTTCTTTCTCTGCGGAATAAGTATTGCGAATATTGCGATCACAAACAAAGTATTCAGGGGTTCCAAGCACAAATAAGGAAGGAAAGAAATACAATATAAATTAATAAATAGACAACAAAATCTTTTTCCGTGCCATAAAAACTTCAGAAGTATTAAAAATAAGATATTTAAATGTCACGATGACAGTGACAGCACCTTTAATGTTTCTGCTTTATAATTTTCCCTAAAGTTTAGGGTAAAAATGATGTCATAACAGAAGAACATTTTTAGACTGTACAATTAATACGTGTCGAGAATTCGAGAACCACCCTTTTTTAATTTTATTTAACCTTTACTGCACAAAATACAGACCTCTTCCTCAAAGCGGGAACTTCCTGTCAATTGACCCAGGTAGACTATACTGGTCAACAACTTCAAGGTTATAGCATAGTAGGTGGACTTATTAAGCATTATCTATTAGCCAACTTTTGGCTTTATGAAAATGCTTGAATCTTGTCTAACTTTGCTGATCAAGACAATTTTTGAGCATAGGTGCTGCTCTATAAATTATATTATTCCGAAAATTAGGTGTCATAATAACATTATAACGTTTTTTTTTGGTCCTACCTAGCCTACCTTGCAACAATCTTTTTATGAATTAGAAACCGAAAGCAGCATCTTTTACCAAACTATGGGCTAAATATCTTTCTTATCAAGCGAGTTATAGATAAGTGCCAGCTTTTTCGTGCTGCCTAAAGGAATTTGTCGACTACGTCAGATTCCTTTAGGCAACTTGATCACAAAGTACATATAGTATACCTACGGGTAGATTTACGAAAATCTTTTAAGACTGATTAGACGGTTAACACAGCTAAACAAAAAATGCTTATAACATATTATTTTATGTCCTTATAAATACAAAAAACCTAAAAATATAACTAAAATGAACGTAGTGGACAACACCAATGGCACCGCCATAATTTTAAGTCCACTAACTCGTTATAGTAACCTTTACATGCCTTTTTTTCTCTACACTTACCTTTTTAATATTTTACTGTTAACTTTCGGATTCATAAAAATTTACAAACATTTATTTGATTTAGCCCGGGTTTATTTTTATAAATACATAGGGTAAGTATTTTTCTAAGTTTAAGGGGTAATCAAAAGCATTGTATGGTAACACTGGTTCGATTTGACAATACTGACATTTTTTGACAGTTAGTTGCGTGACATTGACACTTGCAATTTTGTTTTGCAGTGCTTTGCAAATCGTCAACATTCGCACGTGTTTTAGACCAATTTTCTCAAAAAGTTAGTGATAAATGTTCAAAAAATGGATGCTTACGACATCTTCAAGAAACTTACTAAAGGCTTAACATTTAAACATCGTGTTCTGGGCGTCAAAAATATTGTAAGCATTAAATTATAACCTCCAATCTTGTTACATTGAAATGTTACATTTTGTATTAATTTTACTGTATTTATCCTTTAGGAGAAGAATGTAAAAGCAAAAATAGATATAAAGGAAGAGGATTCACACATTAAAAAGGAAGAATTAAGTGAAGAAGAAAATGAAAATGCAAGTGAACTTTCTGATGGCTTGAAGTCTTCCGATAAGGAAGGCGACGGTCAGAGTGATGGAGAAGATCTGCAGCTAGTGGAGGGGGTGAAAGTAGGTGAAAGGAAGAAGAGGAAGAAGAAAAAGGAAAAGACTGAAGACTTACAGAAAAAACTGCAGCTTGAAGAGGTTAGTACTGTTTATTAATTAAAAAAAAGGAATAAAACAGAATATATCTCTATCCCTAACCTCTCAGGCACCCAGTGACGTGCACAGTATCCGACATTATTATTAGGATGGACAGGGTAGACAATTGGATAAACTTTCCAATAAGGACGGTTGAGTTGGAGGTTGATATTTATTTAGCAAAAAGAATAACATCCAAGGAGTCACTGACCGAAATTACCATAAACAACGCTTTGCGATAGTGGTTTTCAGCGCGCCCTATATGAAGAGCTTTTTTTTAACAAGCGGTAGCGATTTTCGTCGCGTCACTAGTATCGGGGTGACCTTTTCTTAATAAGCGACAGCGATTTTCATACAAACTTTAAATCGCTGTATCTTCATAAGTTTTTGTTTCCGCAGGGTGGAGGTTGCATAGAAGGGTTGCTACTATTCCCCCCTGACCCCCTCCCCCCTTCCAACCCTTAAATCAAATCCTTGTTGGAAATTTCTACTGACAAATTCTATGTGTCTGTATAAAACACAGACAGACCCATTGTTATAAAATTAAAGGCGCCATCAAATATAAAATCTTTAATAGTTTTTAATTTCACCTGTCCCATTCTGTCGGACTGCAGTGGCGTGCACTCCATACAGACAAATAGAAATTTGTCTACCCTGAGCCACCTTAATAATGATGGCAAAGTGAGAAATGTACCTATTTTCTTTAATATGGAGTCGTTCTTGTAATTGAGGTAATCCTACCTAATTTACAAGAACGGCTCCATATTTTATAGGGAAGGCACTGATTACAGGGCCTTCTCTATAAAAATAGCAGTGCACGTCACTGTTGGTCTGTAACCAAATCTTGCAAGTTGAAATGACCTACTTCCTGGTTTCTGATTGAGCTGAAATTTTGCATGCATAAGTATACTGCGTGACAATGCAATATTATGATGACATGGAGCTGATATGATGATGGAGCTGAAAGGTGGCCATAGGAGCTCTGTACTGAATCTACACAACCCCATCGAGTTTCGGCTTTAGATTTGTCTTGATAAGTACTTAGGCCTCACAATAAGAGCTTGAACGAAAAAATATTATTTTATCTGTGTAAATTAAGGTTGTGTGGTTTCCATCAGAGTAGAATAGGGCCACTCCAAGTCCTCCCGTGGATGTCGTAGACGACTCAGGGAATTCAAGCTTATAAACATCAATGAGACCTCTCCAACTCATCTGGCCAGCATGGTGAATGTAGGCCAAATCCCCTGGCTGCTCTGGCCAAGTATGGCTCTGGTAGTACAAAGAGGGTCGTGCTCCTGCCATGGAGACTAAAAGATCTGATGATGATGATAATGTAAATTGAGATACCAGAGTAATACTTCCAGAATTGCTGTTAGTAAAAATTGAAATTTAGAAATGAATAAAAAAAAATATATGGATTTTTTTCTTACTGGTAAGGTATGCTGAAAAAAAAATATGAATATTTTATTTTACTTTTATGTTATGTTGCAGCAAAACCATTTCCGCAACGAGCATGGAATCAAAGCGATCGGCAGACATGTACCGCCACCATTGAAAGCCTTCTCCGATCTGACTTCCCAGTACAATGTGCCTCAGTCACTGGTGGATATTGTGGCAGAGTGCGGGTATACGGAGCCAACACCCGTGCAGAGGCAGGCTATGCCGTGTATGCTGGAGGTAAGAACAAGTCTCTATTAGGCCTCTTGTATGCCGGAATATCAGACACAATAGTTAAGAGGCATTTCACTTTGGGTTGGCTGTCTCGCTCTCACAATCAAAAATTTTTAAAGATTATTAAAAAATGTGTCTCATTTGTAGAAAAGTGTTTCATTAACAATCAATATAATTATATTGTGGATATTTGTTTTTTTTTATTGTTTATGTGTGTGTTTGTCGAGAATTAGGTCATCAAAAATTTTATTCTCTTCATTTAATCTGCTTCTCTTCCCATGCAGATTGTAAATGCTGATCAAGGGAATGGGAGCGAATCTTAATCATGTGTAATAGGCAATATGGCTAGCAACCTATCACTATATTGATTAATTTTTCCACCTTCTAACCCACCATCACTCTAAAAGTGGCTTAAGGTCTTGTGGCAGTGGTCTCTATTTGCTTTAAGATGCGAAACCCAATAGGCACTAGCCTGCCCCATAAGTATAAACAGCTTTATTACCTTCAATTAAGTACCCGAAGGAAGCTACTAATACAATATTAAACAAGTGCATTTGCAAGGCAAATTAAAAAACCCTGACTTTCAAGAACGCCATCTATAATTTGCTAGGGAAAACCCTGACTTTCAAGCGACTCCCAATAACTTTAAAACATCTGAACTGATTTCATCAAACATTGCTAAAAACTACGGCAAGGAAACTTGCTGTCACGTAAAAACCGCATCGAAATTTGTCCATCGAGAGTTACAATGCCACAGACAGAGAGACATTGGTGTCTAACATCAGAGTTCAAAACATACTATATACTATAATTCAAAAGTTATATCATTCCAGGATAGACAAATCTTAGCCTGTGCGCCAACCGGCTCCGGCAAGACTGCAGCTTTCCTCCTGCCTATCCTCCACAGCCTCGGAGCCCCTCAGGGTGGCCCCAGGGCGCTGGTACTCTGCCCCACGAGGGAGCTGGCCCATCAGATCTACAGGGAGGCCTTGAGACTGAGCGCCTCCACTCAGTTGAGGTGCAGCGTGGTTCGGAACATAAAAGAGAGTAAAGTGAAAGAGCGAGAGGCTACTATTAGAAAGAGTGGTAAGTTATAAAATAAAAATAATATCCGGCCTTAGCATAAAGGGTTCCGGCCTTAGCATAAAGGGTTCCGTACCATTATCTATAAAAATCACGTTTGTTGTATGGGAGCCCCACTTAAATATTATTTTATTCTTTTTTTAATATTTGTTGTTATAGCGGCAACAGAAATATATTATCTGTGAAAAGTTCAGCTGTCTAGCTATTACGGTTCATGAGATACAGCCTAGTGACAGACAGACGGACATACGGACAGTGGAGTCATATCAATAGGGTCCCATGAAAATGAAAATATTTTTATATTTTTAACTATATCTGGTACACAAAATCATGTAATTGTGGACTTCCGTTAAGTGAAATACACTTGTATTATGTATCTATTTTATTTTCTGCTTGCGTAAGTAAGTATGATCATATTTCTGCTTTCCGATCCAAACATAATTGTCTACCCATTCGTCTACGCAGGCATCAAAGACTACTTTGTTCTCTTTTTCTCCATTTTTAAAAATCCCTTTTTCTCCTGAATACTTAAAATTTAAGTTTCAGTACCTCGCGGACATGCATGACCGGCAACTTCGCTTTAACTTGTAATTCTCGTATATCATACTTGCTTCATGACCAACTCCTTTACTTCTCAAGCCATACGGCTTTGGAATGCATTGCCTGAGGACATCCGACAAATCTCCAGTAGACATGTAGGTATATAAAAAAAAAGTGCATGATTTACTTTTTGAAAGCATAATTAGCAGAATTCATCGTTTTTTAATAGTTTTCATGTATATATGTAGGTAAATAATATATTTTAGATATATATAT
Source organism: Acrobasis suavella (assembly GCA_943193695.1). Taxonomy (NCBI): domain Eukaryota; kingdom Metazoa; phylum Arthropoda; class Insecta; order Lepidoptera; family Pyralidae; genus Acrobasis; species Acrobasis suavella. The sequence continues at coordinate 1,436,478 of OW971937.1, read as the reverse complement.
TATGTATTAAATATGAATGTATTGTATTTATGATAATTTAAATTAATTAAGTTATAAAATTAACATCGTCATTCTATTCACAGGTTAACTAACAATATTTAATAATTAATGTAGTATCATATCTTTTCAGATATTGTTATAAGTACTCCAAATCGTCTGTGCTACCTGTTAAATCGAGATAGTGTCAATATTTCACTGGACAAGTAAGTATTCTATCTTTGTAATGTTTGGTTAAGGGATACATGAATTTTTCGGAGTTCAGTGCTCCCCTAATTGTAATAAATTATTTGAAAGGAAACGTAGATATCATTTATGTAAATGTTGTCTCATGCGGCTTTCCATAACCCTTCAAACTAATTAATGAACTACTGTTTGCAGTTTAAAGTGATCACGTGAAGCTTTTCTTAGCAATTTTGCAAAAAACAGCTACTTTTGGCAAATTTTAGTTCAGATATTTTCCACTGTGGCGTAGTAGCGCATTAAAACAAATATGGCGTCAACAGCGCAAACAGCTGACTATTTTTCCTCTTTAATTTTTCGTTCACACATCTCATTAACTCTTGGGTTCATACCCAAAGGGTAAAAACGAGACTCCATTTCTAAGACTCTGCTGTCTGTCTGCCTGTGAGGCTGTATCTCGTGAACCGTGATAGCTAGACAGTTGAAATTTTCACAGCTGGTGTATTTCTGTTGCCGCTACAACAACAATTACTAAAAACAGAATACTCGCGCTTGGCGAGTTATTTTTAATATTTATCTATGACTAGTGACTTAGTGGTAGGTATTAGTAAAACGTAATAAATAAATATATAAGGACAAATACCACTAATTGAGCTAGCCCCAAAGTAAGTTCGAGACTTGTGTTATGGGATACTAACTCAACGATACTATATTTTATAACAAATACATATATAGATAAACATCAAAGACCCAGGACAATTCGAAAAAGGCCATTTTCCAACTTGTCCTGACCGGGGATCGAACCCGGGACCTTTGGATGGCGGACTAGCATGGTGACCACCACGCCACGGAGGTCGCCTAACTACGGTAATCGTCCGTAATTTATGAACCCTAACCACATATCACGTATTCATTAATATTCAATTTAACTAAATGACTATACTTACTACGTTCAGACATTTTGTTAAACGTTTGGTTGTATAACTTGGCTTGTCATCCTCCATCCATTTAATAATGACCATTATGACCGCGTAACTTTAAAAACATATAAACAGCATTTTTAAAAACAATTTATTTAAACTACCTTTGTTTCAATAGGGTCCGCTGGCTAATCATAGACGAAGCGGACAAGATGTTCGAAGGCTCCACGGACCAAGTCTCGGACTTCAGACAGCAGCTGGACCAGATCTTGGCCTCGTGCGGCAGCAAGCAGAGGAGAGTGGCCATGTTCAGTGCCACGCACACCCCCGCAGTGGCTAAGTGGTGCAGGCATAACCTACGTGGACTTATTAACATCACTGTTGGACAAAGGTAATGTTTTTTTTTTCAAATTCTTACAACTATGAGTGCAATAATGAGGAAGTTTCCCGTGTCGGAAATAAATAATTTGGTACGTTTACGAAAATAAAACGTCGCAAAATAATGTCACTTGTCTTTGAACATATCCATTTTGAACGTGATTTTAGGTTTTTTTTTAAGAAAAACTGATATCAAGAGCGTTGACTCCAAAACTATGACGTCACGCCGTGCTATTTCGTACAAATCGCATAGACGAAGTTTGTTTTAACGTTTAAAAAAAGTGTCTCACTTAAGTTTTTGGAAACTGCCTCGTACTTTCCTGGGTAAAAAATAAATTATTTGGTTAAGATAATAAAACGTCACAAAATTACGTTTGTAGTGCGAGTACTTAGTTACTGTTAAACACAAGCGCCATCTATATGGCGTGCATTGCATTATGTGCCTAGTATTATCATTATCATACTTGATGCTATTGTGGCGACCTCTACGGCCACTATGAGGAACTACAATCAAGAGACAACCGACAATATAGTTCACAAGAAGCATATGAGATGGCGCCAGCAGAGTATCCTACATCTCGATCTCAGAGTTCGCCCGATTCGCTGCATATATCCAACTTCCGACGATACACCGTCGGAGCCGCGGTTCCCCAGGCGCAACAACATGCCTGGCGGGAAGATCTTCCCTTTGTGGCGGTCGAGCATATCACCTCGCTCCCGCTCTATAAAGCATCCCTTTCTATCGGTGATTCGATTAGCCGCCACTAGATGTGGTTTTACCACAGTATTTAAATAAATGTTTATAATTTCCGTTCTCTTTTTTAAAGCTCTTGTCTGTGTCAGTCACCTCGAAATAAATCGATAGATACCAATGTCCCTCTTTCTCTCGGGCATCTATTTTACGGATGCAATATTTCTGTATATAAATAATTTTTCAAAACTAAAATCCGACTTCTACAACAAACTATACAACCGACTTTGATAAAATATCTACGGAACCACATGTCAAGCGTGCCTGTCAAAAGAAAAAAAAATGGTCCAAATGTTCTTGAGTTATCAGGGAACATAATTAGCTCTTATAATTTTCCTTTAAATTTCGTTATATATACTATTGCTGTGAATTTTTTCTAGTATCCACATATATCAGGGGGGTTACTCCGTAAAATAATACGTCAGCCGTCCGATAGTGACGTCCTATTTATATGTCAAACCAAATTAGACTTTATCATCACACTTTAGTGTTCGATGTTTATTAACAATAAAGCGCGGATACGCAGTAACGTCCGTCTTTCGTACCGCTTTTGGAGAAACCCCCCAGTTTAGCAAATAAAGGGGGGGGGGACACTTGACTCTAACATAAAAAATTCACTATAATATTTTTGAAAGACCTATTCAACGATACCCCACACGATTGGTTAGTCGAGAAAAAAATTGACTATACAAAAAATTTTTTTTTCAATATTTTATTTTATCACTTTTTTCGAAATAATAATATACATACCCATGTCAAATCACAGCTTTCTAGTACTTATAGTCGGTTAGCAAACGGACGGAAAGACAGACAGACATGGCGGTTCCTTGTTTACTACGGAACCCTAAAAAGGTTCTGATAAATAAATAACCTTTTCGTTTTTTGTAGTATGTTAAATATTGTACGTTCAACAGGAATGCAGCCACCCATCTCGTGGATCAAGAGCTCCTGTTCTGCGGAGACGAGAGTGGGAAACTGCTCGCGTTCAGGCAACTGGTTCAAAAAGGATTGAAACCACCTGTTCTCGGTTAGTATTTGGGTGACGACAGGGTTATAAAAAGTATGATTGTAACTAGTCCGTTTTTCTTAGATTATCCAAAAATATTCGACCGATATTTTTCAGTTTAACAAAAAAGTAAAAATTCACAAAGATATCACAATGAATCATCAAAGTTCCGGAGTGGGGGCTTGCGATCACCGCTATGTAAAAATCGTACGTAGCCGTGACGTCATGCAAAATTTCAATGTGCGATATCTTTGGCATTTTATGTTTCTCAGAGAAATGAAAAAATTCGTGTAGTTTTTAATAATCTAACCGATGGGCTAAATTAATTTTTCCATTTCTTATGCCTATTTCTTTTTTCACACAGTTTGATTTCCCATTCGACCAGTCTACTGCTCTCGAGGTGTAAGCTCAGCTTTGCGTTAGTGTGTGAGCGTCAAAAGTAGATTTAGTCAAAAAATTACATAAACATATAATCTCCGTGGCGACCTCCGTGGCGTAGTGGTCACCATGCTAGTCCGCCACCCAGAGGTTCCGGGTTCGATTCCCGGTCAGGGCAAGTTGGAAAATGGCCTTTTTCAAATTGTCCTGGGTCTTGGGTGTTTATCTATATATGTATTTGTTATAAAATATAGTATCGTTGGGTTAGTATCCCATAACACAAGTTTCGAACTTACTTTGAGGCTAGCTCGATCAGTGAAATTTGTCCCTATATATTTATTTAATCTATGTTTTTTTTTTAATTATAAATCGTTGGAAAAATACGATATGATGTAAATTTTTAAGAATCACGGTCCTGGACTGGTCCAGGATTTTGTAAACAGTAGTTCATGAAATAGTTTGAAGGGCTAAAGCCACACGAGAAAAAAAAATAGAATCTCCGTTTTTTTATCAAATAATTTATTTCAAGAGGGGGCAGCGCTCGTCCCCTAAAAAATGATATATCCCCTTAATGTCTTTACGCAGCTTTAAAAATCTACGTATACACCAGTATACCTAGCAAACGGACAATCAAATTGTATTCATGATTTTTTCCAATATGATGATATTTTCTAATGTGTATTTAGGTATATATTCATATGTAAGTAGGTAAAATAGAATTAGTACTGCGCCCACCTTGCTTCAAATAAATTTTTCCTCCACCCAAAGGTTGGCTGGAAGAGATTGCATTTATAGCGATAAGTCCGCCTTTGTGCCTGTATTGTTTCTTGTTGTTTTGTAATTTTTGTGTGTCTATTATGGTGCGATAAAGTTGATTTGTATTTCCCAGATCAAAATACAATACAATACAAATCAACTTCCAGTGTTCGTGCAAAGCAAAGAGCGAGCCAAGCAGTTGTTCAAAGAGCTCATCTACGACGGCATCAACGTGGACGCCATACACGCCGACCGCACGCAGCAGCAGGTACCAAAGTATTCCGTCAGAATCAATAGATGGCGCTAATAAAAACTCAGTTTATCTGTACTCGTGCTATAAATCTTCTAAAAAAGTTGCCGCAACAACTTTTTGCCAACATTAAAACACCCAGTGCCACAATAACAATAATATCCAAACGAATGTCATAATGTTGTACAGTACCCGGCACATATGTTGAACCAAACTGGCGGTCGTTGTTTGTACGTTCAGAATCACATTTTGGTCACTATTCTATCTAAAATTCGAATAGAAATGATAATGGCTTTGAAGATAACCAAAAAAATTCTTTTAACACTTTTATATCTAATTCAACATGCGCCGACGGCCGCCATTTTGCCGCAACTTACATGCCGGGTATTGTACTAAATTTCATTATGCAACTCGACGTCGATCCCTTACTCATCAAATAGCCACATTCTCAATACACAAGTCAAAAGTCATGATGTCTTTATGATTTTCGAAAACAGCTATTAGATATTTATATCAATTAGGTAGGTTTGACTAAATGATAAAAAAAAAACTTAACATGCTGTAAACACTATTTGGAGTACAATCTAGAACAGATACGAGTACTCATGTAAAAATGAGATATTTTTAGTAATTAACCGAGTTCCAGAAAAGGAGGAGGTTATCAATTCGTCGCGATCCTTTATTTTTATTTTTTTATGTATGTTCACCGATTATTCAAAGACGCCTGGACCGATTTGAAAAATTCTTTTTTTGTTTGAAAGTGTATACTTTCCAGGTGGTACCATGGAAATTTTATCAAAATCGGTTGTGTAGTTTGGGGGTGAAGTCGGTTGTTAGTTTTGAAAAATTATTTAATGATTGTATTCTGTTTATATTTTAACAAAATAAAATCCAGGTCGTGAGTTCAAGTCCAGCTCACATGGTATTTTTTCAAACCAACAGCATAACAACACTTGATTACAATTCTATATGACAATAATAAAAGCCAATAATAGGTTTCCCAGCTTTTACAATGATTTAACCGATATCGGTGAAAGTAACGCAAAACCTGTATACCTATAATAACAATACATGTGACAAATTATATATTTAAGTATTCATATAATTTGTCCTATGATAACACATAAGTGCTTATTGAGAGTTAAAAAACCTTTTTCTTTTTTTCACTATTAAATTATTTAATAGTAAATATGTGGGGAAATCTTTTTTTATTTAAGCAACTCCATCTATTTGAAAACATCGTGGAATTTTATATAAATCATTTTAAATATACCTTACCCTGGTATAAATTCGCAGCGTGACAACGTGGTGCGCAGCTTCCGCGTGGGCCGTATATGGGTGCTGATCTGCACCGAGCTGATGGGCCGAGGTATCGACTTCCGGGGCGTCAACCTAGTCATCAACTACGACTTCCCGCCGTCTGCCATTGCGTACATTCACAGGTAGCTACTTTTCATATCGAAATCCAAGATGGCCGATGGCCGCCACTTTTGCTCCCAGCCTATGTAGATAAGTCGTTGTCTGACGTATATAGCATGATCTGTATTAATTTTGAGCTCAAACCGAATCCACCATTAAAGGATAACTCTCTTTTCATGCATTTAGAGGCACTGTTTTCACAGAACCACTATTGGATAACTTTTTTTTTTCATTTTGTAAGCTCATTCGATTTTCAAGTTATACTTTCGTCTTCTCTGATGACTTCGTCCTTAACTAAGAATTAAGATACATGAATTTTTCGGAGTCCAGTGCTGCCCCCATTTGTAATAACTAATAAATTATTTGAAAGAAAACTGACATATCATTTAAAATTTTGATCTGCTCATGCTCTAGATAACCCTTTCAACTATTTTATGAACTATTTTTTACAGTTTAAAGTGAGAACGTGAAGCTTTTCTTCGCACATTTGCAAAAAGTGACCGTTTTTACAAATGTGCGAAGTAAAGCTTCACGTTCTCACTTTAAACTGTAAACAGTAGATAAAATAGTTTGAAGGGTAATCTAGAGCATGACCAGACCAAAATTTCAAATGATATATCGGTTTCCTTTCAAATAAAATTTTTATAACCTAGCCCACGTCCCTATTCACCCAGTCCACGTAAGAATAGGGATTCTTAATAAACACTGAGCGCAAATGTTAAAAAGAGAAATAATACAGCCCGTATTTTATTTTTTTTCCTATTATAGAGTAGGTCGAGCTGGGCGAGCTGGCCAGAAGGGCCGCGCCATCACATTCTTCACTCAAGACGATGTTGGCAACCTCAGGAGGTGAGAAATTCTGACTTAAACTGTTGTTTTTCCATATTTTGTTGGGTAATGTAACGTAGGTTGTTGAAATATTAGTCATGCACACTTTTACATGACAAATTGGGTAATGCTCACGGTAGGTTCGGTACATATAACCGGCTCGCTCTCGCCGAGCCAGGCGTCGCTTACACAATGTCGGAAAAAGTATTGTAAATGCTTGTGTTCCTGATACAATTTTTTATACGTATCAGAACTTTCTATTACATTCCCGGCGTTGACTCGTTATAGTAATTATTTTCCTAGACTTCATTTATCACTCTAGTGGAAAAAACTAGTGGAAGTGCCACTAACCAAAATTACTATCGGAACCGTAGTCGTCAAATTTATTTATTTTATAATGGCCTCTAGGCCTCACTAATAAGATCTATTTTGCCTGCAATACTTTCCTGTACAAAGTCTGTAAAATTAAAAAGTAAATTAAAAAAAAAATATTCACTGAAAACAGTGAATAATCACTATTTTGGTGTTTGAATTTTGAACAAATTACTATTAATTTTAGTAATTGTTCCAATTTGAATGTGCATTTTAATTAACTTAACTTTAATTTTTCTTCACTTAATGTCTATTTTCGCTTAAAACTTTATTTTTTTCGTAGTCATGGTATAATAGTTATTTATGCAACTGTTGTATAATAAAGGGTATTAAAACACGAACGTGGGGTTATCACACAAGGCGAAGCCGAGTGTGATAATAGTATCTCATGAGTGTTTTAATACCTAATTATGACAGTCGCATACAAGACTTTATCTACACCCATGATATGAATCCTCTATAAAAGGTTCTGGAACCATAGGGTGTTTTACCGTGCTGTAAGAACTCTATGTAAATTCATAGTAAGTATTGCTAAGTATCGAATCTAATACATACAAAATATGTATACGTAATAATAGAATGATTTATTTACATTTTGGATCGTAATTTTTATTTCCGTCACAGACCCTCCGAAACCATAATTTTAGCAACTATGACAAGCTAAATCGAAGTTTTACAATTTTTAATCTAGTATATCGGGATGATACCCTCTTTGAAAAATCATTGCACGAGCATTTTTTACAATATCACGTCTCTGTCTATTGCGGGGCAGACAGAGCCCAGTATAATCGGCCTAAAGCCACACCGGAAATTTTCGCCCAGCGACGGACAGGGGCTTAAATTTAGGGATCAAGTTTGCGTTGCATAATGAAATTCAGTACAACATTATAGCACTCATTTGCGTTGCATAATGAAATTCAGTACAACATTATAACACTCTTTTGGGTGATATAATGGTTATAATGACATTGGTTGTTTTAATGTTGGCAATTAGCTTACTATTTCAGAAACTTTTATAGAGGATTTATAGCATAGGTGTAGATAAAGTATATAGCATGCAACTCTTGTATGTGTTGATGTAAACGGATTTATATCGAGGGGTCATGAATCACTTGCGTTGCTCAGGATTCTAACACATCATTAAACACTCCCTTCGGTCGTGATTCAGTCGTTGAATCCTTCAATTGTTTGTGCTTCACCTATGGCCCTCGATGTAAATCCTTCTTTCATTCATTAATTGCATGATATACTATTTTTATCCGACTGCGCCAGAAGGAGGGCGCATATGTATGTATAATTGTTTGGCACGCTCTGCAGCCTGAACGCCTCGATGGATCTTAGGTTTAAGAGTGACACCCAGTGTCACTCTTACAGTAAATACGAATATATCAAAATAAAAATAATTTTAATTATAATAATAAATATATATATAAAAGGCAGTCGGGTCTTCGTCATAATTACTTGTTTTTTTTTTTAATAATTAATTTACGGCTCTGGATACTAGTCCTTTAGAGCCTATCTTTATTTATTCATTTCTTTATTCCTAACCCTTACCCTAACTATACAATCAAAGATTGGTGAAGGTCCTTTGATTGCTTCAAAGGAGCTTCTGGCGACAAATCTATACGAGCCCACTGGTTTTCATAGCATATTGAGTGGCGGACCGCGCCTAAAGACGCCCACCACAGTCCGCAAATAAATATCACTACAGCCGCACTATGAGTGTCCACTTTAAACATTTGACATATTGTCCATGAGCATGAGCATTTACAACACTGAACTACACCAATTTCATATTATAAAGTCCACTGGAATCAATTTGCAAAACAATTTAAAGCAAACTTCAACTGAACTCCCTGACTTTCCGCCAAAAACTCAAATGACTTGTTTCTTTCAGCATAGCGTCAGTGATGAAACAGTCCGGCTGTGCGGTGCCGGAGTACATGTTGCAGATAAAACAGAACCCGAACAAGCGGAAGCGGCTCGCCAAGAAGGCGCCCCGGAGGGACAAGATCGCCACCTTGCTCGAGAGGCCGACCAAGTATGATTGTTATATATTTTCTCTCTTCATCTTTTGACGACTTTTCCGGCGTACTGGTCATCATGTCGGAGGTTTTGAGTTCAATCCCCGGTCAGGTCGAAATGGAAAATGATCTTTTTCAGTTTCACCTGGGTCTTGGATGTTTATCTTTACAATACCCTGTCCGATCCTTGTAGGAGCAACTCAGACCGTCAATATGAACAACTTTTCCCATGGGACCAATGCTTCAAACTCGAAAAAAAACATAGACATTTTCTTACAGTGTTCGGCCGGCACGGCAATTTGTATGAAATTGCAGGATTTTCATACAAAGAGTTATTATTCCATAACACAAATCTTGAACTTACTCTGGGGCTAGCTCAATCTGTGTAATTTGTCGTCTATATTTATATTTATTTATTTACAATGCTTAACATCTTATTTAAATATTATTTTACAGGAGAAAATTAGAAGATGGTAAACAAGCTGAAACGCCAGGAAAAACTAAATCTGCAGATGCAATAAAAACTGGAAAACACAGAAAGTTAAGAAAGATTCAAAATGGCGGCGAGAAAGAAAATAAGAAAGGAAAGAATATTGGAATTAATAAAATGAATAAAAAGAACGTAAACAATATAGAGAATAAGAAAGGAAAAGGAGATAAAATTAAAAAGAAGAAAGCTTTTATTAGTAAAAAGGTTAAAAAATTGTAAATGTTACTAGAATATAAGATTTATGATATTATTTTTGACTTTTATTTCTGAAACTGGAAAAATATGAAATGCAGAGCCAAGAGGCAGGCATAACTTGGCTCGATGGCTTTACATTAATAAATCCGCAACACAGTGCCAGTGTGGCCGTGGCGACCAGACTATGTCACACCTTCTCTCCTGCCCATCCTGCCCCACCAGCTGCACTAAACGTGACCTTTATGAGGCTTCAGACAACGCTGTAAGAGTGGCATCATTTTGGAGGGAAAAATTTAATGTTTGAGCCAACGACACGATAAGAAAAAGGCAGGTCGTCACTTATGAAATTGGTCCCAGGATCCATTTTTCTCCCCATTTTCATGGCAGAAACTATATACATATTTTTTTTAAATAACCAGGATTCGTGTATTTCTCCTTTATTCGGGTTTACTATCAGCGCTTTAATAGGTAAAAGCGAATGGTCCTCTACTTTTTTAACCCCCGACGCAAAAAAGGGTTGTAATAGGTTTTACGTGTCTATACGTCTGTGCATCGTAACTCCTAAACGAAAGGCCCTATAATGATGCGGATTTCTGTTTCAAACTTGACGTATTCGAGGTGGTTCTTAAGGGGCTACCTGAATTTTCTGGGGTCCAGTGCTGCCCCCATTTGAAATAAATCATTTAAAAGGAAACGGAGATATAATTTAAAATTTGACCGTTATTCGCACAATTGCGAGAAATGACCAGTTTTGGCGTATGTGCGTAGAAAAGCTTCACGTTCTCACTTTAAACTGTAAACAGTAGTTCATAAAATAGTTTAAAGTGTTATCTAGGGTCTGATCAAGACTAAATTTTAAATTATATCTCCGTTTCCTTTTAAATGATTTAATTCAAATGGGGGCAGCACTGGACCCCGAAAAATTCAGGTAGCCCCTTAAGGTGCTCCCACACAGCAGTTATAAATTGTTAGTGATGTTATATAACTTCATACAACAGAATGTTATACAACTAATTACAACATGATGAAACAAATGATAACTTTTGTTGTATAACATCATACGAGCATCAGAGGGACGTTAGCAGAAGGGCGCGGGGAGGTTGCTCGCGCGCTTCGTTTGTAGTGAGCGTACTCTGTCACGTACACAGCTCTAGTCGGTTCTGTGGCACTGAACTTTTCTTTCGCTTTTAGAATTCGACGCATCCAGTAATTTCTTTCTTTTTCTCAAACAAAAAACAAAAGCCAAACCAATCAGCACTTCCTCCATTGAGTCACTTTCACTACCAGTTTTCTCGAAAGACAGATCCAAACTCATTATTACAGAATGTTATAGTATGTTATACAACGAGTTCAACCAGCGTTTAAAACATATAACATTGTATAACATGTTGGAAAATGTTACACATTGTTATAGAATATTATCGTGTTTATATTATAACGTTATATAACTGCTGTGTTGGAGCACCTTTAGAACTTAGTGCAAAGAAATTACAAACAATCTAGAATGCTTACGCTGTTCCCGAAAAATTTACCTAGAGTTCCCTAAATCCCTTTCTACATTACTACACTGGCAGTTTGCGGGAAAGGGATGGAGGTAACTCGAGGTATATTTTATGGGAACGTTAGGTATTTAAACATAAGCATTATGGAAATATAAACTATAAGAACGTGGCATTAGGTTTCATTTTCAATGTTGCTTTTTTACACGAAAATATTATCTACTCGTAGTTTTCATTTATTTATTTAAACTTTATTGCACAATTTAAAAAAAATTTTCAAAAGGCGGACCTAATGCCATATGGCATTCTCTCCCGGTCAACCATTAGACCGAGCGGAAAATATGTGTGGCTGGCGTGATGAAACTCATATTTTTTTTACGTCATAGGACGGCAAACGAACAAGCGGGTCACCTGATGGTAAGTGATCACAGCTGCCCATGGACAACTGCAACACCAGGGGTGTAAGCGTTGTCGGCCTTTCAGGAAGATATAGACTCGTTTTTTGAAGGTTTCAATGTCGTATCGGTCCGGGAACACTGCTGCAGGAAGTGTATTCCACAGTTTCATGATCTAGTAAACAAAATATAAATATCTACATAAGTACATAGACAAGAATAAACCATTTAGTTTTTCTAGTTCGTATATAATTTCTTTGGTCGGGGAAAACTTAATTTTCAAAATTTTCTGTCTTGATTCTGGTAAATGGTTTGCTAAAATAAAACCAATGTTTAAAAATGTCTTTATAATAACGCTATTTATAAATTCATACAAAATATACAGTCTTGATATAATTACATACAAAAATAGCCATTTATCCTACAGTACTTTACTGGACGATTCTTATCTCTATATTCCATCAGCCACTCTATGGCACTTGTTTTGGAAACCAAAAGTAAGCCTCATTGTCGAGCTTGGCTCGAAAGTTAACAAAAAAAGAATTAAAACCCTTCGACTCTCATATTATTGAATCATCTCTAAGTTACTCCATCAATTTACCTTCCCTTTCACCGCGAGACTTTATACCAGTTGTCGTGCCCCCAGCGCAAGGGGTAGTAAATCTAAAATAACTACCTACAACCGAAAAGGGATGTGGATACTTCGGTTATGTGCAAAACGGGCAATTTTTTGTCGGAAATATCCGACTCTCGCGATATGGGCACGACAATGTTTGTCGGATAAATCCGACGTTCGCGGAGAAAGGGTTAAACATGAAAAATAAAATAGACTTAATCTGTTTAAAAACTATACGATGCTACCTTCATATAGTAATACCATCATAAGCATAGCGATGATTCCGATGTCTAATGCTTTCTATCGATAAATATATCTGAAATACGGAACCCTCGAATTACAGTTAAACTCACACTTAACGTTATAAATTATATGTACTCTAACTTTTTAATGTCGAAAATTTTGGTCCGAACAGTCTGCCTAACTTGTAAGGGTCAGTTCAAACCGAGAGGAGCGCAGCGGAGAGGACTTTTAAGACACTATAATAAACTAATATAAATAAACGGCAGAGAAAGCGTTAAACTATTAGCATTAAGGGGCTACGTGAATTTTCCGGGGTCCAGTGCTGCCCCCATTAGAAATAAATCATTTGAAAGGAAACGGAGATATAATTTAAAATTTCGTCTTGACCAGGCTCTAGATAACCCTTCAAACTATTTTATGAATTACTGTTTACAGTTTAAAGTAAGAACGTGAAGCTTTACTTCGCACATACGCCAAAAGTGGCCGTTTTTCGCAATTGTGCGTAGAAAAGCTTCACGTTCTCACATTCAACTGTAAACAATAGTTTATAAAATTGTTTGAACGGTTATCCAGGGCCTGGTCAAGACACAATTTTAAATTATATCTCCGTTTCCTTTTAAATATTTTTTTAATGGGGGCAGCACTGGACCCCTGAAAGTGCAAGACGTAAGTGAGATGCCAAATATGCTCGCATGGCCACGAGACCGCGCGAACATTTTGACATGTACGTTTATGCACTTAGGTAATATATCAGTAGTTTAAAGTTTATTTTAAATAAAAAATACTCTCCGCTGCGCTTCTTTCGGTCTGACCTCACCCTAAGTCGACAAGTAAGTCAGTGAACCTAACGCGATGGCGCCAACAACGTTTCTAACCCTTTGCCATTTCGGGATTGGCTTAAAGATTCCAAAGTCTTCATTAAATTTCAAAAAGAAAATTTTCGGAAACATCCGACGTTCGCGGAGAAAGGTTATTCTGAGTTATGGGTAGCGCCATGTTATGTAGTATAGAGTTTTTCCGCAAAATAGCGAGGTTCACTAACTTACTTATTTACAAATTACTTCATTCTTCGTTCTATATACAAAAGATATAAAAATATATGTAAAACCATTTTAGCCTCATTAGATTTTTTCCATCCTCATACATAAAAAAAATTACTTTTAAATTAACGCACTCGTATTTGTAAATCAATTTCTTTTTTATTGTGTCTTCTTGATTGTATATTAGTTAATGTATTTTTTATATAATTTTGATTCATGATTGAAAATCGATACAAAATGTTTTTGGGGATTCAAACTAAAGTAATATTTCATCAATGATTATACGAATATGTGGACTAAAAAATTGTTTAACCCATTATGTAGATTATTTAAAAAAAGCACCCTGTTTATATACTGTAATTTTACATACAACTATTCACTTTTAATCAAAATTGTTACCTAGTGATGTACAAGACTCGAGTCCTTGAGTTCTAAGTTTCAAGTCTCGAGTCGGTTTTGCAGGGCTCTATGAGCTCAATGGGCTCGGAGTTCCGAGGCTAGGCGAGCGCGAGTTCTCTGAGCAACGACTCGAGCCTTTATAGGAGCTCGGGTCTTAAAATTAACGTGAGCTGCTTTCAAAAGCTTACAAGGACTCGAGGCTTGATTTTAAATGAATTTTAGTTTTCCAAGGTATGCAAGCAAACATTATTTTAACTACTATTGTAATTAATCATATTTAATTTCTTATTGACAGATTAGTTTTATAACTGAAAAATCACTGTTTTTAAACACACTCGAAAAACATAACCCAGGAATGAACCAACAATAGAAAAACATATGTTTTTCGGGTGTGTTTAAAAACTTTGCAGTCGGGTGAAAAGACGCGGGCGCTGAAAACGGCTCGGGTGCGGAAAGAGACTCGAGCTCTAATCTCACGCTCCCAGGCTCACTTAAGCTCGCAGTCTTTGAGCCTTCCGTTAAAAAGAGTCGAGCCCTGTAAACGACTCCGAGTAAGAGGACTCGGAGGACTCGAGTCTTGTACATCACTATTGTTACCTATCTGTATTATGACAAATTAATCCGAGATCGCTTAAATATATACTAAGTAGATTTATCGTTTAAATAGTACCTATCTATGTAAATTAATATATAACATAAAATCTTTTATCACCAGTAAAAAAATCGTTTTTCAAGCTACCATTTTAATACGCAGAATTCTTAGACATACTCATATAGTGACACGACATATACGTACGAAGTTACGTGTCCGCTTCGCTAAATAAGTGTCAAGTAGTGTTGCAAGCAATAGTATAAAATATCGATCCTATCGTGGCCTTGGAAAACAGTCACAATATCGATAGGACTATCGATAGTATCGAATAACCGATACTATCAATTGTCAATAGTTTGCAATAAATAAATAAATAAATATATAGGGACAAATTACACTGATCGAGCTAGCCCCAAAGTAAGTTCGAGACTTGTGTTATGGGATACTAACTCAACGATACTATATTTTATAACAAATACATATACAATGCCCTTTTTAATTAAGAACAAATATTTTAAGGGGTGATTCAGTCCATCATTTTGAACAACTTTTCCCAATAAATGTTTATTGAAATACGCAATTCTTTTTACATTTTTCATACTAACTATATCACACTTTTGTTTGTATGAGAACCTAAAATTTTTTTTTCGTTTTTCTATTATACATTTATTGGGAAAAGTTGTTCAAAATGATGGACTGAATCGCCCCTTAAAATATTTGTACTTAATTAAAAAGGACATTGTATAGATAAACATCCAAGACCCAGGACAATTTGAAAAAGGCCATTTTCCAACTTGCCCTAGCCGGGGATCGAACCCGGGACCTCTGGGTGGCGGACTAGCATGATGACCACTACGCCACGGAATACTATTAATAAAAGGTAAAACTATCGATCGTATTGATACTATTGAATTTAGATACTATCGACAGTATTTGATCGTATCGACATTCTCTAAATTCAATAGTATCGATACTGTCGATAGTTTTACCTTACATCAATAGTATTACCTTACATCAATAGTATTACCACGGTACAGATATATACAGTATTGTATCTTCATACAAACGGTCGTAACGTAAGTCATACCTACGCGCCTCCAAGGTCAGCATACACTTGTTCCGTGACTCGGCGTACAAACAGTCGCGGTTGAGCCGCAGTGGCGAACGATGTGTTGTAAGCAGTGAGAGTGCAATTTGGGAATACATTTATTATATATTATCTTATTCGTGGAATAATATGGCACAACATCGACAATATTGTGTTGTTTTTGGTTGCTTAAATACATCATTAAAGCACCCAGTGATATTTTTTTAGATTACCTCAAAACACCGAAAGGTAAGACAAAAAATAGATTTTATATAGGTACCTACTAGCACGTAATTTGTTTCATTTTTATAATGTTAGTATTTTCTTTTTCCCACAAATTAAAATACCTCTGAGAAAAAACACGACCTCTGAGTTAAGTAAGATCAGATAATAAAGGAAGATTATTACCTACTACATGATTTGAATTACTTTGTGCAATTCCGCCACCAGTTAGTTCATGCAAACTATTGCCGGCCGGCGCCCACCCACTACTGTTAGTCCCAGCATACCTGCCACCAACAGCCCGTGTGCACCCGCCACCAACAGCTGATGCATGCTCCCTCCGATACTGCTGCATCCGCTGCGGCTGCAGCAATATCGGACACCGCATACGCGACACGTGTTTCGCCTCTCCACGAGGCATCTTCAGGCACCAAACAAGTTGTTGATCGTTCGGCAGTCAAGCGTCGAATGATAAAACTACACCGTATTGCCATCCTTTTATACTATTAGAGAAGAGGGTGGGGGAGCGGAGTTGCCCGAACTTTCTATAGTAAAAATATTTAATAAAGGGGAATTATTTACCTCAAGCTGTTTATTTATTAATTGAATATTAGATTTTTTAAATTTATTTATTTCTAGTTGCTCCCAAATACTCAATTTTAACCCTTTTTCTTCGGTGTGTAATATTTTGTACGTATTATTTGATGATAAATTATGATTTTTATCAAGAAGGTGTTCTGCAAAATTTGACCTTTCTGGGTGTTTGTTCTTATACGCATTTATGTGTTCATTATATCGAGTTTTAAAATTACGGCCGGTTTGTCCAATATAAACTTGTTGACAATCATCGCAAGTTAATTTGTATATACCAGATTTTTTGTCTGACTCAATTTTATCTTTTACGTTACAAAGAGATCTTAACGAATTTTTTGTTTTTAAGGCTACGAATACCTTATTATTTCTGAATATTTTAGACACTTTATCTGTAATTTTACCTAAATATGTTAAACTTGCTGTATATTTAGATTTTATATTTTGTGGTACTGCATATAAAAGTGGTTTAATCATATTCTGTCTTTTCTTACGTATAATGTTATCTATTAATTGTGTATTGTAACCATTCGACTTAGCTATTTGATATATAATGTTCAGTTCTTTATTATAATTACTTTTGCTTAGAGGAACCGTCATTAATCTATGTATCATTGACTGGTATGCAGCTAGTTTATGTTGCCATGGATGATTAGATGACGCAGGGATTGTTGTATCTGTATGTGTTGGCTTACGATAAATCTCAAAATCATGTTCTGTCTTATTTCTTGTTATATTCAAGTCTAAGAAATGAAGTGAGTTGTTTTGTTCAAATTCTACTGTGAATTTAATTTTGGGATGAATTTTGTTTAATTTTGAAACAAATATATCTAACTGACGATTTGTACCTGTCCAACAAATAATTATGTCATCAACGTATCTATAATAATAAAAAATATTATTTGATTTCCCAATAATATTTTCTCTTTCATAACTATCCATAAATATGTCAGCCATAAGAGGACTCAAAGGAGATCCCATTGCTAAACCTTCTTTTTGAATATAATATTTACCATCGAATTGAAAGTAGTTTTGGACCATACATAATTCTGTTAATTTTAGTATATCATTTATTTCACCCGGGAATATTTTGAAGGAATGTTTGAAAAAGATGAAATGAGAGTACCCAAGCCTGAAAGTGACGCACAAGAGAGTGACATGCAAAATTATGATGAGGAAATAGGTATGGATGAAGTAGTGAAAGCATTAAATAGTATGAAAATGGGAAAAGCTGGAGGGTACGATAGGATTACTGTCGAAATGCTGAAGGCTGGACAGGGCATAGTAGCAAGTCAGTTGTGTTATCTTTTCAATCTTTGTTTTAAGAAATGTGTGGTACCAAATGATTGGTGCAAGGCTGTAATGGTACCGCTGTATAAAGGAAAAGGTTCACAGCAAGACTGTAAAAACTATCGAGGCATTAGTCTTCTCAGCGTTATCGGTTTATTGTATCGGTAAATTGTATGCGAAGGTCTTGATAGAAAGGGTGGTGAAAAATAGCGAAGAGAAGATATGGGATGTACAAGCGGGATTTAGAAAGGGTATGGGATGCAGGGATCAGGTTTTTTCCGTGAGATGCATTTTAGAGAAGCTTCTGGCCAAAGGTCGAAAAGTCTATGGCATCTTCGTAGATCTAGAAAAGGCCTATGACAGAGTGAATAGGAATGAACTGTGGTCAACACTGTCTGCGTATGGGCTGAGCAGCCATCTGATCCGAGCACTGAAATCTTTATAAGGATTCCAGCGCTTGTGTCAGAATTGACGGCGAATACACAGACTGGTTTAACATCGAAAAAGGTGTGAGACAGGGATGTGTAGCGTCGCCTTGGCTGTTCAACTTATTCATGGATAGTTGTTTGACAGATTTGAAAGATGACGAATGTGGTGTGAGAATGGATGAGTTATTAATCAAATGCCTTCTCTATGCCGATGACCAAGTGATACTTGCGGACTCAGAGGAGGAATTACAGAAGATGATAACTGTTATGAATGATGCATTAGAGAAAAAGGGTATGAAAGTTAATGTCAGTAAAACAAAAGTTATGGTTTTTGAAAGGGATGATAGTTCAGCAGAATGCAATATTTTACTAAATGGAGTGAAAGTTGAGCAAGTGAAGGAGTTTGTATACTTGGGATGTATGTTTACGAAAGATGGCAAGCACGAGGGTGATGTTGAAAAAAGAGTGAAAGCGGGTAACCAAGTGAATGGAGCGTTGCATTCCTTTATGAGCAGTAGGAAGGTATCACACAATGCTCGACTTGCTGTTCATAAAGGAGTACTAATACCTACTTTAATGTACGGTAGTGAGAGTTGGGTATGGCAGAGAAAGCATGAAAGTAGAATAAATGCAGTTGAAATGCGAGCGCTGAGGAGTATGTGTGGTGTTAATTTGAAAGATCGAATGAGGAATGATGTCATAAGGGAGCGCTGTGGAGTGAAAGAGAATGTTGTGACAAAAATAGTAAAAGGGATGTTAAGGTGGTTTGGGCATGTAGAAAGGATGGATGAAAACATGTTAACAAAAAATATTTATAAGGCAAATGTGAAAGGAACAGTAGGGAAGGGTCGGCCTCGGCGAACATTCTGCGACCAGATTGCAGACGTTCTGAAAAATGGAGAGGTAAAAAGTACCCGTAACCGAAGGGCATGTATGAAGAGATTGATGAGTATAGATGAAGCGAAAGAGGTTTGTCAGGATCGTAGCAAGTGGAGGTCCATAGTCTCTGCCTACCCCTGTGGGAAATAGGCGTGATATTATGTATGTATGTTAAAATACCTGGACTTAAAAATAAATTAGTGAGTAAGGTGGAAGACAGTGACACGTGACCTATCTTACCTACCTACGCCCTACGCTCGCGATAAAAAAACTAGTAGGTAGGTAGTCGTTTCCTAGGCTACATATCTTACTAATGTGGTACTTAGCTACTTCCTTATATAAGTATTGAAGTAGAATATCATTAAAAGTTATTATAATGTTACCTACCTTCCTAGTAAGATTAACGTTAAGTAGGTACGAGCTACCTTTAATTTATTTTAAGTAAGATTTTGTATTAGGATTTTGATTGCTGTAAGTAGCACACGCGAAGATATGGTTGATGTTAAGTAACAACCGCAGCGTTTGGTTATCGGATGGGTCACCAAAAATTTTTTATTTCGAATTTCTCCGTGCTGTATAAAGTAGGGATTGCAATCCGGCCTCATTTTCAATCTGACTGGATTGAACAAACTGGCATAACTTAATTTTTATTTTTAACCGACTGCCGAAAAGGATTTTTTTAAGTATGTTCACTGATTATCAGAATGCCGATTTTTACATTACAATTTAATAATTAAGCCTTAATTCGTACTTATCAGTCGAGGCGTAAATATTTTTCTGTCGCAAATTTATAAATATGCATGTGTGTGTCTTTATTTAAATCAAAATCTACTAAAACTCAAAAAAATTATAACATGTATTTTTATTTAACGCTTCCTTTTTATTTATATTACAATCACAAAAGTGTAGGCGGGCAGCCCTAGCGCACGCGTGGCGTAGGTATATTTTTCAAGGACAGCGCCGAGTGCGAATACTGTATGTCTCTATTCTGTGGTATTAACTTATTCTAACTATTGACAATCGATACTATCGATAATATCGGTTATTCAATACTTTCGATAGTCCTATCGATATTGTCACTGTTTTTCAAGGTCAACTATGCTTATTCAAACTATCTATAGTTATGCAACGCTAGTGTCAAGCAACAATGAGCGCTATGAAATGATACTAAAGTCTAATTTGGTTTGAGATTGAAATACGACTATATTATCAGATGACTATAGTGGTATTTTATGGAGTAAAGCCCCATCGTCTGGAGGTTAGCACCCTCATATTCCATACTTTCCCTTCAGAAAACATTAAAGAACCCTGTTTGATTCACGAAAATCTCCAGTTCAGTAGATATATCTTCCTCACTATACACCTTTATCGCACTTTTATATCGACAAAACTAACATAATATGATGAAACTAGTCCAGCTAGTCTAAAATTCACTATTTTCAAACTGAATCTTTTCTTGAATTTCAAGGTCAAGGTCATCACAAATCGCAGACAATCTTTTTGTCTCATTCTTGGGGCACGGTAGGTAAGTTGTTTAAACTGCCAGGAGTCATCAACTGCTGACATTTTGCCAAGTTCAAGTTTTATCCAGCCATCACTCACACAGCCAATTACAAGGCATTCTTGGCATTTGATTCGCTTGGTAATGTTCCCAGCTGTCTTAAATATCCAGCAATCATAAGAAACTGTGCTGATCAAAAACATCATCACTAAAACCAGTTCCATGATGTAGTAAATAATATAGTCTGCCTATTCTAGGCATATTAAAACAAATGACCACATTTATGGTCTATTTTGTATCAAAGTTCAAGCCCATCACTCAGTCTAACTTTCACAAAGCAGTCTTGACATCTATGGACCTGTCGGCAGATACGATACCCTGTTGTTCGAAGATCCGTGAGCTATAAACTTTGCTTAGATTTTACCAACTCGAAGTTCAAGGTCATCACGTTCTCAAGGTCATCACTCACACAGCCAATCGCATGGCAATCTTGGCATTTTATTCGCTGGCCATGGTAAGTAGCCAGCTGTTTTAAAGATCCAGTAATCGTATGAAACCTTGCTGATGAGGAGCACTAGCACCAAGACCTCCAGGCCTATGATGTAGTAGATGTAGTCGGTCCAGTCCCGGGGGGTGTGGCAGACCTTGTACTCCAGTAAGTCCACCACGGGCCCCATGCCGTTGGTGCACATCAGCTCATTGTAGTCTTGCACGTTTTTGAAGTGCTCTTGGAGCCACGGCTGGAAATAATAAAAATATCAATAACCGTGTACCGTTTTGGTTAGTAAAACCTAGATTTAGGATCTAGGAGGATACATGAGATAAAGGAAAGACTAGATATTGGCAAATGAGATAGGTATAATGAACATTACATTAGTTACAAAGATTCACAAGAACACTAGGTACAGATTAGGTAGTCAGGGTCGTGAGTTATAGGCACTAGATCCGTTGAGTAGCCCTTCTAGGTAGAAGAACTACTTAGCTTGAGATGCAGCCGAAGAAAAAGAGGACGAGCGTTTTTTTTTTTTTTTTTTTTTTTTTTTTTTGATATGACAGACATAGGTTGCCTCGGACGGCATTTCCTATTTCACCCGGACAAGGTTTGAGGAGCGGGCCAGAGGCCCGGCTTCCTATATTTTTATACTACTAGCAGCAGCGCAAAGGGCTCCCAAGGGGGAAACCTCGGCTTTGGGCGCGCTAGGGATTATGGCAAATTTTGGGGTGCTGCAACACCCATGTTTTGCCGGAAGGGCAGAGGACGAGCGCCGGCCGCCGCGCCTTATATATGGGCATGGCCCCCCCCCGCTGCGCCGAAGAGGGGCGGAGGAGTGCTGGAGCCCGCGCGATGTCATAACCGGCAAGTGCAAGAACGGACTCGCACAAGAAGGGTTCCGTACCATTATCTAATAATATTTAATGATACATTTATCTGTGAAAATTTCAACTATCTAGCTTGATAGCTAGACAGTGTACCTCATGAACCGTGATCGGTTCATGAGATACAGCCTGGTTTTGGTGACAGACAGACGTACGGTCAGACGTACAGCGGAGTCTTAGTAATAGGGTCGCACGTTTACCCCTTGGGTACGGAACCCTAAAACAATAGGTACTGATTAAAACTAACACGAGGCACAGACATTATAAGCATGAATTAAACGGGTTACCTTCGTAGAGACTCAGCTACTTACCGACATATTTCGACCTCATCTGGACGCACCGCTAACATCAGTGTGTCTCGAGGCACTTCGTGTGCGCGCGTCCTCCAGTCAAATTCGCCCTGATGAAGACCTCCGGATGTCGTCGAAACATGTCTGCCAGTAGCTGCCTATGTGAGCAACCCGTGTGATTCTTACATACTTACATACATACATGTTATCACGCGTGTTTCCCACAGGGAGGCAGAGACTAAGGACCTCCACTTGCTACGATCCTGACAGACCTCTTTCGCTTCATCTACACTCATCACTCTCTTCATGCATGCCCGCCGGTTACGGGTACTTCTGACTTCTCCTTTTTTTAAGAACGTTCGCGATCTGATCGCGGTACGTTCGTCGAGGACGACCCTGACCCACCCTTCCACTCACATTCTTAATAATTCTTGCTGAAAAAAATAGTGTGCTTAATAAATGGACAATACTTAACAGCTCTAGACAATGGAGGATCGAGGACTTTAGTTTGGGAGGGGCTGACCCAGATGATGATGATGATGCTTATAGGCTTGAGGAAATAGAATAGGTATACTAGCTGCTTCTCTTTAGGAGCAGATCATAAAAGCCGATCGAGGGAATTGGCGAGAATCTGAATTATGTTAATGGGCAAAGCAGCTGGCAATCCATCACTATGGTAGCTCTACACTAGCGTGGGCTTCAGGTCTTATGGCCCTGGGCTCTGTTCACCCCTTAAGGAAAAAAGACTATCTGTCATTCACGGAGTAGGACTCCACTAGTAAAGGGGCGTCCATTAATTACGTGAGGTGATCAGGGGAAGCAAAGTCATACTAAATATCACAGAAAAATCCTCAAAAACGCCTCGCATAATTAATGGACACATGCGGCATCCAATAATTTCGTGAGGTGATCAGGGGGAGGGGTCAAGCAAAGTCTCGACAAATCTCACCTTTCTTAAAAATGCTTCGCGGCCTTACCTTCAGCATCTTCTCGGTGTTGCAGTCGCAGTGTATTTGGTTGCCGGCGATGTAGAACGTCGGGCCGGTGCCGTCGAACTGGTTTGACAGCACGTACGTGTGGATCTGAAAACACGTAAAGTAGGTATAGATCCTCAAGCCTAAAAATTAAGTCCCCTTCAGTTAATGCTAGCCGAGCCGACCCGCGGCGTTGCCCGCGTGGGATATTTTTGACAATCCCAAAGGAGCCTCAAATTTTCCCGGGATAAAAAGTATCCTGGTAGTTATCCAGGGAATAAGCTATCTACATGTCAAGTTTTATTCCAATCCGTACAGCCGTTTTTGCGTGAAAGAGTTACAAACATCCATCCATACATACAAACTTTCGCGTTTATAAGTAATTAGTAAGGTAGTAACATTATTGTTTCAATGTTTAAAGAAGTTAATACTCATTATAACATTTTAGCAACAACATATAATACTTTCACAAACTAAAACCCGACAACAGCCAATAATAATAATAATATGACAAAGCCCTTCTGGCGAGTAGGCGACCAATACTGTGAAAATGAGTTTCTTTCGGCGTTTCTTCTCAGCAGTGGTCGTTACGAAGCGCTGGTATCGGTAGCTTTTTAAAAATAAATTAAATTTTAATATACTTTACACGTAACATAAATTATACTTATTGACGTGTAAAAGTGCCTGTAAAGGTAAATAAATAAATATACATATAGGGACAAATAACACTGATTGAGCTAGCCCCAAAGTAAGTTCGAGACTTGTGTTATGGGATACTAACTCAACGATACTATATTTTATAACAAATACATATATAGATAAGCATCCAAGACCCAGGACAATTTGAAAAAGGCCATTTTCCAACTTGCCCTGACCGGGGATCGAACCCGGGACCTCTGGGAGGCGGACTAGCATGGTGAATCTTTAAATCTTTGAACAGAAAAATTAAATTCAAAAGCTATTTAATTTATTGTGACGTCACATTTATATAGATTAAATTAAAGGGTAAGATCTAGTGACGTCATCATTACCAGCTTGAAAAATATAAATCGTTTTAGCCACTCGTCTCACGAAAAACAAAAAAATTAAGGAAATCACTCACGGTCTTTAGTTTGTTGTATCTGATGGAGAACAGTATGAAGTTGTCTATGAACTTGGTGCCCTCGAGCTCCACGATGGTCTCGATGTCATTGTAGTCCACGATCAGCTGCCGCAGGTGGTCGTACGTGGGGTCGTCGCCCACCGGCTGCAGCGAGATTATCTGGAGAAGAAAGATTGGTGTTAAGAAAATCATTTTAATAGAAAGGAATTTTAAGTTGGCGCAGTCATCACCATCATCCGAATGTATTCCCGGTTGCATCCTCAGCGGTAACGCTTCAGAGCCCGGGGTCCGCTACCTAACCTAGGCGATTTGACGGGGTTACTGGTTTTTACACAGATGGAGCGACTGCCGTCTGACCTCCACAACCCAAAGGGTAAACCAGAACCAACCCTTGGATATAGGTTTTTATGAGCAAGCGCTGGATGGCGTTCGAGACCAATAGTTTATATGTGGCTACCGAAACACAGAATCATCTTTATTTTAAGATAGTCAGGTGATTCAAGCCCGCATTATCCTAAATAAACTTTTCACAAAGTATGTTTCCCAGTCGGATACGAGCCCGCGACCTCCGGATCACAAGGCTAACGTTTTGGCCACTAGACCACGGAGGCAGTTGGCGCAGTATAAAAGATAAATGGACGGAACACTAAAATAGACATTCTGTTTGCTAAGCAAATTAAAAAACCTACGACTGTCAAGAACGCCATCTAGTGAGTAGTGGAAATACCGATTCGACTTGATATCCGTAGGCATCTATTATTCGCTAGGGTAAGCACTGACTTTCAAGCGTTAACCCCCAATAACTTTTAAACTGCTGAACCAATTTTCATAAAACATAGCTAAGAACCACCGCAGGGGAACTTGCTTTCACGTAAAAAAACCGCAACCGAAATCGGTCCATCCGTTCGAACGCTACGATGCCAAAGACAAACACACAAACAGACAGACAGCGTCAAACTTATAACTACCCTCTTTTTTGTCGTGGGTTAATTAAAACACATTTTAACTTCTAGTAGCTCTAATTTCAGCAGTCACTCGATTTTGATAACGTGTAACAAAAATTTTTGCTACTAGCAACCATTCTTTTTTCGCAGTGTCAACGACGAAATCAAGGGCTTCATGAAATGAATTAAGGCAGAAGGAATACTGTGTGTTACCAGTGATGACTTATGGATCTGAAACGTTGTCCTTTACTATGGGTCTCATAAGAAGGCTCAAGGTCGCTCAGCGCGCTATGGAGAGGGCAATGCTCGGTGTTTCTTTAAGTGATTGAATCAGAAATGAGGAAATTCGTAGAAGAACAAAAGTCACTGACATAGCCCAGCGGATTAGTTCGTTGAAGTGGCAGTGGGCGGGACACATAGCGCGAAGAACCGATAGCCGATGGAGCAACAAGGTTCTCGAATGGCGACCGCGTACTGGCAAGCGAAGCGTAGGACACCCACCCACAAAGTGGTCAGACGATCTGACCAGGTCGCTGGAAAACGCTGGGTGCAGGCCGCTCTTGATCGGTCATTTAGGAAATCCTTGGGAGAGGCCTATGTCCAGCAGTGGACGTTATGCGGCTGAAATGATGAGATGGAAAACTCACATTGTTATGTGAAACATTAAGTTTGACGGTGTTGGGCGGTAGATCGGTGGGCATCACTGTGAGGTGTCGCTGCGAGCAGTCCACGCCCACCAGGTTGGTGACGTCATCTCCCATCAACTCCAGCCGCTCGGCGATGCACGTGCAGTTGATGTTCGCTGGCTTTATCTTCGTGCAGGTCGCGTTTAGCTGGAAAATAGGTGCAACTGTAAATAACACTGGTGTCAGATGTATCAAGCTGCCTAAAGGCATCGGACGTACGACAGTGACTCTCATCAGCGACACCAGTGATTAGACAATAGTGACATAGTGTGCCGGTTTTACTAGAAGTAGACAATGGTAAAAGATCGTTAATGAGTACATACTCAGACGCGTCTAGTGAGCATCGAACGCATGCCTCCAGCCAGTGCATGAACCACTTCAAAGAAAGAGTACGGTTTAGGTCACAACCACTTGAAGAGGTTGGACGCGTTTCGTGCGTCGGCTTTTTTTGTAATTATATATATATACAATGTCCTTTTTAATTAAGTACAAATATTTTAAGAGGTGATTCAGTCCATTATTTTGAACAATTTTTCCCAATAAATATATAGCGAAATACAAAAAATTTTTTTGCATTTTTCATAGTAACGATATCACGTGACTACTTCGATCTGTATGAGAACCTAAATATTTTTTTCGTATTTCGATATACATTTATTGGAAAAAGTTGTTCAAAATGATGGACTGAATAACCCCTTAAAATATTTGTACTTAATTAAAAAGGACATTGTATATTATGTATATGTATATGTAGCAGTATTTATTTCAAAGGTATGTTTTATTTTATTATAAAATCAATATATTATGTATTATATTCGACGTAATATTATATAGGTATTGTATTGACAATATTACAAGTTGGCTTGCCACACTTGCACCCTTATTCCAATCTCTCACCATGTCCCAAAGGCAAACTGGTAGATAATGCATTAGCATTAAGTTTGACTCATTGTAATCAATCTCTCATAAAATAAAAGTTAGTCGCAATTCATGCGTCGTTGATTTAAATCCATAGATTTACTAAGTATTCAGACATGACATATTAAAATAAAATATCATTTCATTTTTAAATTTCAATTCAATTCAAATATATCTTTATTATCATAGGATATTTATAATATCTCTTAATAATCGTCACTTTGTTTTATTGCACAATAATTGTTGACGTCAAAAAGTTACTTAGAGCTAAGTTTACTGCCGCCTCCAAAGCGCTAGTGCAGAAGAAGCGGTAACAAACTGCACTGCAGCATTTTCTCCAAGAACGTCAACTCACAATGAAATTAATATTTATAGTTGATATGTGGACAGAGTATACATTGTTTGTTGTCATAATTAAAATTATTTTTTTTAATGTCGAAATTTTGAAATAATGTCAAATCAAGTTGTAAATTCAGTATGTACTTAATGTACCAGATTATGACCATTTCTGAGTATACAAACCTTTAAGAGGGACCCGCGCCAAGCTCAAGCCAGACTTTGTTGTCTTTAACATAGTTATCAGTCCTATAATAAGCCTTCTCACAGAGTACCTTCTTTACATAAGCTTTAAACTTTTTGTCAGGCATATCAAGGATCGATTGTGACAGTTTATTATAAAAAAGTAATTGTGAAGCAAATAGAAAAATAGTGAAACATTATCTTAAAATAATAATTGGATGCCTAAGAAGTTGATATGAAATTACTTAATATTAGTTTAATATGACGCCATGTGTTACCACTTAGTAAATCTATGGGTTTAAATCAACGACGCGCGAATCGCGACTTATTTAGGTACTTATTTACAAAAAATAGCCGACGCACGAAACGCGTCCAAACCACTTGAAGCTCATGAGTTATTTATGCTTCAGGTTGAAAAATTATGGAATTTCCTTCTTCTTATTTATTTTTTTGACTTCATACACAAATACAAGTGCAATGGTGGACTTAAAGCCAAAGGCTTCTACAACTACTTCAGTATTGACGGTCGTTAAATTTTCTATTTAGCACGATTATGTGCTATTATATCTGTTTTAAGACAATTAAGCATCTTTTAGGTTCTATGTCCGTTGTCAGCAAGAGGAAAATGATGGAATGAGAATGGAAAATGTCAAACCTCCTTCTGAATCCTGATATGATCAATCGGAACAACGGTGACATCCTTAAACCAGTTGAACTTCAGATCCAGCGCGCAGTACGTGTTGTTATAGTTGAGGAAGGTGACCAGTGACGACGTGTTGGTGGTCAGCTCCATCGCCTTCTGGAAATGCTTGCACGGCAGGTATCTGTTATCTGGAAACATTGATTGCTGATCAGTTCCATGCATTCAAATCCTAATCCTAAGTGTCTCAACACCGGCGTCATATTTTACAGCCTGCCTAAAGACATCTGACATAACTTGACGAATGCCATACAATGATGGCAGCCGGGACCAACGGCTCATACGTGCCTTCCGAAGCTGGCAGGAACAAGAGTTTTTTTTGCCACTTGTAGTCTCCCATCCAAGTGCGGACCACGACGGGTGTCGCTTTGCTTGCGCAAGCGCTAGTAATGCGCGCAACCGTCGGGACACTGAACTCCTTAAAAAAAAAGTTGACAGATCCAATGTTTGGAATTTACCTGATAAATCCACCTTGATCTTGCGATTACTCTGCACTAAACTCAACGGAAACTCCGTGAGATTGTTAGCAGAGGCGTCCAACACGGTCAAATTGAAGAGGTAGGCGAAGGGCCTCTGGATGGAAGGCTGCAGCTTGCCGCTGGTCAGGTTGTTGTTGGAGATGTTCAGGCACGCCAGCGAGGAGTACTTCGGGAACTGACCTGGAATTAAAGGAAAGGAAATTTTTAACTGCCTTCATCATCATTTGACGACCTCGGTGAAATAGTGGTCATCATGTCAGGCTATCACACTGAAGGTCTCGGGTTTAATCCCCGGACAGGTCGGGGGGTCAAGATGGAAAATGATCAATTTTCAAATCGACCTGGGTCTTAGTATCCCATAAAATTAATCTCGAACTTACTTTGGGGCTAGCTCAACCTGTGTGATTTGTCCGTAATAATAATTTATCCGTATACCTATATACCGTCCGTATATATCATCATCAACCTAAACTTTTTACCTCCCACTACTGGAAATAGGTCTACCTCAATGATTACCATTCACCACGATCCTGAGCTACTCTGGTCCCGCAATCTTTCTAATATCGTCGACATTTAGCTTACCCATGTCACTTTACTTGTTTAAAGAAGTGCTTTTCCATCATCATTAGCCTCTTATCTTGGTTAATGGTCATGTGCGAGTCTCACATAGTTTCCATCAACCTTACAATGTGGTCTGACTACCAAGTTCATGGTTTTTATTCTAGTCTGCTTCTCTGTCTCATATAACATTCCGTTGCTTTGATCCGTCGATGACTTCTCTTTTCCCAACTATGCCTATTCTTGATTTTGTCTACCTAATCTATGCTTTCGACTTTATAATACTTCTGTAACGAATTTCTATGATACACGATCCAGCTGCGTAATGCCGAACATGTCAAGTCCTATCGCTCTTCGTTTAGTTATTATTCTGCGGGTTCTTACACACGAGTGACAGTGTGGTGAAACATGAAAAAATCAAATCTAATAATAAGCTTAAAATCAAAATAGCGACACAAAGACTATCAAAACTGAACAACAACGAACAACACAACAACTGCTACCACTTACTTCCGTAATTGCTCCACGGGTTTACTTCCTCTTCTCTGTCTGAGGCAAAGAAAGAAACAAATAGTAAATGTAATAATAAGTCTGCAAAGCTAAAATGGGACTGGGTGGAGCACGGCTTCCGCATGGGACACGATAAGTTAACCAAACTGACAACACCGTAGGTAAGTTGACCTGGGCCGAGATACCTATTTAGATGTGATTAAAAAGTGCGTAGATATCCATTTCCCGATGAAAGGGAGTTTAGATGAGCAATAGATTAGGCAGTAACATAACCAATAATTTTTCAAAACTTAAAACCGCTTCACCCACAAAATACACGACCGATTTTGATAAAATTTCAGAAATTAAAGAAAATCAAAAATTTTAAAATTTATAGAAGTTAAGACAACAATACTAATTTACGCATCATTTTGTTAACCCTCGACGTGAAAAAGGGGTATTATAAGTTTGATGCTAACGTCTGTATGTCTGTGTTCCTGTCTGTAGCTCTTGAATCGATGAACGGATTTCGATGCGGTTTTTTTTGCGTGAAAGCAAGTTTCCTTGCGGTGGTTTTTACGAGTAGCTATGTTTGGTAAAAATCGATCCTTCAGTTTGAAGAGTAATCTAAACCATGGTTTATATCTAGATGGCACTATCAAGGTTTCCATTCCAATACCATTCAAATAAATTGTATTGAGAAACAATAGATGGCACCACCATCTCAACAAAAACCCACTAAATGGTGTGTATGATATCATAATAGTAATAACATATGTTACGATGGAAAGTTGTTTTTTTTTATTTACTTGGCAAATAACTTTTGAAAGGATAGTTAAAAACTCACCGACGATCTTGCCAATGCTCCCGTCAGTGAGCGCCATGGACGCCAGCCTGCGGAACACCGCCTGCGACACGTCCAGCTCGCCGATGGTCGCGTTCAGCACGTGCAGGTTCGTCGTGTTCTGCGTCACTGTCAAGTAAGAAAATACATTTTTATACCATACCTCCTGTAAAAAGTGTATTTTATATACTGTTTGCAGTGAATAAAAAACACTTTTACTCACAATTTTTGTAATTTATTTTATAAAAGCACTTTTAATCACTATTTTGGTGTTTGAGTTAAGAAAAATTACTGTTGATTTTAGTAATTTTTCTAATTTCAATTTGCATTTTAATTGATTTAACCTTCCTTTTTTTTCTTTCTTTTTCTCGTAGTCATGGTATAAAGTATAGTATGCAACTCTTGAATAAAACGGATTCATATCAAGGGCCATGAATCATTCACGTTGCTCAGGATTCTAACACTTGAATCACTCGCTACGCTCGTGATCATCATTCAGTCGTTAGAATCCTTCACTTCCTCGGGCTTCATCTATGGCCTTCGTTGTAAATGCATCCTTTATTCACTAATAGCATAATAGGTATACTTTTTTTTGGAAAAGAAATAAAGACATTTTCTGTACTTACTTTACAGGCTACTTCACACTATGGTTAGTGATTAGTGCGAGTTCATTCATTTTCTGCGAGTGCGAGTAGAAAATGCATGCAGAACTCGTACTATTCACAAACCAAAAAAAGGAGCCTGACAAGATGTAGCCTAATACCAGGTATAGCCGGTGTGGGACCACGGGTCACGTCTCAAAATGCAATCAAAATAGTAATTGGTAAGTTAATTTAAAGAAAAAATAATTAAAACTATTCTTAATAAAATTTTAATTAAAACTAAATAAGAGCTAAAACTAAAAAAAATACAAATTATGTAGTCCCACTAAAATATTACCCCTTGGCAGTATGGCCAAAAGGCTGGCAATATTGCCACGTCGTATGGCAATGCTGATTCTTTGTGCCAGATAGCTGGTTATTGGTTGCCAGGCAAATCGCCTTTTAGCATAATTCATCATCATTATCATCAGCAGGAAAACGTCTACGGCTGGACTTAGGCCTCTGCTAAAGATTTCCAAAATGATGGTTTATTTTATGCCAATTCTCTCCAACGACCAACGTCTCTTACGATCTATGCCCCTAACATGGCTCCAGCGACGGCGTTTATCGATCATTTATCGCTATCTCGCTCTACGTAATAATAACAAGTGAAATGGCACTATTCCGTCGCGCGTTATAAACTTTATCTTTGTTTATCAACGGTGCTGTACTACGGAGGCTGGTATATTCCGAACACAGGCTCAGCGAACTATAGTACTATGGAAACATAATTAACCCATTAACAATACAATACGGTATTTAATCAAAAAGTAACAGAATTCGAATATGTCTTTTTATTAATCAGCCCAAATATAACCTTTAAAATCTGATCTAATAAACTGTCAAGTAACAGAAAAAGGATGCACGAACAGCGCTCTTGACGTCAATGCTATTAGGATTAAGAGATAGTGAGATGTCCCCACCACGCCCCACTCTTATATTTGAAATGCTAATTGCTGCTTCGTTCATTAACCAATCTTGCTTTTAAATATTTCTTTTCAGTGGTATTTTTTGTTTTATATAAAATATTAACCAAAAATATACACAATAAAATAGCCTACTTTTCTGCCAATATCGTTCCTAACGTCACGCCAATTTCTGGCCAATCAGTATGCTGCTTCATTCATTAACCAATCTTGCTTTTAAATATTTCTTTTCAGTGGTATTTTTTGTTTTATATAAAATATTAACCAAAAATATACACAATAAAATAGCCTACTTTTCTGCCAATATCGTTCCTAACGTCACGCCAATTTCTGGCCAATCAGTATGCTGTATGATGTTGCGTCATATCATATAGCGGCTTTTTATATTTTTGAGGGTCTATTATGCGCGAATGTTTATATTTAAAAATCTTTCTTCTTATTTTTTATTTTTTATTTTATTTAATGGGAACAACAAACTATTGAGCTAATCTCTTGTCTGTGGAACAACAATTGCCTTCCATTAATTAACTTTACTCTTAGTAGTTTCTATTTAGGGAAATTAGTACGATGCTTTCCCCATTTTCCTTCCGTACAGCAGTGCTTAATATTTAAAGTCACTCTTCCATAGTAGTATAGTTCTCTGCCGTGGCTAAAGTGTGTAATGGCTTAATTTCAGCATCGATTTGCCTGTTTAGCATTCATAGTGATGTGGGCGGGCCATTAGCTGTGATTTATAACCTCTCATTATCGTGCAATCATGTAATTAGAGTCATGGGAGCAGAAATAATGATTTCATCTTTGGCAGAATTTCAAATATGGTTGTAATAGAAATTTAAGGTTATGTTGTTCATGACAAGACTTCATTGTACCGAAAAATACTGTGTTGTTTTCCAGGTGGTACCATGGAAATTTTATCAAAATCGGTTGTGTAGTTTGGGGGTGAAGTCGGTTTTTAGTTTTGAAAAATTATTCTTTTCCGAGTACATTTTATAAATTGATCGCCTATAACTTTTTAATTTGTAAACCCTATTTAGCTCTGATAGTTTTGCTTTAAGTTCATTATATATACTAAAGATGTGATTTTTTTCACGTGTCCATCCATATACAATGCCCTTTTTTATTAAGTACAAATATTTGAAGGTGTGATTCAGTCCATCATTTCGAACAACTTTTCCCTATAAATGTATACCGAAATATGAAAAAAAAACATGTAGGTTCTCAAACGAATCAAAGAAGTCACGTGACATCGTTACTATGAGAAATATTTTTTTTTGTCTTATATCGATATAAATTTATTGGGAAAAGTTGTTCAAAATGATGGACTGAATCAGTCCTTAAAATATTTGCACTTAATAAAAAAAGACATTGTATAACCGTTTAGCAGACACAGGGGGAGGACACTTGACTCAAACAAAAATTTTCACTTTAAAACCAAATATTTCAAAAACAGATCCCTAAATCGAAAAACGGTGTTCACAAGCTCATAATATTTTCGAAAGACTTATTCAACGATACCCGAAATAAATTTTTTTGCAGTGTTTTATTTTACCACTTTTTCTGCATAATTAATACACAGCCATGCCAAATCACAGCTTTCTAGTAGTTATAGTCGCTGGGTAAAACCGCAGACAGACATGGCGAAACCATAAGGGTTCCTTGTTTACTACGGAATCCTAAAAAAGATCGCGAAGAATTGATAACCTTCTACTTTTTTTGAAAGTCGTTTAATAATTAATAACTACTCATATTTAAATAAAAAGAAGAAGAAAAGAGATCCCTGACAGGGATAAGTCCGCCTTTATACTATTGTGTTTTTTGTATTTTAATTGTGGCTTTTTATGTACAATAAAGAATTTACTACTGCAACTAAAAACCACTACATATAAAATACTACCGATAAATAGCAGCGTCGTCAAAAGAATGCAAAGCAGCAGTTTGACCACAAATGCGCACACGCAGCCATCCTGTCGATTATGTGCATGCATAATGTTGCAGTCGCGGCAGCTGCATTCCGGCCAGACAACACTGCCTGCACACCGTGGACCGTATGCCTATGACATTAGCGCCCGTTTTGACTTGATTTCAGGCTTATTAATTAACCAACTTCAAAAAAAGGAGGAGGTTCTCAATTCGCAGATTTTTTTTAGGTTTTTTTATATATATTCCCCGGTTACTAAAAGACGCCTGGATCGATTTGAAAATATATATTTTTTTTTGTTTGAAACGGTTTACTTTCCAGGTGGTTGTTCAAAATCGGTTGTGTTATGTAGTCTGTTTTTTTAAACGAAAATAAATGGAAAAATATTCATTTCTGTAACTGTCACTATTAAAGAAACATTTTGTATTTTGGTTCTTGTTTTTAAAAATAAATAATAATAAATAATAAATGTATACGGACAAATCACACAGATTGAGCTAGCCCCAAAGTAAGTTCGAGACTTGTGTTATGGGATACTAACTCAACGATACTATATTTTATAACAAATACATATATAGATAAACACCCAAGACCCAAGACAATTTGAGAAAGGCCATTTTCCAACTTGCCCTGACCGGGGATCGAACCCGGAACCGGACGGTGCACGGTAGGTGGCGGACTAGCATGGTGACCACTACGCCACGGAGGTCATCAAAAATATCAAGAGTTACCTATTTAATTATTTGTTATTTGTTTTGTAAACGTTTTCGTAATAAGTAGTATGATTTACATTGCAAATATATTTTTTAAACAAAGATTCGACTTGTAAGTAGCCAAAACACTAGTGTCAGATTTTTCAAGCTACTTCTCCCCAATAACCGTAAACTGAAAAGCAAGCGCGAATATATCCGAACCTTTTTATATACATACGTACCTATACCCTTTTTTAATGAGGCACACAGAGAATAAACAACACACAATATTAGGTCATGTACATACACTCGAAAAACATAACCCTCCTTCGCGCAATCGTGTAAAAAACTGGACATCAGTCATATATATATTAATGCAACATATCGTTATAATCAGATGATAGTATACTCTACATTCGTGGTATTTGAATGGGTAAATCCTCTGTACTCGGTACTTATGTAAAACCATGATGTACCTACAGAACGATGTGCATTCCATAGATAAGAGGCAAACTGCAAGCTTATCTCGCAGCCGTGATGCAACTGGTGGTTATAGGTCCATTTAGACCACAGACATATAAAGGGAAGCAGACTAAACATTATTGCGTAAAACAAAGAATGCCGCGTGGCAGGAATTTACACTTAATTTTGTTGTTTCTTTATCATAATTGGTAATATTTGAAACAAAAATAGTAAAGTAATATCCTTTATGAGTGTAAAAGAGTACTTAAAATACAAATACCTGAAATAACTGTTTATAAATATATTATTTAGGCAATCTAAATTATTTATTGTATAAATTACATAATTAATTTGTAAATTAATATTCATAAATGAAATTAAACTAACAAGAAAATCAATTAATAAAACAATTTCAATTTAAAGTTTCAAATTTCAATAAAAGGAATAAATAAATATAAGTTAATAATAGTAATAACCTGTGAATTATTGTAATGCTAGCATGGTGACCACTACGCCACGGAGGTCGTCAAATAGATATTAGAATAAAATTATAAATGCAGTAAAAATTTAAAAATTGTAAAATGTATATGCTTTTGAATATATTATTTTGTTTAGTGTTGTAGCGACACCGACTTAATTTCATTTTTATTTTCACTTGTTGTTTTATAATTTATCATTATTGTTTTTTTGTATAAGCATGGTACCCGCGGAAGACCAGCGTCGTGGCTCACACCACGGCATATGCTGAGCGGGGACCATTTTGGTACAAAATATTGTGTTATGTGCATTTGTCTTGTATTAACCTGTTTGTGCCAAATAAACATTTTTCTTTCTTTCTTTCTTTCTTTCTTTCAGTAATTTCACACTTAATTAGACTAAGCAAGCAAATGCAACAGCGAACGTCTGGATTCAGGAAGCGCGTTTCAGAGTCTTACTGCCGTTACGGCGAAAGATATAGAGAAGAAACCAGTAACGGTGTGGGTTTGTTAGAGAAATCGTACTTACTGCTTGTGGCTAAGGATTCTTTCAGCTTGGTGCTGTCCACGTCGCAGCAGAAGACTGATGTCGAGCTGACCCGCACGCAGCCCGGCTCCTGCGGGCACTTCTCCCGGGGCATGTGGAAGCACTT
Organism: Acrobasis suavella; assembly: GCA_943193695.1. Classification (NCBI taxonomy): domain Eukaryota; kingdom Metazoa; phylum Arthropoda; class Insecta; order Lepidoptera; family Pyralidae; genus Acrobasis; species Acrobasis suavella. The sequence continues at coordinate 1,400,101 of OW971937.1, read as the reverse complement.
GCCATGGTTCAGGTACTGGTTTGGGGGCTCTGGGCGTTGCGTTGATGCGGGAGGTTGCTGGAAAGGAAGAAGTCCTATATTTTGGAGGTAAGTCAGCATGTCAACGAACGTACACTGTCCCAGAATGAAATTAATATAAGTATTACATACATAGCTAAATCTCCGAAGCTCCCGCGCAGCCCCGGATCTAGGGGGAGGCAAGCCGGGGCCCATGCCCCGGGCAGCGAAGTCAGAGGGGCGGCAAATCGAATATATCCACGACTCCCATGCTACCGATACGGAATGGGGGCGGTGTCTGGTTACTTTGGAAGTATAGCAGTTGTTTACTAGTTTACCACTCAAAAATGTGCAACAATCGTATCTCGGTTTGAATGTTAACTGACCATACGCTGTCATGTCATACATAGTAATGTCAGCCCCACCCCGGTACTCGTACAACTAGTAAGACGGCAAAATCAAGCAGTGGCATATTCACATATTTGCCGCGTTTCAAAAAAATCCTGGATCCGGCACTGCTCCCGCGCAATGTGCGTCCCCGTTCTCTGTCCTCACATCTCTCTCCGGTCTCGCCTTGTGGAGGGTTTTGAGCCTGCAGCCGCCTCGGAACGGGGGCGAGGTGTGAGACCAGGGAACGGGGACGCCTATTGCGCGGGAGCTTCAGAAATTCCGTTCAAATATGTCAAATGTACATAAAAACTGATTTATTGAGGTTTTATTGTTGTGGTATTCTGTCCAATGACTGTTAGCATCCAATGACTGGAAGTTTACCCTTTTCATTTAGTTTACTCAGTATATATCTAAATTTTTCATCTGCTCTTCATAATTTTAGAGTTCCGCATAAAGTCCCTACAGCGAACTCTTAGAGTTTCGGTTGTCGGTCTGTCCATCCGCAGCTTAGCTACAAGTTGCAATCTTTATTTGGTTAATTACTTTTATTTAATTTAGCATTGATAAATACTAACAAAAAATCCACATGCCGTTCCATTTTTTTCTGTTGCAATGCCCTATCAGGGTTCATGTTGTGCCTACTAATTTAAATTAGAAGGCACAACATGAACCCTGATAGGGTTATAATAATAATATATAAACACTTTCTACATAGTCACTTCTTAAGAAGTGACTATGTAGAAAGTGTAATATATGTACAATGTGAGAGCAATAAATAAATTGAAATTGCAATTGCAAAGTTTTAAATTTTTTTTCAAAATACATAAACCTTAAAAAACCATTACAAAGATTAGTTGTACCTAAATTGTTTAAAAATGAGAGGAAAAAGAATATAATTAAAGAAATCGGTTTTTAGTTTATGTACAGTTTGGCAGCGCGGCGCATGACGTCACCACATTGTTGGCATGCCGTGATGCATGCGCCACCTGGCGGCCTGACGCATTGATCATTGCATTGTCTTCTCAATATTCATAACACATTCATTTTTTTTTTTTTTTTTATCACTTTCATCCACTTTACGTGGGGTCGGGACAGCATATCTTTTGAACCTTAGCTACCATTAGCAAATACATTGAATTTAATAGCGTCACGTCAGCGTCACGATTTGCTGCTCATATATACTTACGATCACGTCTTAATTCCTATTGGGGCAGCAGAGCATTTTGAATCTAGCGGCTCCAAGCAGACAGAGCCCAGGGCCGCAAGACTGAGGGTTTGATCTCATTTGTCAGAGTGGAGCAGCATATTCTTTTCTTTCGCTCAGAACCGTCATTTGCCAGAGCGAGAGAGAGAGACGGAACTGCTCGCGTAAAATACCATTTGGTAGTATTTTTGAAACCGCCAGCGAAAAAAAAATCGTTATGTTACGCAGAAAACTTCGAATATTTTTTTTTAGTTTTGTAACCATGAAAAAATATTTTTTCATGGTTAAAAAACCGACGTTACCCCCAAACTACACAACCGATTTTAATAAAATTACTATGGCACCACCTGGACAGTATACCCATTCAATCAAAAAAAAAAATTTTTCCAAATCGGTCCACGCGTCTTCGAGTAATCAGTGAACAAACATAAAAAAAAATAAAGGATCGCGACGAATTGATAACCTCTTCCTTTTTTTTAAGTCGGTTAAAAAACAGCGTGAATCGGAACGGATTCTCCATGAAAGGTTTTTTTGACCTATGTACGCTCGCGCAAGCCATTCGTAATGTGACAAGTGATTTCAAAAATGCGTCCTTAGAACTTGCAGCACCTGACCATGTCTAGCTCGTCAGAAAAAGAGACGTATCTACAGTCCATTTGTTTGGGTATTTAAAAGAATGTAAACAATCTTGACATGTCTTTTTATTCAATATACACTTTATAAATCAACTAGCTTTTGCCCGCGGCTTCGCTCGCGTAGGGATGGAATTTATCAAAATCCTTTCTTAGGGGATGTCTACGTCATAGTAGCTTTATGCATGCAAAGTCTCAGCCCTATCGGTTTAAAATTGACAAAGTTTTTATACAAACTTTCATCCCCTATTTTATCCCCTTGGGGGTAGAATTGATCAATCCTTTCTTAGCGGAAGCCTACGTCATAACATCTACCTGCATGCCTTTCAGCCCGATCCGTCCAGTGGTTTTGGCTGTGCGTTGATAGATCACTATGTCAGTCAGTCAGTCACCTTTGAGTTATATATATTTAGATTTAGATACTTTTGCAAATTACAAATAAATTATGTAATTTACAATTTAAAAAATAAATAATTTGTAATTTGCGAAGGTATTGATTTATAAAGTGTATATTTCAATAAAAAGATACGTCAAAATTGTTTACATTCTTTTAAATACCTAAACAAACGTACTATAGTTGGACATGACTGACACCAACCTCTCTAGCCTGCGCCTGCTGTTCGAACTCGTCCACCCGCATCTCTATCTGCGGCAAATGTACACTCAAGTACAACACGAGCGCCCATACTGATACCTGAAACGATACAGAATAAGATTTTTAACCGACTTAAAAAAAAACAAGGTTACCCATTCGAACGTATAGCGTATAGGTATATATGTACTTTTATGTATGATCAATTGATCACGGATTACTCGAAGACGCACCCTCCAACGACAAGCTTCCTCGCTCGCTTCGCTCGCTCGTAAGCCTAAATATGTCGGGTGTCATTTGTGGATCACTTACATCCCCTGTTTAACAATCTGTTCTCTCAGAGTACTGGTAAATAAATTACACTGATTGAGCTAGCCCCAAAGTAAGTTCGAGACTTGTGTTATGGCATACAAACTCAACGATACTATATTTTATAACATATACGTATATAGATAAAAATCCAAGACCCAGGGAATTTGAAAAAGGCCACTTTCCAACTTGCCCCGACCGGGGATCGAACCCGGGACCTCTGGGTGGCGGACTAGCATGGTGACCACTACGCCAGGGAGGTTGTCAGATTTTCAGAAGTTTGCCTTGGAAATGAACGTGTAATAACTTTGGAGACCCCCGTGGCGTAGTGGTCACCATTCTAGTTCGCCACCCAGAGGTCCCGGGTTCGATCCCCGGCCAGGGCAAGTTGGAAAATGGCCTTTTTCAAATTGTCCTGGGTCTTGGATGTTTATCTATATATGTATTTTGTTATAAATTATAGTATCGTTGAGTTAGTATCCCATAACACAAGTCTCGAACTTACTTTGGGGCTAGCTCAATCAGTGTAATTTGTCCCTATATATTTATTATTATTTATTTATTTGGAGACAACCACGTACCAAATGAGCAATAGTGTATCCATATATTTGATGATTACACTATAATCTAAATATGTGCCGTAAATGATTCCTCCGTGCAATGATTAAAATTATACTTTTGACCGCCAGAACATTTCCTCGATCCAATTGCCGCTGGACTAAAAATAGTGAAAACGTTTCAGACCGTGCTACCTACTATATTTATTGGTATTTTTACGGCAAATTATTTTTTCTTGGTTCCTATTGATGTTATGAATATAACGAAGATTATAAAACATGGAAGGAACATACCCGTTATAAATCGAACCATAGGCTATACTAGATAATGAAACTAAAATAAAAACCAGAAAACCACAAAAAAAATTGCATTTTCATACAAATGCGGCTGTACACTTTTGTATGGAAATAACGAAAATTTTTTTCGTGTTTTAGTTGTTATATTAACTAGCCCCAAAATTCGAAACTTGTGTTATGGCATACTAACTCAAGGATACTATATTATATAATAAATACATATACCTACGTGTATAGGATATAAACATCCAAGAACCAGGACAATTCGAAAAAGGTAATTTTCCAACTTGCCCTGACCGGGGATCGAACCTGAACTAACATGGTGGCCAGTGGCCACTACGCCACAGAGGTCGTCATCGTCATCATTATAGAAAATATAGTTAAGAATGATGGACTGAACTCGCTTTAAAAATAAGGTTTGTAAGCAAAAGTTACCATGTGTAGTGTAACGTCTAACGAAAATACTGAAACCAATGTAAGGGTAAAGTTGGTCCATGATATCTACAACTTTTTACTATAGTGGATTTAAATAAATACAGAATTTAAAAAAGTATTGCGAAAAAATATAATACATATAGTCCTGTGTCACTCCCCGTTTAGGTATCGAAAATATACCTACATTATTACTATGCCTGCGGCGCCCACTTCAATGGGGAAAATTCAGTTACATTACATGAATCGCTTTTCCAGAATAATAATAATGAAATTCGCTTGCAATGGATGTGTAGGTATCTAAACGAAGAGGAGAGGAGTTCTGACGCAAGCTAAATTAAACCATAGCGCTAACCATATTAAGTAGAAATTTCTTTGAATTTTCCGAGCAAGACTTCTGTACGTGAGTACTAGTACTTATTCTGTATAGGTAAGTATGTATGTACAACGTAAGTAAGTACCTTCCTAAACAAAATTGTTTTCCAGGCAAATTGAAAAAAAAACCCTTCTTTCAAGCTTTCATCCCCCATACTTTTTTCCATCAAACATGGTTAAAAACCACCGCAAGGTAACATGCTTTCACGTAAAAAAAACGCATAGAAATCAGTCCATCCGTTCGATTTGAGAGCTACGATGCCAAATACAGATATACAGACATACACACATACAGATAGACATTTGCGTCAAACTTATTACTTATAACACCCCTCTTTTTACATGGAATTTTGATTTCTTAGGGTTCCGTACCCAAAGGGTTAAAACGGGCCCCTGTGACTTAGACTCCGCTGTCCGTCTGTCCGTTTTTCCATGTGTGTTTGTCACCAGGCTGCATCTCATAAACCTTGACAGTAGAAATTTTCACAAGTGATGTATTTCTGTTGCCGCAGAATCAAATGAATATTTGAGGGGGGCTCCCATACAAAAAAACTTGATTTTTTTATAGATAATGGTACGGAACCCTTCTTGTTCGACGCGCACTTGGCTGGTTTTTTAATGCTTACTTACTACTAACCATTTACTAAAATGTCTAGGTATAGCTACAAACCTGAAAAAATTGCGGATTCCGCTGTTTTCAAACCAGTCAAATCAGATACTTTTTTCTAAACGTCAACACAAACATTTTCCATGAGAGTTATATGAAATTCAGGCAGATGACGATATAGTTTCTAAGAGTCAAATAGCGCTCTTATTATCCGTTTTTCCGCAATAATAAATCTACAATCGCGTTAAAATGGACATGACAAAAGCCAAGTGATATTATTTTTCGAAGTTTTATTTTCTCATTATTAAAAATCATTTATTTTTGACCCAGGAATATACCCAAATTTCCGATGTGACATTCAATATTCAATTCAAACAGCACTTTCAATATTGTAATAATAATATTATTTATTTTATCTTATGAAGTATTACTTACAGCCAATTACAGATTCTCATTTTGTTATTAAAATATTCAAAAACTATGTTTAGAGAAAACAGTTAGAATGAATATATATATATACTCTCTCACACACACACACACACACCCTTGATGCGTACTAACATTAATGTTTAATTTTGTTTTTAACTTTTTTAAATTCTATACATAGATCCATGATATGTTATTTTTGCTACATTGCTTCCCTTTAAAAAAGTATGACCGTGCATTTATTACTTATTTAAAAAAATGTTATAGTATATATGTACATATATATAAATATGAAAGTGTGTGCGCAAGTGAATGCGTAATAAGTATGTGTATGTGAGCGCACGTATAGTGTATCATCTGTTTTGAAAATAAGAAGTACTCGAACCTATGCGAATTAAACATTTCAGGATAATAAGAAAGTACTCAATTTTAAAGAGAATCGGTCCCATTCATTCGATGACCACAGAATTACAGGACATAGCATTTTATTCCTCTGTCGAAGACGAAGATATAAACCAATCGGTAATCTGTTTACGTCTGCGGCCGTAAAAACCACATGTGTATTGGCATGTAATGATTTACGTACGGATTCGCCATGGAGCCACATTTCCACCGTGACTCATTCCTAGTCGTCTGTTTGAGCCACTGAAATAAATCGAATAGGGTAGTATCACGGGCGTAACCAGGGGGAGGGTTCTGGGGGTCAATCAAACGCCACCCCCCTCAAAAGTTAAGATATTAACATTCATGAAATTAAAATAAGGACTAGCGTGCGGCATGATATCTCATTCATTCATACTATGTGGGTTGGATTGTTGGATTCTTTACCACCCCGCCAATCCACCGATCAAGAGCTGCCTGTATTCAGCGCTTTCCAGCGACCTTGGTCAGATCTGACCACCTTGTGGGTGGTTGTCCTACTCTTCGCTTGCCAGTTCGCGGTCGCCATTCGAGAATCTTTTTGCCCGATCGGCCATCGATTATTCGCGCTATGTGCCCCACCCACAGGCATTTCAACGAGCTTATCCACTGGGCTATGTCAGTGACTTGTCTCCTAAAAAATTTCCTCATTTCTGATTCGATCACGTAGAGAAACACCAAGCATTGCCCTCTCCATAGCGCGCTGAGCGACCTTGAGCCTTCTTATGACACCCATAGTAAGGGACCATGTAGATTTTTATTACTTTTAAAATACACAAACATAATGTTTTATGGTTCGTAAAAATCTTTTAGTCAATCAATACATACTTATATCACAACAGTAAAAGAAATGTATCTGTACAAAAAATATATTTCCAAAAAAAATTGTGGCGATGAAGACGTAGTAATAGTGTAAGAATTGTAAAAAAGCCTGTCTGTTTGTACATGCTAATCTCCGGAAATACTGGACGTATTCGAATGAAACTTTTTCGAAATATAGCTGTTAAGCTAGAAAAACATATAGGGTATAATTGATTTTAAAAATGGAACACCTGATGCAGAACCATAATGGTCCAGCTAAACTATAATAAATATAAAAATGACGCCTTAGAAAAAGTTGTTCAACCTGATGAGCATTTTTGGTTGAGGTATAAAAATCGAAGATCTAGAACACCTAATGCAGATATACGCAGATAGTCATAAAGACCACGCGAACAAAGTCGCGGGCAACAATTAGTTTAAAATAAAAATCTTATCTTTTCATATCCCAATGGACCTTGAAGTACATAACACCATTGCCTACCGTTAAGCATAGTTGTTACTTAGAAGGTCTGTCGGCCATTGCCCCCGATGCACTTGTCCTGTCTTGCCTAGAGTAACGGCCCTTGAGCACAGCATACAGAGACATAACCGTGCCTTGAGTGTTTGCTGATCGTTTGGTCAATACAGACCCTCTGTTTGCACAGCCGCCATTTTGAATTCGAAGATTTTGGACGTATTTACAACGACGCAATAGTGGGCTCTTAAGGGGCTACATGAATTTTACGGGGTCCAGAGCTGCCCCCATTTCAAACAAATCATTTGAAAAGAAATGGAGACATCATTTAAAATTCTGTCTTGATCAGACCCTAGATAACCCTTCAAACTATTTTATGAACTATTGTTTACAGATGAAAGTGAAAACGTGAAGATTTTCTACGCACAATTGCGAAAAACTGTTTACAGTTTAAAGTTCTCACTTTAAACTGTAAACAGAAGTTCATAAAATAGTTTGAAGGGTTATCTAGGGTCTGATCAAGACAGAATTTTAAATGATGTCCCCGTTTCCTTTAAAATGATTTATTTCAAATGGGGGCAGCACTGGACCCCGGAAAATTCAGGTAGCCCCTTAAGAGCGGCCTTCCCGTCTTACTTTTCATACAAACGCTCGTACGTGATTATGGCGTTGTATCTGATCTTTCTTGAAAACCTTTGAACTCACGGATATCTTGGGCGCTATTTCTAGGTTTCTACCGAAATAAAAAATTGAAATTTAGAAAAGCAATTTCAGTATAAGCCTCCAAAAATCAGCACAAATTTTAGCTGAACTTCGACCGTTCATAAAGTACTTATTAATTGTAAAAGTAAAGAAAATATTTCGATACAAACCTCGCAAATGTAATGAAAATTTTGAATACAAAAGATTTATTTCATATACTTGTAAGGCTTACTGATAAACACGTATCTCCTGGAACAAGTTTTATGAAATTTCCGCACCTTATGAATAGTTAATATTCGTTCAATGTATAGTTTTGGGGGTTCTTCAATTCCCCATAGTTAGAACAAAAACTCAATTTTTTTTCATCATATCCATACGTATGAGGTATGTCTTCAAAAATGATATTGAGGTTTCTAACATAATTTTTTTCTAAGCTGAACAGTTTGCGCGAGAGACACTTCCAAAGTGGTAAAATGTGTGTGCCCCCCTGTAACTTCTTTTTTCATTTTTTTACAATATATTGGTTTAGGCATTTGTCCTCAATCTCACCTGATAGTAAGCAACGATGAAGACTAGGATGAAGCATGCCTATCCAAAAGATACCCATTCAATCTACTTTTGAATGTCCCGGGACTGTACTTCTCTGGGAATATAGACGCAGGCAGTTCATTCCATACCTTAGCTACTCGAACCAAAAAGGAATTGTCGAAGCGTTTAGTTCGAGACTTAGCAATTTTAACGAAATAAGAGAATGATAAAACTAATAAAAATATATGATATATATTACCATGCAAACTTCCACCGAAAATTGGTTAGAACGAGATCTAGTTAGTAGTTTTTTTTTTATATTTTATTAAAACATCGATCAAAGTTACAACGAACTACAAGAACTTTTATATTATATTACTTGCTGCTACGGAACCCTTCATGGGCGAGTCTGCATTGCACTTGGCCGCTTTTTAATTTATTCTGAAATTGCTACGATTCGATATCTCTAGATATGATGGATGACCGACTTCGTCGAGAATGTTTTTAGGGATCCGCTAGTGTTCAAAAAGTCAATTATTATACATACTTTTTTAAGGGTTCCGTATCCAAAAGGTGACCCTACTACTGAGACTCCATCTGTCCGTACGTCCGTCCGTCTGTCTGTCACCAGGTGTATCTCATAAACCATGATAGCTAGACAGTTGAAATTTTTACAGATGATGTATTTCTGTTGCCGCTATAACAACAATTACTAAAAATAGAATATAAGGGCTTGCATACAACACATGTGATCTTTTTATAGATAATGGTACGGAACGCGTCGTGCGCGTGTCCAATTCGCACTTCACCAGTTTTTCTAGGCTTTAAAACAAACCTTTTCTTTGGGATTTAGTTAGGTAAATATATAATTTTATGAGATTAGTAACGTAACATAACGTTTTATATAACCTGTATTGCAAAATGATGTCTAAGTATTTAAATAAGCCTATACCTTCTTATTATAAAAGCATGACTAACTTTGTTGCTAGGTTTAAACCATTATACGCGAGAAAAAAAAATTTTTTCGATGTTATGTTCAATGGCTAACATAACATCGAAAATTACTTTTTGTTCAGAGATAACCAGCTTCCAGAAGATTCCAGCTTATTTTTACCAGGTAAAGATATCCTTGACGACAATTCCGACGGTTCCATTCCAAGAGCGGAAGCGGTCATTGGGTAATTGAGGCGTCCGGCCGTCTTAGCCCGAGGCCCGTTCCAAGAGATATTATGACCAACCATATGATCACAAAACTTTAAAACTCTCTCGAATCGAAAAGTCTCGAGCATTAGCAAATATTATAGAACAAGATATAGTAAGCAAAAACTGTAAATTTGTTTAAAGCAAAATATAATTATTAATACCGTATAATTATACAAAAACGTAGGTAAGTGTCTATGTATGTAAAAGTAAGATTTAACACATAGATAAAAATTAATAAAAAAAATTTAGAAATTAAGATAACCGGCCAAGAGCGAGTTGGACTCGCCCACGAAGGGTTCCGTACCATTATCTATAAAAAATCACGTTTGTTGTTTGGGAGCTCCACTTAAATATATATTTTATTCTGTTTTTAGTAATTATTGCTATAGCGGCATCAGAAATACATCATCTGTGGAAATTTCATCTGTCTAACTATCACTGTTCATGAAATGAAGACGGACGGACGGATAGACTAGAATAGGGTCCCGTTTTTACCCTTTGGGTACGAAACTCGAAACCCCCCATAACTCTTCATCTGTTGCGAATAATAAAACAATAGATAAACCATTGACCTGGGAGGAATTCCTCCCAGTGACAGGTAAGGGGATAACTTTTAAACCACAGAACCGATTTCCATCAAACATCATCTTTATCAAGTCAGCTTACAAACAAAAAAAACGCATCAAAAGCTGATTTGTTAAGGCGCTACTATGATAGAGACAGACACACATATACACAGACACTTAAAAAATTACCCCACTTTTTCGTCAGGAGTTAGAAAAAAAAAAAAAGATAAATTAATTCGCATTTCTTTTGAAGTTTGTCTTTTTTTTGCGTCTGTTCCCGGTTGCATCATCAGCCCACCTTCAGATCCTTGCGCTTTCCCACTTCTCTTCATTAGCATCATCCGAGCGTATTCCCGGTGGCATCCTCAGCGGTAACACCGGTAACACTTCAGAGCCCGGGGTCCGCTAGACTACGTGCTTTCCGAAAAACGGAATCATCTTTTCGGATAATCAGGTGATTCAAGCCTGCAATATCCTAACTGACTGAAAACAACTTTTCACAAAGTTTGCTTCCCAGTGGGATTCGAATCCGCGGCCTCCGGATCACAAAACCTAATAGACTTTTTAGAAATAATTTACATGATTGGCTCGTTGAAAAATGTTTTTATAGTATCAATTATATAATTGTACCAAATTTTTGTCTGTAAATTTTTCTATATACATAGAACTGGCACTGTACTGTATTATCTTGGCATTTATTTGTCTAGGTACTAATTTGTCTGTTGTAAAAACATATTATATTTTTGCAAGCTGGGAACAGGAAGTGTACGATCCTGATTTAATTTTCTTTCAATACTGTACATCACTTATGCAAAATAAAAATTTCATTTCATGTCATTTCAAGGCGGACGCCTTGACCGCACTGGACCACGGAGGTAGTCTTCGGAGCCCGGGGTACGCTTTCTCGCTTTTTCTTCTCCAAATATATGATGCATGTCCATGGTTACCCACCAGGAATGTCAAAGACCGCGTCGATTACCTTTAGTCGCCTCTTACGACATCCACAGGAAGAGATATAGTGGTCCTATACTAGGGTGGAAGCCATACGGCCAGGGACAGGAATACCGATATTTTTTATCGATATATCAATACCCGATATTGGTATTTTAAGACGAAGTGGCAGCTAAAGTGGCGCCCTCATTTGAAATAAATTGTTTAAAACTAAATATGGTGATAATTAAAAATTTGATTTGTACAAATGTCTAGAAAGACTCCAAACTATTTTATGAATAACCTTTGAAATTATTACTAATAGTCCGTCTAGTTTTAAAACTATTTTTCGCCAAAAGTGGCCACTTTTGGCGAAAAACAGTTTTAAAACAAGGCGGACTACCAATATTACTTTCAAAGGTTATTCATAAAATAGTTTAAAGGTCTTTCTAGACGTTAATACAAACAAAATTTTTAATTATCACCATATTTAGTTTTACAAAATTTATTTCAAATGAGGGCGCCACTTTAGCTACCACTTCGTCTTAACGAAATTTTTATCGATGTATAAATATTACGATAAAATACCATTATTTTATACAAAATGTAGATATAATGCCAGTACTTAGTATCAATACATCGAATATTTGTATCGATATATTAATATACCGATATCGGGTATCGATATATCGAATAAAAAATATCGGTATTCCTGTCCCTGCATACGGCCAAACATTCAAATGTTGCCAAACGTTTGCTAATTTTAGCACTCGTAAAAATGGTATTAAAACCACGTTATGTACTGTTTGGATTGGCTTAGATCTGTACATAGTAAACTTTACTACACGAAAGTATATCCGGCACAATTTAGATGGAGTATCGTTATATAGCTTCATAGAAAGTTTTTTATTTTATTTTTAGTAGCCATAGGTCTCTCAAAGGTCTATGACCAACACTGAACATAGGCCGAGGGAATTCATCTTTCTTAATTTTTTTGTAGTTGAATTTTCGGAGTTCAATGCTAAAATATTTAAAATAAATTATTCGAAACGAAACGGAGATATCACATATATTTGTCTTGGCCAAGCCCTAGATAACCCTTCAAACTATTTTATGAACTACTGGTAACACTATAAAATAAGAACGTGAAGCTTTTCTACGCACATAAGCCAAAAGTGGCCGTTTTTTGCAAATGTGCGTAGAAAAGCTTCACGGTCTCACTTCAAACTGAAAACAGTAGTTCATAAAATAGTTTGAAGGTGTTGGTATTTATGAATTAAAAGTAATAATTTAGTTTATTAAAGTTATTTTATTTTACGTGATTTTACCACAGACAACAGAGAAGTGTACCACAAACAAAAGATGACACAGTGTTGTACTGATAAAATAGTGAGGTGACAATCGATAAGGAGGAAAGCTATTTACACAAAATATAGATAATTCAACACTCTCACCAAATAGCATTCCTCGCAAATCAAATAAACTTGATAACCAAACTGAACCCTTGAAAGAAACATACAGGCATCCAATCTAATGACACAACCATAAAATTATAACTAAACATAATTAGGCACACTATACAAATAATATCAGTTATTTAGGAATCTGTATGTTCCCTACTCTCACCCAAACAAAGCTTATTTACATCTTGTTTTATTCTATACAGACTCAAAAAAAAATCATACCTGCATTACATATATCTAACTTGAGCTTAACACTCCTATTTTATTTCTTAAATATTGAAATCTAACTCTAGGAAGAGCTTTAGTAAACAAATCAGCATATTGCTCTTTGCTACAAACATGTTTTAAATCAATCTGTTTTTCTGCAAATTTTTCTTTAATAAAGTTATATTTTACATCTATGTGTTTACATCGTTTGTGATAGTCCTTATTTTTAATCAAATAAATGGCACTTTGATTATCTATATTAATACACACAGAATCCTGATTCAAAGCACCAATATCACTTAATAGTTGTTTCAGCCAAATTGCTTCCTTAGTAGCCGAACATGCTGCCATAAACTCGGCCTCAGTCGTGGACAAGGCAACACTTTGTTGACGTTGTGTAGCCCATGTTATGGCAGCCCCATTTTTAATGAAAACATATCCAGTTAATGACCGACGTGTGCAAGTATCTTTGGCGTAATCTGCATCACTGTATGCTTGAAGCATGTTTTCTTGTGATGATGTATAGTGTAAACCATAATTTACAGTTTCCTTTAGATATTTCATTATCTTTTTGACAACATTCCAATGTGTGTGATCATAGCAATTAAGATATCTACTCACCAAGCTGACTGCGAACATAATATCAGGCCTGCTTACTATTGCTAAGTGCATGAGTGATCCAACAGCCTCTCTGTATGGTATGTTCTTGTCAGGCACCTCGACACTCTTTTCTAGAGTTGTGTTGGGATCAACGGGAATGTTGTTAGAATTGGCATTATACATATCAAATTTGTATAGTAGTTTTTCTATATATTTGGACTGGTGAATGTAAATATATCCCTTAGACTTTTCAATTTGCAATCCAACAAAATTTTTAGGTTCACTACATTTTATTTCAAAATTATTCTTTAATTCAGATAATACTGTGTCCAATGAAGCTTTAGAATTTGAAAACAGAAGACCATCATCTACATATAACAATAAGTACACTTTGTTATTGTTTACATTTCCTATATAAACACACTTATCTGCATGACTACTCTCAAAACCAAATTTCTTCAATAAAGAATCAAATTTATGATTCCAGCACCGTGGAGCTTGTTTGAGGCCATATAAAGAACGATTTAATTTACATACCATATTAGGAGGAACGTCTATCCCTTCTGGTGGTGTCATATAAATATCTTCTTGGACATCTCCATATAGGAATGCTGTTTTGACATCAAATTGCATCATTTCAAAAATCGTGTTGTACAGCTTCAGACAATAGAACCCGAACTGAATCATATCTGACTGTGGGAGAGAATGTTTCGGTGTAGTTCACTCCTTGTTTTTGTCCACAGCCCTTAGCACACAATCTCGACTTGTAGAGTGGAGCTGATTCTCCTTCTTTTATTTTAAAGACCTACTTACAGCCAATTAATCGTACCTTTTGTGGCTTTTCAACAATAGACCAAGTATTATTATTAGCATGTGCCTGCAACTCATCTTCTATGGATTGCTTCCACTTATCTGAATTAGCATTTACTGGAGATATCGCTTCACTATATGTATCTGGAATATCTAACTCTGAGCTTTCACTTAAACAAATATAAGTATTAGTTTCCTCGTTTTGAACTCTATTTTTAGATCTTGTAGTTATATTTGGGTGTATATCTTCCAAGTTTATTGATTCATCTGGCTCATACAGTGACCCTTCATCAGATTGAAAATCATCACTAGATTCATCTGTTTTTGGTGTATTTTGTAATGTTGTATTACTATTTTCCACATCACCATTGCTAGTAGAATCTGTCTCACTTGTATTTTGTTTTGTTAATGATTCTGTCAATGGTACTATAGCAAAATCCCTTTTAATTGTGTTTTCCAAAAATGTCACATCTCTACTAATTACTACTTTCTTCGTTTTAGGATCAAATAGCCTATATCCTTTACTATGTTCACAATATCCAATAAAAATCATTTTACTTGCCTTTGAGTCCCATTTTTTAGTCTTCTCCTTAGGGATGTGTACCATAGCTTCGGAACCAAAAATTCTCATGTGGCTAATATTTGCAGCTTTACCTGTCCACATTTCTTCAGGCGTAGAATATGCTAATGATCTTGTTGGGCAGCGATTGGTGATGTATGCAGCAGCTGTCACTGCTTCTGCCCAGTATTGTTTCTGTAAAGAAGCATTAATGATCATACATCTAGCCCTCTCTAACAAAGTTCGATTCATCCTTTCCGCTAATCCATTCTGTTGCGGAGTGTATGGAACAGATGTCTGATGCGCAATCCCAGATTTCTTAAGAAATGTTTGAAAGTCATTGCTCAAATATTCTCTACCATTATCTGAGCGAATAATTTTTATAGTTGTATTTAGCTGATTCTCCGCATAGATCTTAAATTCCTTAAACTTGTTGAAGACATCTGATTTATTAGTTAGTAAATAGACAAATACTTTCCTGGTAAAGTCATCGATGAATGTTACAAAATAACGAGCTCCTCCAAGTGACGGTACCTCCATCGGTCCACATACATCGGAGTGAATTAATTCCAGTTTCTCTGTCGCTCGAGAGCCTTCTGAAGAGAAAGAATTCCTTGTCTGCTTCCCTTCTTGACATGTAATGCATATGACGTTGCCATCATTTTTGGATTTAACACCAGTAGCTTGAGATAATTTGTTTAAGTCTTCAAAGTTCAAGTGAGCCATTCTTTGATGCCATAAATAAAAATCATTGTCTTTGGTAGCGGATATATATGCTGGAACACTGTGTGTATTTAACACGTACATATTATTAACTAATTTGGCTGATGTAATTAGCTGATTTTTTTCATTAAATATCTTGGTGCAGCAGTAGAAGCATATAGCATGCAGCATAACCGGCAGAAGTAACACAACTCCATAATTCTTCATGTTCAAGGTACGTTTGCACTGCGAATTTCCATGTTGGATAATTATCTCTTCCAGTTAGCTTTTCAATCAGTGCCATCGGATTATTTGACGACATTTTGCTAATGAAGATTTCGCCGGCACGTGCTTTGAGGTTATACTGAATACTGAATAACTTGCTAAATTCTTCTTTTACTTAATTTATTTTGTTTAAACAAACAGGAGGGCTGGGCCCATAACCTGTTGGTATTTATGAATTAAAAGTAATAATTTAGTTTATTAAAGTTATTTTATTTTACGTGATTTTACCACAGACAACAGAGAAGTGTACCACAAACAAAAGATGACACAGTGTTGTACTGATAAAATAGTGAGGTGACAATCGATAAGGAGGAAAGCTATTTACACAAAATATAGATAATTCAACAGAAGGGTTATCTAGGGCTGGGTCAAAACAAAATTTTAAATGATATCTCCATTTCCTTCCAAAAAAATTATAACAAATGGGGGGAGCACTGGACCCCGAAAAATTCACAAGTATAAGGCGAAAGATTCGTAGGTTATACCTACACGAGATTGACCGTTGAAATTAATTTAATTTGTAGCCGCAATCCGCTATTTTCCAACAAGTCAAATCAGAAACTTTTTTCTAAACGTCGAAACAAAAATTTTCTATGGGATTTTGTATGAAATACAAGCAGGTGACGTCATGGTTTCTTGGAGTCAAATAACGCTCTTATAATAAGTTTTTCTGCAATAATAAATCTAAAATCACGTCACAATGGAAATGTCAAAGACAAATGGCATTATTTTGCGGCGTTTTATTTGCTTTTAGTTTATTTTTGACCCAGGAAAATACCCAATTGCAACCATTTACATCTCAAATTTCTTCACATAAAAAAAAAATGATGAAAGTTATATACAATATGTAACTAAAACCCTGTCCGATCCTTGTAGGAGCAACTCAGACCGTCAATTGAACAACTTTTCCTATGGGACCAATGCTTGAAACTTAAAGAAAAACGACATTTTCATACAATTGTCGGGGAGGCCGACCTTTGTATGGAAATGTCTTTTTTTCGAGTTTCAAGCATTGGTCCTATAGGAAAAGTTGTTCATATTGACGGTCTGAGTTGCTCCTACGAGGATCGGACAGGGTTTTTGTTACATATTGCAGATATAAAATTACGTATGATACGAATAAGTAATTTCGGAAATAGGTATCCAAAACATAAACACTCAAATTTCATGTAAGGACGTAATCGCCAGCTTTGCCCATCAAATATTATGTCGATGATAACTGATTAGATAGACATATGTGTACTTTTATAACTTATTACCACATGAAGCCATTATCGCAGTTATTTTGGATGCTATAAACAACCTGTTTGATCATATGAGACCCCTTTTCGGAAATAGGTATCCAAAACATAAACACTCAAATTTCATGTAAGGACGTAATCGCCAGCTTTGCCCATCAAATATTATGTCGATGATAACTGATTAGATAGACATATGTGTACTTTTATAACTTATTACCACATGAAGCCATTATCGCAGTTATTTTGGATGCTATAAACAACCTGTTTGATCATATGAGACCCCTGTAAGGACATACCTACACAGACAGATAGACACAGGGCTAAATGAAGCGACATTAGTGGACAGGACTCAGGTCAGTTCTGCTCTGAGCAAGAGCACAGACTTAATATAAGTACCTATTACATAAAGAACGAACCTCCTAAGATCCCGCGCAAATATGTACAGTTCTCTAGACAAGGCGAGAACAGGGGAGAGGTGCGAGGACGGGGAACGGGGACACGTATTGCATGGGATCTTAGGATATTCCGTTCTGCATGTATGGTAATACGAGTACTTATATTAATTCTATGGCGAGTGGAGCGCAGCAGAGAGGATTTTTTATGACACTTGAAAATAAACTTTCGGGTGTGCTGCACTTTATACCAATAAAAAAGTTATTTTTGAGTGGAGCGCAACGTAGAGGGTTTTTAGGATCATAAAAACCCTCTACGTTGCGCTCCTCTCGGTCTGAGTAGACACTCGGCCTAAAGTTTGCCTAGTGGCACAAACGGTTCATCATCATCCGAGCGTATTTTCACTGTTGCATCCTCAGCAGCAACGCTTCAGACACAGAGCGACTGCCGTCTGACCTCCGCAACTCAAAGGGTAAACCAGAACCAATCCTTGGATAGTTTGATCATCAAACGCTAGATGACGTTCGGGACCCACAGTTTATACGTGAAACACGGAATCATCTTTCTTTTCGGATAATCAGGTGATTCAAGCCTGCAATATCCTAACCAGACTGGGAACAACTTTTCACAAAATATGCTTCCAAGTGAGATTCCAACCCGGGTCAGAAGGCGAACGCCTTGACCACTGGACCACGGAGGCAGTCAAACGGCTATACCTATATAACTGAAAGGGACAAGATCTCTATTGGAAGCCCTGACTAGACACTATCACAACCGCAGTAATCTCTTCAAAATGAGACTTGGTAATAGCTCAAACTCAATGGCTGGTAAGTTAAGATAACAGGGACTACGCAACTGGTATTGTTCTGAAGCTTAAGCAGTCCTTTTTAGAAATCCCGGTGCGGGTGAGTAAGCACAAAATAACCTAGAGGTTCGGGATATTCCTCAAAGCGCAACTATTTTGAGGTGCACCTAATGAGGCGATTTGATTTTAATGTTGTTTGAAAGGGTATACTTGTCCGGTGGTCCCATAGAATTTTTATCAAAATCGGTTGAGTAGTTTGAGGGTGAAGTCGATTTTTAGTTTTGAAAAAATATTATTTATTTAATCTTTATTGTTCATCAAGTACAAATTGTGTGGACAACAAATAGGCGACCTTAACGCCAAAAGGGTCATCTACCAGTCAACCTTTGGGTTAGATAGTAAATAGCTGGAAGTTACCTCCAAAACCCCCATAGAATATACTATTTACACATAGTTACATGTTATTTCTGTGTAAAGAGTCACGCCACGAAAGCAACCATCACTCGATGACTCATCAAAGTCAGTCAGAAGATCGGTCATCATTCCGGGAAACCAATAATCGATCGCATTTTCCTTAAAAATGATGCATGTCATGCTAGCACTTATTACTATCATTTTTATAAATACTTTTCACAGAACCTTACTGGAAGCAATATGAAAATAGCAACAATATAAACTTAATCGAATAAACCCCTCCCTTGGACGCTTTGTCTACGCCTCAGCACGCAGTATCATCATCTGAGTTTAAGCTCTTGTCGGTGGAGTGTGTCAAAAGTCAAAAATCATTTATTTATCTTTGGATATTTATATCACTTGATAATTGTCATTTCTTTTTTCTTTCGATTTCTTAATAGTTAGTTGTTGACGTCAGATCATTTACTTACAACTAAGTTTACTGCCGCCTCCAAAGCGCAAGTACAGAAGAAGCGGTAACAAACTGTACTGCAGCATTTTCTCCAAAAACGTCAACCTTACAATTATACTGTTACTAGCTGACCCGGCAAACGTTGTTTTGTCAAAATTGAGGATTGTATGTATTTTTGTATGTTGTATCATAAAAAAATAGAAATTAAAAATTTTGCCTAAAAAATAAAAATAAAAATTTAGGGGTGGACTACCCCTAACATTTAGGGGGATGAAAAATAGATGTTGGCCGATTCTCATAGATACCGGATAAGCACAAAAATTTCATCAAAATCGGTCAAGCCGTTTCGGAGGAGTATGGCAACGAAAACTGTGACACGAGAATTTTATATATTAGATAGATTAAAATTAGATGTGTGGACTGAGAATACATTGCTATGTCATAATTATTAATTAAAAATGTCAAATTTGAAATTAATGTCAATTTGTATAAAATTCATGTACTGATTGTACTCAAATTATGTCATTTGTGAGTGTACAAATATAAACCTTTAAATGGGACTATGTGTATTTTCTTTCATTTGTCTCTCTTTTCGGCCAGTTGTTTGAGAAGAAAACTAGAGGCTTTTGAAATGTGGTGCTGGCGTAGGATGGAAAGGATAAGCTGGGTTAAAAAAATACAAATGAGGAGGTCCTGAAAAGGCTAAGAGAGAGTAGTGCATTGTAATAGAGAATAGACGATTAAAGATGTGAGGTTATCTGATAAAACTCACGATTTCATAAATATAATTGAACATACAGTTTATTTGCTAGGCAAATTAAAAAACCTCTGATTTTCAATACCGCCATCTATTGATGAGTACCGGAACTACGACTACGCCATCTATTATTTACCAAGAAAATTAAAATACTCCGACTTTCAAGCGTTAATCCCCAATAACTTCATCAAACAAAGTTAAAATATCCGCAAGCTTCCATCGGTCCATCCGTTCGAGAGCTACGATGCCACAGACAGACAGATAGACAGTCATAAGCGTCAAACTTATAACACAAAAGAATATTATGATAGATTTATAGATTCGTTATAAGTGGTATATTTTTCTAGTATTATGATAGACAGCCTTCTGAAAATTTGCACACCTGCGATGGTAAAACATGATATCTTGCTTGTAACTCATGTTTAGCAAAATAAATTTATCTTTAACACCCCTCTTTTTTGTCGGGGTTTAAAAAGAGAAATAGGATTCAAAGATTCAAATATTTATTCAGTATTTAGACCTTTACAGGCACTTTTACACGTCAATAAGTATAATTTATGTAACGTGTAAATTATATTAAATATTTAATTTATTTTTAAAGAAAAGCTACCGATACCAGCGCTTCGTAACGACCACTGCTGAGAAGAAACGCCGAAAGAAACTCATTTTCACAGTATAAGAAGACCGAGGCATAGCTAATAGCTACATGAAACAGATAAAGGGAAGGTGAACGTTCGTGACGTAGAAACGTAAAGCACGCATTATTGAAGCATAAAATTGCAATGTGAATGTATTACTTACCGTTCATTCCTTGAATCAGCTATATTATAATGCAGCAGTATATCGTGTTCGACGGCTGTGCGTGTTTCGCATTTCATTAGCTAATTGTATGGAATCTGATTATAAACTTCGATAAGTGAATAAAGGTTAAAATCGATTGATCGATCCTACGAATCTCTTTGATTTTTCTAACGAACAATAATATAATGTAAAAAAGAATACCTATTGCTATAAACATTACTAAAATTCTCCACTAATCATAAGTCATGGACACTTAACTCTTTGTCTTTTTTTTCTCTCAAATTTATTTTGAATGACTAACCTACTGATTTTACTACATAATATGTAACAAAAACCCTGTCCAATCCTTGTAGGAGCTACTCAGACCGTCAATATTACAACTTTTCCTATGGGACCAATGCTTAAAACTCGAAAAAAAAACGACATTTTCATACAAATTGCCGGGCCGATCACTTTTGTACGAAAATGTCGTTTTTTTTCGAGTTTCAAGCATTGGTCCCATAGGAAAAGTTGGATCGGACAGGGCTTTTGTTACATATTGTATACGCGGCCACCGCCTGCCATTCGCTTGGTAAGGGGCGATGACATTAAAATAGAAGATCAAAGAGAATTCAAATACTACGTTAGAAGATTGACGGTACCTATGCATTTATCCATAGACTAAGTTTTTTCTTTTGCGGCCGATATCTTTTTAATGCTCTAAGGCTGATGTCTATGGTTTTTATTATGAAACAAGATACAGAATATGCATTTTTTATTTCGCTTATAGAGTATGTACTTTTCTTAAATAAGTATATTTAGCTTAGGACTTTTAAACTCACCCTAGTTTTATGCATAATTATGTAATGTCAACAAGTCTTGCCTCATCATAAGTATATAAAGTACGTACTCGTATATATTTGCTGAGAAGTCTCCGAGTTTGAACAAATATTTGAAAGCCTTGGCAATATTTGCTCGCCGATAAGTTGAAGAATAGTTGTTTATTGTATTTAATGGCGACAGAAATAAACCGAACGATAAACTAGGTACGTCATTGCGCATTGCAAAATAAAAATCTCTTATTTTGTATTGGGAAATCCAGTTATAAAACATAACTCATTGTAATTTAAAGATTTAAAAAATACTATAGAATGATAAACCTACCATTAAAATGTCTAAATAATTTTCTCTTACTCCACTTAGGATGATTATAAATCGTAAAGGTATTTATCCTTTTGTGTGTGGCTTTACCGGATTCCGGTATAAATCAATTGTTTTACTATTGTGTCTGGTTTTTGCCACACACAAGAGGTTAATAGTTTCTTTGGTTTTAAAATTGTGGGAACTCCACTCCTGTCCCAGCTAGCCCCATGAAATATGCAGATATAAAATAGTCATAGACTCGTAGAGCAAGAGAGAGGCACGACAAGAGTTAATCCATTTAATAGGGGTGACGACAGAGTTCGAAAAGTATAAAAGTAATTAGTCCGTCTACTAGATTATTCAGAAATAATGGACCCATATTTTTCAGTTTGCCTAAAAAAGGAAAAATTCACAAAGACACGAAGCATCAAAATTCCGGAGTGGGGGCTTGCGACGTCACCACTATGTAAAAACCGTACGTAGCCGTGACGTACTGCGAAGTTTCAATGCGCTTTATCTTTGTTATTTTTTGTTTCTTAGAAAAAAGAAAAGATACGTGTAGAATATTTTTTATAATCTAACCGATGGGCTAAAAGTATTTTTCCATTCGTCCCGCCTATTGTCAGAAGTTCAGAACTGATAAAATAATATAATTGGTGGTGGAGGAAGGAGGTATGGGACATGAAGGATAGGATTTATGGCAACATCGTTACAAAAAAGAGTATTTTTCTAGATAGATATAAAGGCATCTAGGTAGAGTCTACTGTGTCCATTTACTTGCAATTACATTAGGCACCAAGTGCCATATTTACTAACACCATTTTGACGGGAAAAAGTACCTTCCGGAAAAATCATGCTCTCTCCTTACTGATTACGAAAAAGCGTCATGTGCTGTGATTTGTAAATAAGTAAGTATATATAACTCCTTCAACATATTTTGATATGAAATGCTCATAACATAATTCAAAAGAAAAGTATTTAATATTTGGTATTTAGGTAGACGGTAAATACCATGATACCATCTGGTAAGAATAGTAATACTAAAGATATACGAGTATAAGATACATCTTCTTGCGTAAAGCGTAGTTTAAAGCGGTTTCTTAATTAATAATTAAATATGTAAATTATCCTATCTTAGTTAATTTAAATAAGAAATATTTAGATCCTAATAATATTACGATCTAGCATAAAACCATACCTAAAGGTAGTAATATAACAATATAAATTGCTTAGGTAGATACCAATTGTTTCGTTTAAAAAAATCTCTTTTCAAAATGTACTCGATTGTACCTTTACAAGTACAATAGAATTCGGATATAAAAGCTTAGTTTATAACGGCTAACCGTTTTTAGCGACAACAATTTTAACTCCAGTTTATTTTAATTTTAGATAGGTATAGATATTCTAAATTTATAACCATCCAAAGAATTTTATAGCAAAGTTGAAATTAAAATTATCCGGTAAGTTTGTGCGTCGGTTGGTTAGGACGAGTAGTGTCGCCAGTTAATTTATTGAGGGTTGGTATACCCGGAATGTGCTTAGTGCTTACCTACCTAGCCAATTCCAAATGATTGACTTATTTCTGCCCAGCGTCTAATTCTGCCAGTTGTTTGTTTCTCGAGGCCCGCCCTGTTTGAGTGTTTGCAGCCCTGCCCACGTCGCTGCCTTGATGTTCCAGTACTTATAGAAATACAGGCTGACTTTTCACACATCAAGTTCAGTCTTTTAGTTCTGTCAGTTTCAATCTTTCTAAGAAATACTTTCTATAATAAAAGTTATTAAAATCAATGAAAAATTTGCCGACTCTTCTTTTGGTGCTCACTCACACTAGCTAAAGCAAAGCTGAGATTATGCCTCGAAGACTGCCATGTACTTTGTTTATTCAAATTAAGCGACACTAGTCTGGGTAAAAAAATCCGTTCCCACTTAAGACGAAGTGGTAGCTAAAGTGGCGCCCTCATTTGAAATAAATTGTTTAAAACTAAATATGGTGAAAATTAAAAATTTGATTTTAAAGGTCTAGAAAGACCTTTAAACTATTTTATGAAGTTTTAAAACTGTTTTTCGCCAAAAGTGGCCACTTTTGGCGACAAACAACAAACGAAAACAGTTTTAAAACAAGACGGACTACCAATACTACTTTCAAAAGTAATTCATAAAACAGTTTAAAGGTCTTTCTAGACATTTATACAAATCAAATTTTTAATTATCACCGTATTTCGTTTTAAACAATTAATTTCAAATGAGGGCGCCACTTTAGCTACCACTTCGTCTTAAATTAGGCACTTTTGGCACGCCATATATGATGAAAATGCAATACCGATTTTTGTCAAAATAGTTTTATTTTAGAGATGGGACACAGCGAGTTATAAATATCGATAGTTTTGTTCCTTTACTTAAGTACATCATTTTTAAAAGGCATTAACAACTTTAAACTTGATTTGGGACTAGGTCAATCAGTGTGATTTGTCATATATTGCTATACCTTAATATAAGTAAATAGATACTAACTTAACTGATTTGATTGAGGTCATAAAATAAAAAGGTCTGAGATTTTCTATTTGGTTTTCCTGGGAAAGATAAATCTGATTAATCCAATAGTTAATTGAAAGATTTGGCTTCATCAATTTATAATCGACAGCAAAATGAATTCATATCCATTGATAAAAATAAGAATTAAAAGTTATTTTTTCTAAACATATAATTTTGTTAAAATCTTTGATTGAAATTAAGTTCCACATTACTAATTATAGCTTTTTAATTTATGAAATATTTACTACAAAACAGCTTAATTTAGATGGGGTTAATAACCTATAAGCGGAGCAGATACCTATTTGCGACTTAGTAACACTGCTATTCTGATTTTGATGAGTCATAGTAGGTAGGTACGACAGGAATCATCGAAACGACTGCCTCTACCTCTGACCACTGGATCGTAACGAACTATCTATTAGTAGACGCGAATTACTATACAAATAGTCCAATTTTATGTTTTGACTGACTATTTTGGGTCAAGGCTTTACTCGTTATAATTAAATTTTTAACAAAAAAAGCAACTGACTTCGTTTTCTTTCAGGAGTTTCTTTTATATTTCCGAAGTTCTTCATCATATCTTCACCAAATTAATATGGGACCAAACTGGTACTAAAGGCTTTCAAATAATCGGTTCTCAAGTGGCGAAGATATCGCGTAACACACATACAAAAAAATAATTAAAGAAACATACCAATAAGATACGGTTCGACTTGATAACCTCCTTCTAAAAATCACATTTCATAAAATCAATTACGATGAACTATGTAAGATGCCTGTAGCTTATTAACATCAATATTGACCATTACCTTCATAACGTATGAAAAAATAAACGAACTTTAAGAAGATAGCGTTTTTAGGGTTGGTTTCGTTTTAAACAAGGAACCCTTCTAGTTTCGCCATCTGTCTGTCTGTCCGTCCGCGGTTTTAATCAGCGACTATAAGTACTAGAAAGCTGTGATTTGGTATAGGTATGTACATTAACTATGCAAAAAAAGTGGTAAAATAAAATACTGAAAAATAATTTTTTTTAGCCTATCTCCCATACAAGTAAAGTCACAAGTCAATTTTATTTTCTCGATTCGCCAATCATGTGGGGTATCGTTGAATAGGTCTTTCAAAAATATGATGAGCTTGTGAACACCGTTTTTCGATTTAGGAATCTGTTTCTGAAATATTTGGTTTTAAAGTGAATTTTTTTGTTAGAGTCAAGTGTCTCCCCCCTCTATTTGCTCAACGGTAATATATGGACACGTGAAAAAAGTCACAGCTATAGAGTAAATGTAACCAAAAATTAAAGGAAAACTATCAGAGCTAAAGGGGTTTACAAATTAAAAAGTTATAGGCGATCAACTTATAAAATGTACTCGGAAATGGAAAATTTTATACAAATTCAATAGAAAATTAGTTTTTAGATGTTATCACTGGCATGAACTCAAAGTTGGCATTCGTAACTACGGAACCCTACACTGCGCGTGGCCCGACACGCACTTGACCAATTATTCTTAAATAATTTAACAATACTTCCATTACATATTATTTGAAGTAACGTATAGATGCACGAGTGAACGTGATGTTGAAATTAAATATTTTGCTTCTACAAGCAAAACAATGTTTCGTGTTATATGTAAAATACGCTCTTTTGTTTAGAACAATGAATGAGCCTTTGTTGCAAATGTTTGTAGGTACATACATTCAGTATTTAGTTTCCCTGGTACTCTTCGGATATTATAGCCAAGAGGCCATTTGGCTAATTAGATGTTATACAACAAACCAGACATGCATGCATAGCTATATTCTTATTTGTTATGCTTTAAGGAACGCCATAAAAGTGAATGTCATAGAGATAAAATTATATTTAGTCTGCAGTTGATGTAAAAATGCATCATATGACAATATTGATTGCTATTTTTTTTATTGCATTGTGTTGCTTTGCTTGTATCAAGTAAGTACTAGTGACGAATATCATTTTACTATGAATAAAGGGAAAAAAATAAGGTTGTACTTTCATACCTATAATTAGAATTAAATTGCATTATTAAATAAATTTAAAAAAAATGTTTGGAAAATTGATAACTTCAAATATTTAATAATATGACCGCCCAGACCTGACGATATCCTACATTGTTCCAGTAATAACATGTCGTATTAACAAGTAAAATGCAATTAAATCGTTGCCGCGACTAATGACGTGTCATCTGTGATCATTGCCGCGGTCAAGGAGCAACGATGTAATTGAATCGTTCACAACACTAGCTCGTTGAAGCCCCCCGGGTCAACGCGGGATGTCTATGACACAAAATTTAATAAAGAACAATAACCATTAAGGGACTACATGAATTTTCCGGGTTCCAGTGCTGCCCCCATTTGAAGTAAATCATTTAATAGGAAACGGAGATATCATTTAAAATTTGGCCTTGATCAGACCCTAGATAAATCTTTAAACTATTTTATGAACTACTGTTTACAGTTTAAAGTGAGAACGTGAAGCTTTTCTACGCACAATTGCGAAAAACGGCCACTTTTGGCGTATGTGCGTAGAAAAGCTTCATGTTCTCACTTTAAACTGTAAACAGTAGTTCATAAGATAGTTTAAAGGGTTATCTAGGGTCTGATCAAGGCCAAATTTTAAATGATATCTCCGTTTCCTCTTATGATTTTTTTCAAATGGGGGCAGCACTGGACCCCGGAAAATTCATGTATCCCCTTAAGACGAAATGGTAGCTAAAGTGGCGCCCTCATTTGAAATAAATTATTTAAAACTAAATATGGTGATAATTAAAAATTTGTATCAATGTCTAGAAAGACCTTGAAATTATTTTATGAATAACCTTTGTAAGTAATATTGGTAGTCCGTCTAGTTTTAAAACTGTTGTTCGCCAAAAGTGGCCACTTTTGTTGTAAAACAGTTTTAAAACTAGACGGACTATTGGTAATAATTTCAAAGGTTATTCATAAAATAGTTTAAAGATCTTTCTAAACATTAATACAAATCAAATTTTTAATTATCACCATATTTAGTTTTAAACATTTTATTTCAAATGAGGGCGCCACTTTAGCTACCACTTCGTCTTATAACTTCCGTAACATTATCTTCGTCTTAACCACTCCGTAACATTATTTGTAAAAATCACGTTTTTGTATGAAAGCCCCACTTTAATATTTATTGTCTACGGTTTTTAGTATTTGTTGTTATACCGACAATAGAAATACATCAACTGTCAAGCTATCACGGTTCATGAGGTACAGCCTAGTGACAGATAGACAGACGGACAGCGGAGATTTAGAAGAAGGGCCCCGTTTTTAGCAATTGGGTACGCAATTCTAAAAACTTATTGTGTGTAATAACGGGACTTAGCGAAAACATTTTTATTCTTTTGTCGACAAAACAATTGTTCACATAATTCATGGATTTCGCACGTTTATTAAATAAAATAGATACATAAAAATTAAATATTTTTCTTTCGGACTTTCCATTTGTCCATAAATAAGGATTACACATTAGTCTCCTCACATCCTTCATTCACCAAAACCTATTATTTGCTTAAGTTCATAAATAGATATTAATTTAAGATTAAAAGTTAAAAAAATATAAATATAAGATAAAGATTCAAATATATATATTATTGACATTAAACTTAAACTATCAACACTAGACTTTAACTCTCAAGTGAGTAACAATCACATTACTCAATGGCAAGATTAAATCATCATCTCTTTACTCTTGGACAGACGGTTCTAACTATTTATTTTTTAAATCGATGTCATAGATAATACAGTTTTAATGACTACGTTCTATATTTACTCAACCTGTTTTAAATTACAGTTTCATTCAACAATCTTGTTCTGTTCAATTTAAAGTTCTTGTTTTAATTGAATATGATCGATTATTATTTTCTAATGATCAGATAACGTTTATTATGTCATTGGCTAAGGGGATCAGTAAGAACGTGAAGAATTTTTCCGCACGTAAGCAAAAACAGCCACTTTTGGCGTATGTGCGTAGAAAAGCTCCACGTTCTCACTTTAAACTGTAAACAGTAGTTCATAAAATAGTTTGAAAGGTTATCATCCTCAAGTCAAAATTTTAAATGACATCTCCGTTTACTGTCAAATAATTTATTTCATATTTTGCAGCATTGGACCACGAAAAATGCAGCGCGCTTCTTGAGCGCGCTATTGAGAAAGTTAATCGTAAAAAAATATTATAACCTTTATAACGCAAATACTACAAACGTGTAGCATTCTGATGACTCAGACTTTGGCGACAAAAAACCATTAATTAAACCTAAATTTCTAACTATTTTTAGTTTTTAATTGTATCTATTTTCAGTTTATACAAAACAAATGTTCGTTAACAAATGTTCGTTTTATTTACATGATACTGTGATTATAGAGTAAAATTTTTAAACGTTAGAAATAAAATAAATGGGTAACCAAATTGACTTTTATGGCAAAATTTTCAGGACAAAAAGCAAACAGAAATAACTAACTACGATTTAATATTAATAATGTTAGGTATGAATCTAAAGTGCAACGTCGTGACTTTATCGTGTTGCATTGCTTTATCGAAGAACAAAACATATTGGTCATGCACGCCACTATGCACTGTTGCATTAAAATTGACTGACGATGCATTCACTTTACTACTGGTAGCCTAGCTACGTACTACCTAATGCATGTGGAATGACAAACATAAGCCAAATATTTTATATTCAATGATCATTTGATATTCGTATAATATTTATATAAGTAGATTTACGTTTATATTATATAGACACAGAAAATAAAAATGCTTAGTAAGAATTTTCCCCTACAATTTTGTTATAAACTTAAAAATAACGATTTACGAATATTTCTTATGCTATGCTATTGATACTACATAATACTACGAAGCCTTGACTTGACTCAGGAAAAGTTTTTAGGAAATAAGTAACTTTATTTCATAGTAAGTTTCAAACTGTGTTACGGGACTCAACGATACTGTGTTAGTATATTATTTCCAAGAACATTAGACTCAGTAAGTTAATAATATATTCATATACCTAATTAAAACTCAAGAAAAATAGAGCATGCTATGAATAATAAGAGTGAAAAGTAAACATCACAAAATGTGAAGAGGTAGATACTTACGTTTTTTGTGGATGATAAACTCAAACAAGTAACGAGTATATTATAATATAATATGCTGTATATATGGTCTACTATTTCTATATACATTATATAAAAATAGTAGACCATCATCATTTCTTGTTTATATTTTATAGAAAGTGTATTTTTTATACTTGGTCAAACGAAGTGTGCGGATATTAGACGAAGTATTATCGATAAAAAAATAGAAAAAAAAATTATTATTCATTTAAAAAATCCAGGCACTTTAATTTTCTCATTAATTATTTTTCAATTAATTCCCTGTTCAGTATTGTTAATTATTTTTTACTTTCTCAGCTTCTTAAACCTTGTAGCTTTCAAATGAGACCACTTTGAAGAAAATACGCCGTTTACTTAAAAAGAAAAATCAAAACACGACCAAAAAAAATAAATTAAAGTGTTAATAACAATTTTTTATTGATAATTATTTCGTCTCATATCCACACATGTCGTTCGATCAAGTATAAAAAATACACATTGTATATAAATAATTAATAAAAAAAAATCTCCGTTTAACATTATGGTTGACTGGGAGAGGAATTGCGGTTCAATAAAGTTTTTATAAAAAAATAAATGGTTGTGTACTTTTATGATTGTAAACTGCTTTTATTTTTGTTTAAAAACCAAAAACAAATATTTATTACAAATTGATTTAAATATTGGCCATCTTGTTTTCATCGGAACACTACTGAATCGTTCTCATTTGTGGGTGTTATTTATAAATAGACCAGCTCTGTTGACATCTGTTACGCTGTTATCTCGTAATTTCTCGTTATTAATTAAATTATGAATGCTCTTATCAAACGTTCAGTACACAACAGCGTGTTAGTTGTGAGATTTGAATATTCATTTTGATGTTCTTAAGTATGATAGTTCTGTTTTCTGTTGTCTCACAGGTTTGCTAATACGTTGTCTCTACATCGTTTAAATTTTTGCTTCAATAATTGTAAGATTTTGGATGTTATTCATTTTGATGTTCTTAAGTATGATGATTTATCACAGATTTGCTTATCGTTGTGTCTACAATGTTCAAATTTTTGCTTTAAGACGAAGTGGTAGCTAAAGTGGCGCCCTCATTTGAAATAAATTGTTTAAAACTAAATATGGTGATAATTAAAAATTTGATTTGTATAAATGTCTAGAAAGATCTTTAAACTATTTTATGAATAACCTTTGAAATTATTACTAATAGTCCGTCTAGTTTTAAAACTGTTTTTCGCCAAAAGTGGCCACTTTTGGCGAAAAACAGTTTTAAAACAAGACGGACTACCAATATTACTTTCAAAGGTTATTCATAAAATAGTTTAAAGGTCATTCTAGACGTTTATACAAATCAATTTTTTAATTATCACCACATTTAGTTTTAAACAATTTTTTTTAAATGAAGGCGCCACTTTATCTACCACTTCGTCTTAAAAATTCTAACATTTTGGATGTTAGAATTAATATACTATACTAGAATTAATATAATATAATAATACATTTGGCAAACATTAAATTAATGTCAAGCTAACATTACATGTCACAACAACTAAATAAGCTCGACGAAATAACATATCCTCTATACAGGTTCATTTTATATCATTTGCACAAACACTGATACATTTTCTTAGAGTTTTTACTACAATACTTTTTAAGAGAGACGGGTTTAAAGTTGCAATTCATCTAAATGTTCTTCATTGAAAGTTCGTTTATTATGCTTTATCATTCGTTTCATTATAGAAATTGGTGGTTTAAATGCCTTAATCGTATGCGTTAAAATTCTAAGCTGAAATAATTAGAAAAATTACATTAAAGTACATTATTTTTCTTAAGTACATTATTTTAACTTTTTGTGATGATAAGGGATCAAAAATGATATACATAATGGATGTATATTGATTTACTAGTAATACTGTTTATTAAACAAAAGTCCATTAAAAATTGAATTTTTTTAAAAGTTTTAGGTGTTCTAGTTATAGGTATGTTTGGTGTGTGGTTGTTTATGTTTTCTTCTAGTTTTCCCTTTTTATTTATTTAAATAGAGTCAGAGTGGAGACATTTGTGGTTTAATTGATGTTCTCAAATAGTATTGGAACTTGGAATATAAATATATATCTACTATGTTATGTAGGAATGGCTCATACATTATATGATACACACAGTGAATGACCAATACGACTAGTTACTTGACTCAAATTTCAAGCCCACATGTTCCTCATATTAATATCACAAACAAAATAAAATCAAGGTTAATTTATATTTTAGTTTTCTTCTTTTGTTTAAGTGCATCAAAAATATAACAATGTTGATTAATAAACAATAAGTAAATTAAACTATTTAACTCATATTAAACCTAATTTACCCAAGTTAAAACTGAGAAATATGACAATGAAGTAAGTTTATTACGAAACATTTTATTAAGGTCAGTTTGTTATCATCAATCACAGAGAATATAAATCAAAATGCTATGTAAGCAGTATTAAGTACTTACCTACTGATCTGAGAGGATATTCAATATAATACTCAATGACTCGTATAGTCTATATGACAACAGCGTAGTTTATATTAATCCCTGTCTATTTTTAGAACCGTGGCTACATAATGAAGTCATTATTTGCTTTGTTCATATTCCGTATTTTAATGACGACATTATAATGATAAGCTGGCCAGAATTAAAAGAACAGATGAACTATTTCAGTACCTATCACGAAGAGTTTTAAGGAAAACAAATCGATACCGTGATTTAAGAAACGCTTCTTTTTTTGCCATGTAGAAAAAATAAGGTACCTAGGTACCTACGTTATTGATGATGGGTATACTCTAGGCGAAAGATTAAAAAAATTAATCTAT
Organism: Acrobasis suavella; assembly: GCA_943193695.1. Lineage (NCBI taxonomy): Eukaryota > Metazoa > Arthropoda > Insecta > Lepidoptera > Pyralidae > Acrobasis > Acrobasis suavella. The sequence continues at coordinate 1,367,533 of OW971937.1, read as the reverse complement.
TTTAATGTTTTAAATCTAGTACTGAAATTTCGGGGTCCAGTGCTGCTCTCATTTAAAATAAATTATTTGAAAGGAACGGAGATAAAATTTACAATTGTCTTAATAAGCCCTAGATAATTCTTCAAACGAATTTATGAACTAGATAATTCTTCAAACTAATTTATGAACTAGATAATTCTTCAAACTAATTTATGAACTACTGTTTACAGTTAAATTTAAAGTGAGAACGTGAAGCTTTCCGCAAGCGACTGCCTCCGTGGTCCAGTGGTCAAGGCGTTCGCCTTGTGACCCGGAGGTCATGGGTTCGATTCCCACTGGGAAGCATACTTTGTGAAAAGTTGTTTCCAGTCTGGATAGAATATTGCAGGCTTGAATCACCTGATTATCCGAAAAGAAAGATGATTCCGTGTTTCGGAAGGCACGTAAAACTGTGGGTCCCGAACGTCACCTAGCGTTTGATCATCAAACTATCCAAGGATTGGTTCCTGGTTTACCCTTTGGGTTGTGGAGGTCAGACGGCAGTCGCTCTGTGTAAAAAAACCAGTAACCTCGTCAAATCTACTTGGTTAGGTAGCGGACCCCGGGCTCTGAAGCGTTACTGCTGAGGATGCAAGCGGGAAATACGCTCGGATGATGTTGATGAACGTGAAGCTTTCGTGGCTCTTTCTAAACTGTAAACAGTTAGTTCATAAAATAGTTTAAAGTATTATCTATTGCTTTATCTAGACACAATTTTAATGATATCTCCGTTTACTTTCAATTTTTTTATTTCAAATGGGGGCAGCACTAAACCCCGAAAAAGATCTTACCAAAGATTAATATCCTAATAATATTAAGAGAATCTTCAATAATGAAGTGCATATTGATGCAAACCTTATAATATAAATTGCAGTGTCTAGTAATGTGTTTTCTCTCCCATGCGCGTAAAAATAGAAAATGTATCGATAAGTAGGTCGGCCCTATGGTGATTACGGTGACTAGAGTGTCTGTCATGTAACGTGTAAGAAAATCGTTTTCCTTTTCCTCGTTTATTTGCTCCACGTGAGAAAGCGGTTTTTCCACTATTTTGTAAACATAGCTAAGAAAATACCTACGTACCAGTTTGATCTGTGTTTATTATGCGTTAAAAAAATGTAGCACTACCAGACGTGAAAAGAAATCGAATGACATATTTTGAGACGAATTCTGGGATCATGCCAATTTCTTTGTCTACTTCAACTCAGAAGGCGCTGTGAATATTTTATACGTTGTTTTTTTTTTATTCGTTAAAATATTTATATTTACTTGATAGCGAATATTATATCATACAATACTTCATGAAATTATTTTCCTAGATTTTAAGTATGTAAGCATGTGGTGAAAACATGTATTTGAAAATTATTTTTTTACTATTTTTCATAAACTATAAACATAAAATTTATCAAAAACATTTTAATACTCACATCAAAGAAATGCATCCGAGAGTGTTTCATTGTCACCCAGTCGCCTCGTCAAAAATAAATCGCAGAGTGCATCAATATTCACACAAAACACAATCGCATAGAAATTAAATACGCGTGAACAACTTTCGAAGTCTATCGGAATCTAAAAAATGCATCGTTCGCGCGCAACCGCCGCCGCACCGCCGGAGGGCGCAACATTTTCCCAATTGACAAAAGAATTCACAATCACTTCACAGCGAATAAAATCGGCACCGTTCACGGCACTTTTGACATTTCCCGCACAACAAAACACATGGAGCGAGGCTAATTCGGTGCGACTACACCTTGGCAAAACTATACAACACAAAAGTGAATAGTTACCAATGCATCGACATACCTAGCGTGCGCACTTCAGAGTTGAGTGAGCGAGACGGGTAGCAAAATCGTCGTTTGAGCGATAAGAATGGGCGTACAAAGAAGAGGGATGTGTGTAGTTCTGTCGGTGTGGCGTCGGTATCCGGTATTCCCGTTCGAGTTTCTGTGTGTTGAGGTGTAGCGAGAACGCTGACTGGAGCCCGAGCGGTCAGCGGTCAGTTGCTCCGATGACCTCTATTGCTTATCTATCAAAATATTAAAGCACATAAAGCATCTTCAGTTCATTATGATAAGTAGATCATTAGCAATCAACAATATACTGGTTTATTTATGTTATAATTTTGCCTCTCAGCCGTGGTCATTCGTTCAGAAACGGTAGCTTTTTATTAAAAATGTAGCTTTGTAATACAATAAATAAATAGTTTAAATATTCATGATAAAAGAATAAAAGTTTGATTATAAGAAAAAAGTATTTGATATAAAGAAACTAAAAACAATCACAAATACTTTTTTGTTTAATTAACAAATCTCATCAAATTATATTTTTTCATGTAATGTCAAAATAATTATATCAATTTATGTTATCACGTGACACATTGAATTGCGAATATCGATAGAATTGTGTCAAAAACCTTTAATGAGCACATCACTAATACTTACATCCCTCTCTACTACGCACGCTCTCCTAATAATGAAATTAAATATTTTTTTCGACGGATTTTGTATTGAGCGTTTGAAAATATCTTTATGTCAAGGAAATCGAAGTCTCTATCTAGCGTGACGTCCCTTCACTTTTACAACATCGTCTCTACTTACAACTAACATGACACAAGTACTTATATATAACTAAATAAATATATATGGGCAAATCAAACAGATTGAGCTAGCCCCAAAGTAAGTTCGAGACTTGTGTTAAGGGATACTAACTCAACAGAACTATATTTTAAAACAAATAACTATATAGATAAACATCGAAGACTCAGGTCAATCTGAAAAAGATCATTTTCCATCTTGACCTAACCGGGGTCGAAACCGGGACCTCTAAGTGACACCATGGCATGATATGTATGTACTTTGAATGTGGCCGAATTAAATTGTCATCACTTTGAGATGCTGCTAGCTTATTTCTTCACATACATTATCGTTAAAATCGCCTGATGTTTGTTTAAAATCCCTTATTTTGTACATTGCTAGTAATGTTGCTATTAATTTTGAGTAGGCGTTTGTAAAACAAGTTTTTGAAGCGACATAAAATGCAACGTGGAAGGAACATACTTGTAATAAATCGAATCACGGGCTATACTAGATCACTATAGTATAATGAAAAATTATAAACCCAAAACAAAAAACAAATTCGACATTCCCATATAAATTGCCCGGGCGGCTGCACACTTTTCTATGAAAATGCCGTTTTTTTTTTTTGTATGTTCGGCTGTTATATTAATTCCACTATACAATATTGATCTAATATAGCCTGTAGTTCGATTTATTACGAGTATGTCCTTTCCACGTTATATAAGGCATTACCATCATATCATATCGTTAATAACACTGGTCAACAAGATTTTGTCACAAGGATACTTACAGCGATTTCTAAAAGAATTCAGTACAAAAAACATGAACCTAGTTATAAAAAATGTGTAGGACGTCAAAATTTTCAAATATTACACGTCAAAAATTCAAATTTCTTATTTTTTCGGCAATTTGATTGTGATTTTCAGTTTTCTTATAGCAGCTTAACACTGTGCAAACCTTACATTTTACAATATTTTTTACATCAGTGCTAAATTATTTATAAAAATGACTTATTACAGATTTTTTATGGGTCGGTATAACGCCCTACAATGCGCGCAGTACGCAATGTATGGGAAATATTACGGTAACCTTAATCTTTAAATATATCCATAGATAAAAAAGGTACAAAAGTAAAACAATTTTGTTTTGATATAGAAGGCTGATTACATCATTTTTTGTTACAAAATTAAATAACCTGCACAGAAGCTATTTACTATAAATAATTAAAAATATCAAAAATTGGGGAAAATTGGATTTTTGATATAACATTATTCTCAACTCTGACCTCCTAGAAACAAAAGTAAATTATGTCCATACACTATACAAAAATCTGTAAGAGACAACTAGTCTTACTCCAGTGGGAAAAAAAATCTAAAATTTTGTTGACCAGTGTAAGCATCTAAAACCGGGCTCTTACCTGCTAGGTGTTCAGACGACCTAACCAAAGACGTAGTAAACGCTGGATGCAGGCCGTAACGCCGTCGGTCATTTTGGAAATCCTTTGATCGGCCTACTATGTCCACCAATGGACTTATTTGTCGACTTCTTGGTCTAGAGGTCCATGCTAGGTGGCCACACCGAAGGTCCCAGGTTTGATCAGGTCAAAATGGAAAATGATCTTTGTCAGATTAACCTGGGTTTTGTATGTTTATCTTTGTAAGTATTTGTTATAAAATATAGTAGCGTTGAGTTAGTAGCCCATAACATAAGTCTCGAACTTACTTTAGAGCTAGCTCAATCTGTGTGATGTGTCGGTATATATTTATTTACTTATTACTGATGAAATGATAATGATTATAAACGTCTCTATAATTTCAAAGATAAGAGTTCCTGTAAAAGAGACAGGTAGAGCCGAACGACGAGATGAGAGAGATTTGTAGAATTAGTGTAACCACTGAACCTATTTAGATGAAATTTGGTATGGAGATCCAGGGAAGGACATAGGATAGTTTTTATCCCAAAATTCCCACAGCGAGCGCCTGGTGTGCCATTTTTGAAACGCTGAGTCACTAAACGAATGGTTTATTCTATAAGTTTATTTCAAGAACAAAAACCTACAGCAAAAGGAATATTCTATGTGAAGGAGCAAATTGTTCAATAAATTGCTAACGGAAATAAGAGAATGTACCAGCTTTGACGCATTTAAAAAATTATTGCCTTACGTCAATGACTGTTAGTTTGTGATTGATGTGTGGTTATTTTTTTTTTCTTACATTTTGTAACTAAACTTCTAATTGTCCTATCTTTTTTTTTACTTTTTAATACTCACTCGATACACAAGCATTCGTATTAACATTACTTAAATAGATTTTTTTTGTGTCTCATGTAAGTGAACTATGTTCATTATGAGAAATAAAGTAGTATTTTACACGAGTTATTTAGTTATTTATTAGTTATTTGACACGAATTTCACATAACATTAAGTTCTGCATGATGATAAGCGTGTAGGCAGAAGATTTTCTTCCAAACTCTCAATCAGCGTTACGATCTGCGAAGAAGTTGTGTAAACTTTTTTTTGTTTCCTCTATTTTTCACCAGAGGCGCGCCTCTCGGTAAACAAAATTTTCATCAAAATTGATAAAAATAATAACTGATTTTTTAAACAAGGTTTTATCTAACGCAATGAATTTAAAAGTTTGATGTGCTCCTCAAGACGAATAAAACGAGCCCAAACTCGATGGGGTTGCGTCGTTTTATTATAGAGTTCCTATAGCTACCTTCCTGCTTCGTCATCAGATCAGCTCCATGCCAACATAATATTGCAGTGTCACGCGTGCAATTTCAGCTCAATTGGAAACCGGGAAGTGGGTCAAATTTAACTTGTAAGATTTGATTACAGACAGACGGTGCGGTCTCCGGCAGACAAAACAAGTAATCATTTAAAAATATATTTTTAAAACAAGCTTTTATCTTCAGTACTCCTCAAGACGAATCAAACGAGCCCAAACTCGATGGGGTTGCGACGTTTCATTACAGAGTTCCTATGGCCAGCTTCCAACTCCATCATCAGATCAGCTGCATGTCATCATAATATGCATTGTCACGCGATATAGGTACGTATGGGTGCAAAATTTCAGCTCAATCGGAATCCGGGAAGTGGGTCAAATTTAACTTGCAAGATTTGATTACAGACAGACAGACCGACAGACCACCGGACAGGTGAGACTAAATAAAAGCATGCAGCAAAGCAATGTAAATATGACCACTCCAAGTCTTTCCGTGGATGTCGTACAAGGCAACTTAGGAAATACAAGCTAAACAAACAGTATAAACATCAATGAGATCTCTCCAACACGTCTGGCCAGCAAGGATAGTGTAGGCCGAATCCACTGACTTCTCAGGCCAAGTATGGCTCTAGAAGTACAGAGAGGGCTGTGCTACTGCAAAGACCTAATGATGAAGACAGACAGACTACGAGACAGTTGAAACTAAATAAAAGCTTGTAACTAAAACACATACATATTGTAGGTAGAAGATTCTCTCCAATACCCTCAACAGCATTTACGATCTGCGCAAGACCTGTAGTGTATCCTTTCCAGACAGTCGCGGGACAAAGATCAGAATTTACACGACTGCCCGTGTGTACGCAATCAAAATTGAAAAAGCAATCACATAGGTAGGTAGTTAATTATTGGGCGCGCGGCGATTTCACGGCGCCCGCCGCCCAGCGCGCCGCGGGAGTTATCGATAGCGTTGCTGATAACGCGATGTGGGTCGCCATGCCTGCGCTGTGCTGCCTCACGTGGGGAAAACAGGCTTTTCTAAATCTTGGCACAACCGCATACAGAGGTAGCCACTACGGATCAGAAGGTTTTGGAAGCTAAATGACCTTGGTTGCACATCGACTGCAATATAAAATGCTCTGAGAGCAAAACATCATCAATTTAAAACGACTGCTAGTTTTCAAAGCAAAAGGTCCTTATTGCTGAATGGAGATGTCCTTATTTACTGTTTATTTGCAATGTAAAACGACCGCAATGTGAAATGTGCCTAAGCTAGACATTTTTAAAAACTGTCTGTCTAAATGCTCTTTTGAGAATACGTTATACATTGTGGTCTTTTCGGATCAGGAGGTTTTGGAAGCTAAATGTTCTTGGGTGCACATCGACTGCAATATATAATGCCCTGAAAGCAAAACTTTTATACTGAGGGTATGAAAAATATATAAAAATAAATGTTAATATATAAAAATATGTCGGAGAGTTCAATGTACAATTCCCTTTTTATTATTTTTTACACGTGCAAAGAGAAAGTTGTTTACTACAAAATGCAACGGTTGGATTTGAAATGGCAATACTCGTTAGCAACAAGTTATAAGACCAGTCGACCTAGCGACAGGGACAGTCTTGTTCAGGCGGCCGTATCGTGCACAACTTGTTTGTGTAGTTTGCTGTAGCTTGGCCATGACTCATTTAATTGTGATTATTGTAATAGATGTGGATTGGTGAACCGATTTATTACAATGACAGTTTGTTTAAGCAAGACGGAAAGCCCAGGTGTATACACAGTATTCAATTCTGTGGGGCCAGGGAATCCAGACATGGTGGTTGCGATTCATGATTCAGTGCGGAGGCGGGGCACTGGATTTCCGTCACATTTTTATAAGGCTCACGTAAGATCTCTCATGTGGCGGCATCGGTAAGGTGACGTGACTGTAAGTAAGTTTTCATCCTGACATCAGTTTGTTCTCGTACTGTAAGTAACTAAGTGGGTAGTTTACGTCACTTGAGATATCAGATGCCGATCACGCCACGCTCTGCTCCCTTCTATTCATCCGTCTGCGACAAATATATTTATACCCCTTTAAAAAGTTTATTCTATTCACTGAAAACAGTGAATAAAAAGCACTTTTACTCACTATTTTGGTAATTTATTTTATTAACTAAAAACAGTGAATAAAAAGCATTTTAATCACTATTTTGGTGTTTGAGTTTAGAAAAATTACTCTTGATTTTAGTAATTGTTCAGTTTGCATTTTAATTAGTTTAAACTTCCTTATTTTCTCTAAATGTCTAGTGTCGCTTATACCTCTCTTTTTCTCGTAGTCATGGTAAAGTATAGTATGCAACTCTTGAATAAAACTGATTTAATCGAGGGCCATGAATCACACGCGTCGCTCAGGATTCTAACACTTGAATCACTCGCTTAGCTCGTGATTCAATTATCATGAATCACTTCCTACGGTCGTGATTCAATCGTTAGAATCCTTCACTTGCTCGTGATTCATCTATGGCCCTCGAATTAAATCCGTCTTTTATTCACTAATTGCATAATATACTATCACTAGCTTTTGCCCGCGGCTTCGCTCGCGTAGGGGTGTAATTTTTCAAAATCCTTTCTTAGCGGATGCCTACGTCATAACATCTACCTGCATGCCAAATTTCAGCCCGATCCGTCCAGTGGTTTGGGGTGTGCGTTGATAGATCACTATGTCGTCAGTCAGTCAGTCACCTTTGAGTTATATATATTTAGATTTATCCGTCGTGGGCGGTCCTCATGTACTATGTAGGGATACCGTGATGTAATGCTCGACTCGACCAACAAAAGGAAGGTGGTGTTGTGCGAGGAACCGTGGCTTCAATAGTATACAAAGTGGAAGGGACATACCCGTAATAAATCGAACCACGGGCTGTATTAAATCATAGTATAATTAAATTAAAATAACAGTAAAAAACAAAAAAATACATCGGCATTTCACACCGATTCGACGGTTGAAATTTTCACGGATGATGTATTTCTGTTGCTGCTATAATAACTAATAAATAATTATAATTAATAAATGAATAGCGACAAATTACACTGATTGAGATAGTTCCAAAGTAAGTTCGAGACTTGTGTTATGGGATACTAACTCAACGATACTATATTTCATAGCAAACACATATGGATAAACATCGAAGACCCAGGACAATTTGAAAAAGGCCATAATTTCCAACTTGCCCTGACCGGGGATCGACCGAAACCTCTGTGTGGCGGACTAGCATGGTGACCACTACGCCATGGATGTCGTCATAACGTCGGAGTCGAGCAACATACATATACCTACTAAAAAAAGAATAAAATAAATATGTAAGTGGGGCTCCCATACAACAAACGTGATTTTTTATAGATTATAATAAATATATTGGGACAAAAAACACTCATTGAGCTAGCCCCAAAGTAAGTTCGAGACTTGTGTTATGGGATACTAACTCAACGATACTATATTTTATAACAAATACATATATAGATAAACATCCAAGACCCAGGACAATTTGAAAAGGCCATTTTCCAACTTGCCCTGACCGGGGATCGAACCCGGGACATCTGGGTGGCGGGCTAGCAAGGTGACCACTACGCCACGGAGTTTGTCAAATAATAATAATAAAAATATTGGTACGGAACTCTTACTGTATGGCAGTCGGGCCGACTGTCATTGTATGGCAGTCGGGATTCGACGGCTTACATGCCTCCTTAAGCACGGAAAATCTCAAGGAAACTCAAAATTCAAAATTCTCTCAAAATGCGAGAACATACAAATTCTTATGTCATTACAATGTGCAGCAATGAAGTAAAAGAATGTAAAGTGCCGATTTAAACTACTCATTATCAATAAGTGATAAATATTGGTTCATCAGCTTTTATTTGGTTGATGTATCTTCAGTCCCCCAAGTTTCTTACAACTGTGTTCTTTTTACTTCTCTTTGTTGTCTTCCTGGGTTTCTTCCTTCCTTCTCTATGATGTTCTGTGCTATGATATAGGAATCCTAGCTTAGGGACCACAGCGTCTACCCTAGGGATCCTGGATCATAAAATAAGGGGTTACATAAACGCTCGGCGACGTGCTAACCAGTTGACCGAATGGACTATACAATGTCCTTTTTAATTAAGTACAAATATTTGAAGGGGTTATTCAGTCCATCATTTTGATAAGTTTTTCCCAATAAATTTATTTCGAAAAATGAAAAAAAAATTTAGTTTCTCATACAAATCGAAGTAGTCACGAGATATCGTTACTATGGAAAATGACAAAGTTTTTTACGAATTTCGATATACATTATATATTTATTGGGAAAAGTTATTCAAAATGATGGACTGAATCACCCCTTCAAATATTTGTACTTAATTGAAAAGGACATTGTATAATACTTTTTTAACAGCTTATTAATCTTATCTTTGGACGAAAGTAACTAGAGATAGACACAGAAGCAGTTCGTTTTTAGGGTATCGTACCGAAAGGGCAAAAAACGAGACCCTATTACTAAGTCTCCGCTTTCCGTCTGTCCGTCTCTCCCTCTGTCTGTCTGTCTGTCACTAGGCTGTATCTCATTAACCGTGATAGCTACACAGTTGAATTTTTCACAGATGATGTATTTCTGTGGCCGCTATAGCGACGAATACTGAAAAAAGAATAAAATAAATATTTGAGTGGGGCTCCCATACAACAAACGTTGTGAACCCTTCGTACGCCAGTCCGACTCGCACTTGGCCGCTTATTATAAGTAGAAGGACTAGAAACGTAAGAACCTAGAAATTTCCAAATAAGCCTAACTGGGCTTATCGCCCGCCACATCGCAGTAATAGTAGAAAACTCCTTACAATTGTTTCTGAAAACACTTGAACAAACAGTATTACATTTTTCAAGCCAGTCCCACTTGGTTGGCTGCTGCGCGCGCGCCGGTGACCGTGAGACCACCCGAGCGGTTTGAATAAACTATATGGTAACTAGTTTGTTCGCCCCGGCTCGTGTCGTTTGGCGTCACGTACCTCCAGGCTCCACCAGGCATCACCACGGCGTCGCCAGACTCCACCAGGTTCAACCAGGCTGCCGTATCGGCGTCGCGAATGCCTGAGAACACGTGACTGGCAACGATTTGCTACGATGGAGTTGTGCGGTATTATGTTGTGTTTTAACCTAACTTTTTCACACGTCAGCGAACGTTAGAGGACTCTAAGGGTTTTTAAAAGCTTGTCAGTGTAATTTGTCCCTATATTATATATTTGTGTAAGAGGTAGACCTCTTATTGTTATTGCAATTTTTAGTACTTATAAGTAAGTCTTATCACAACTCCATATTCTTGAATTATCAAGCCGGATTATATGTATACCTAGTGTCCCTTATCGTCACACATCTCATCAAACGACAAGACACAAGGAGGATGGTGGTTCTCATAAACCACCATCGTCCATGCTATGAACATACGATGATCGGTGGCTACCCAACACCCAACCTACGCTCCGACATAACATCACACAATTCATAGAACTTATCATAAGATTTGTGGATATACAGTGTCAATAATGATGACTGCCTCCGTAGTCCAGTGGTCAAGGAGTTATCCTTGTGACCCGGAGGTCATGGGTTCGATTCCCACTGGGAAGCATACTTTGTGAAAAGTTGTTTCCAGTCTGGATAGGATATTGCAGGCTTGAATCACCTGATTATCCGAAAAGAAAGATGACTCCGTGTTTCGGAAGGCACGTAAAACTGTGGGTCCCGAACGCCACCTAGCGTTTGATCATCAAACTACCCAAGGATTGGTTCCTGGTTTACCCTTTGGGTTGTGGAGGTCAGACGGCAGTCGCTCTGTGTAAAAACCAGTAACCTCGTCAAATCTCCTTGGTTAGGTAGCGGACCCCGGTCTCTGAAGCGTTGCTGCTGAGGATGCAACCGGGAATACGCTCGGATGATGATGATGATGAGTGTCAATAATGAATTTTAAATTTCTTTGCTAATTAATTATTCTGATGAGTTTATAAAAGCCGTGGGAGATGCCTGTGGTATTAAAAAAAACGTACATTTTCTTCCTCAAGTGAATATAGACTTCTACGCGTATTTTTCTATTTATCATAACATTTCATTCTTTTTGTAGACAATTTACATATGTACAAAAAAGAATCAATATTTCCCGTGTTCACGCCATAATTTGAGAACCACTTTACCGATTACATCCATCGTTTTATTACTTAGTTCTTACGAAAAAAAAACCTTAAAAAGTTTAGTTTATAAATAAGGCAGGACAACGTCTGCCAGTCAGGTCAGCTAGTATTCAATAAAAGAATAACGGGTATAATAAAGACTTACGTAAAGTAAAAAGGGTGTTTCGGCTTTGGCAGCCGACGACGACATTGTAGCGCGCGTGTTAAGGGTGTCAACCCCACACCATTTCGCTTTGTCAGAAATCCTTAATCTTCTTCTTCATCGCGTCGATGACTGAACTTCTTCAAATTACATTTGACCAGTAGGAGGCCACAGCAACAGCATTGTCTGTGCACTGCATCAAATCGGCCATTGAACATGAAGCAGGGCATGAGGGACAGCGGAGAAGATGTGGCATTGTCTGTCTCGATTGGCCGCACTGACACCTTGGGTTGTTGTTGCCCTGTTGGTAAAACCCCATTTTTGTATATTGCTCCTGCAGTCCACCTGGGTCCTCAGTCTGTTAAGTGACTTCCAAACTGACCATGGCTGGTCATGGCCTGAGGGCAGTGACTCTGCAGGAGCGATAAACTCTGGAGGTGGAGCTCGACTATTTTTCTATAGATTTAAGCCAGCGAAGTTGATGGGCTTTAACTTCGTCCATGATGTTAGGCTCGCCCACTAGTTCTTCTATTCTAGTTCTTGCTATAGCTTAAAAACAATAAAACAAAAGGTGTTGTATTATGAGTCGATAATGTATCAATACTACAAAAATTGTATTGCAGCTCTTGGTATCAAACTTAACGAGCAATGATTTTTTTTCCATAAATTTTAAAGCGTTACAAAAAATTACTTCTCACTTTAAGAGCACTTATTTGCAATGAAGTTATGGCCATGCTGGGGAAAGATTTTTTGTTGGAAATTACCTCCTTTATCTCCCTGTTTCGTTTGATCCACGACTTTTTGGCCACCCTGTATAAAGAAGTCTGCGCTGCTGCGCTCGGATCGGATGAGGCGCGAGGCGATCTGAAAGGTACCCCTTTCAGATCGCCTCGCGCCTCATCCGATAGGGCCGTTGGGTTTGTTTGGGGCGTATTATGCGAAGCCATATAATAGTGGCGAAATCGCAATGAACTTGGGTAGCTTCATATGTTGTTGCCATGTACTATTAGTTAACTGTAGACCAAACAACAGATCGACGATATTTGTAACGCGGTTACGAGCAGGAATAGTCGTTAAGTTAACTAGGGCGCGATATTGCAGCGTTTACATCGGGAGTTAGCTCTATACAATATAGATACTTATGTGGTTTTAACTGTGGCGTAGCTATAGTGCGTTTATTAAGGTTTTCGCATATTGCAAATTATTTATTTTATAAATTACATAATTTCGTTGAAATTTGCAAATGTATTGATTTATAAAGTGTATATTTCAATAAAAAAACATGGCAAGATTGTTTACATTCTTTTAAATACCTAAACAAATGGACTTATAGGTACTTAACCAAAGGCCACACTGCAAAAACTACTAAACTAACTTAAGACGACCTCCGTGGCGTAGTGGTCACCATGCTAGTCCGCCACCCAGAGCTTCCGGGTTCGATCCCCGGCCAGGAAAGGCGGAAAATGGCCTTTTTAAATTGTTGTCTTGGATATTTATCTATTTATGTTTTTGTTATATAATATAGTATCGTTGAGTTAGTATCCCATAACACAAGTCTCGAACTTACTTTGGGGCTAGCTCAATCAGTGTAATTAGTTCCTATATATTTTTAAAACTAAAAAGTTTAGTTAGAAACGAGCATGAGACCGCCCGCCATGAGAGATAGTACTCGTTTAATGTCAAATTATTCCTTTGTGTTACTTTTTTCTTTTTGGTGTACAATAAGGAGTTATCTATTTAATCTATTTTTCTACTCCTGTACCTACTGTTATCTGTCTTTTAAATGGTCCCGAACACTAATATAAGAACATAGATTATACGATTTCAGAAAAGTCTATAGTCTATTCCTAATATAATAGCATATGACGTGTCGTTATTTCGCCAAAACGATACTCCTAGCCATAGACCTATAACTTTTTTCTTTAGATCTACCATACTGCCAACATAATAAAATCGTTATTTTAACATATGGTGCCATTTTTCAAACGTGGAGTCACTGAACAAACGGTTTTTTGTATGAATAACATTCGTTTAAGTGACTCCATGTTTCAAAATGGCACTTCTAGTCACTAGGAAGAAGTCAATAAAAAAAATTAAGTCTTCCATAGATACCTAGTATCTACCAAACATATGGTAGTATTTCGTACTTTTCTTTGTTTATTTTGTATTTATTTTAGTAAATGTAGTCATAGAAAAAGTATTGTATGCTTATACAACTGTTACATAAAATACTATTATGCAACAGTTGTAGAAGAAGGTTCATAAAATGCGAGTGGCGCAGGTTATGATGCGAGCCTTGGCGAGCATCGTAAGGAGACGCCATCGAGCATTTTTGACATACTTATACAACGTTGCATACAATACTTTTTGTACCTAAAAACGACTTACATCTATTACATTTAACAAAAATAAATCGCTTTACGCTCATAAATGTCATAAATGCTTTTGCTCCTGATCAAAATGTAAAATAGTTAAGAGTCCCCTCACCCTAGACAGAATCAGACTGTCCCATATAAACGTAGTCTTGAAACGGCATGTCAGATATTGGCGTTATTATGTAATTTCAAAGAAATTGCATATATTAAGGCATATAACTAGTTTTCACAGTCAAAATATGATCTTAAAGGAGAATATAGTCGATCATATCATATTTGTCAAAATTTGAAATCTTCTACACACTCATATTATCTTTTAAGACGAAGTGGTAGTTAAGTGGCGCCCTCATTTGAAATAAATTGTTTAAAACTAAAAATGGTAATAATTAAAAATTTGATTTTTATAAATGTCTTAAAAGACCTTTAAACTATTTTATGAATAACCTTTGAAAGTAATATTGGTAGTCCGTCTAGTTTTAAAACTGTTTTTCGACAAAAGTGGTCACTTTTGGCGAAAAACAGTTTTAAAACTAGATGGACTATTAGTAATAATTTCAAAGGTTATTCATAAAGTAGTTTAAAGGTCTTTCTAGACATTAATACAAATCAAATTTTTAATTATCACCATATTTAGTTTTAAACAATTTATTTCAAATGAGGGCGCCACTTTAGCTACCACTTCGTCTTAAGGTCATATTAGAGTGTCGAAAACTTGTTACCTATATGCCTAGCTATATGCAATTTCTTTAAAATTACAAAATCTTGCCGAAATGTCACACGTCAATAAAAGCTAGCCTTCGTTTGTATGGAAAAGTCTAGGGTATAACGGGATTCTTAAAGTACGTGGATAGACATAGGTACGGCTGTAGTGATATTTGTTTATCGAACTGTGGCCGTCTGTACGTGCCGTCCATGCTCCCTTGATGTATTTAAAAGACTTTTTAGGAATAAAAACTCGAAAAACTAAAGATAAGCTCTATAATTTAAAAAAAAACTAAAAACCGACTTCTCCCCCGAACAACACAACAGACTTTAAAACAAAAAAAATTAAGTCGTCCAGGCGTTTTCCAATAAATTAATCGGTCAACATAGGTACTTAAAAAAATAAAAGATCGCGACGAATTGATAACCTCTTCATTTTTGCAAGTCGGCTAAAAAGACTCGTCATGTAAATCATTTTTTATTATATTTGTCTGTGTGAATGTCCCACAAGATGCAAGGCCCTGTCATATGCATTGAAAAAATTGTCCCGTGTAATTTCCGGCCTAGGATCACTCCATCTCTTACTGACCTACCTGTGGATGTCGTAAGAGACGACTAAAGGACTTCATCTTCTTTTGTCCGAAGCTCAAAATAAAATTATTCACAATCATTTTCCCTCCAATAGGTTGCCACTTTGACAGCACTGTCAGAGACCATACAGGTCACGCTTAGTGCAGCTGGTAGGGCACGATGGGCAATAAAGGACTTAGCACAAATCTAATGTTACATTTACCACACTTAGTAAAAGCGGGAACCGCACTCCGGGCTCTGAAGCAGTACAGCTGAGGATGCACCGCGGAAAACTGAGGAAACGCGCTGAAATATAGATTTGCATTGGAAAATCTTTATAAGTCCCAGCTTTTGGCCACTAACACATTGGAGAGCGAGAGAATCCCCTTACCCTAGACTTTTCCATACAAACGTAATCTACGTTTTATTTTAAAACGATATGTCAAATTTCAGTAAAAATTTGTAATTTAAAAAAAAAAATGCAATTATCTAGGGTAATAATTGGTTTCCTACTGAAAAAATATGAACTGAAAGTCTTCCATACTGATTGTCAAATATGATATGATACACTATATTCTCTTATTTAAGTTCTTATTTGAACTGTGAAAAAAAGCTATATGTCTAAATATATGCACGGACTTTGAAATGACATAATTTCGGCCAAATCTGACATGTCGTTTCAAAATAAAAAGTTTCTAAAAGGGGAGTCTCCTTACCCTGGACAGAAACTTTTTATTTTATTAAGAGGGAAGCATAGCGCACACCCGTCCATATTTTTCTTTTGCATTTTTTGAAAACAGTAAAAGCTATAAACCTAGTCTTTTATTGTGTCAACAAAATGTGAGGCCGAAGTTATAAAGACAAATTAAATAAGCCCAAACTCGATGGAGTTGCGTCGTTTTATTACTGAGTTCCATCAACCACCAGCCGTCTCCTTGAACAGACCCTAGACATTATCTATGAACGTCAAGATGGCGGACCCCGCACGGTTTTACGAATATCATGTGACTAGGATTTAGTACAATATTAGTACTATTTTATACTTACATAGTAAAATTCGTACACTCATTTGAAGTCAAAATAATCAACAAAGAAAGTGGTCCCGCTATTATGATATCAAAATGGCGGGACCACTATTCAGTTATTGACTTTAAGACTCAGCTTATAAGTACTTAAAAATTGATAATATCCTTCTTTTTGAAAGTCGGTTAAAAATGTTGTTTACCGAAACATACATGAATCGAGTTAAGAATTGTTAAAGGTTAAAAGGAAACTGTGTACTTAACAATTTAGAACAGTTGCCATAAAACCTAATGAATCCATAAAGTGCTGTGACCTTACATTATCTACAACTGCCACAGCACTTTATGGACAAATACAAACTTTTCAGCGTCATACGCTAAATTCTTTCTTCACTCACTCATTTGGTCACCGTTAGAAATATCGACGATTTTTAAATCCATCCTTGTACTTTAGAAAAAATATTTTTTGTTGATCTATAGTCAATAGGAACCGCGGGTTTTCGTCCTCTTTTTATTATTTTGTTACAAACAAAGATGAAGTATATTTCTATTATTTATAAAATGCTATTGAAAACTACCACGACACTAGATAGAAAATAACATATTGCACCCACTTCCTGTTTTCGATACAATGCAACTAAGTATTTGTCAGATATGTGTTTTAAACTTACTCGCTGCAGTCATGATTTATCATTAAAAAATATGTCATACGATAAAACATGATGTTTGTTTATTGTAAAACTGTGTGTTTAGTTGTAAGTTGTAAAATAACTGTATTAAATTCAAATGTCTTTGTAAAGTGTATAAAATATTGCAAACTTTAGGGTTAGTAACCCTAAAGTTTAACGCCTAAATAAATTTAAATAGCATTGTACTAGTACTTGCGTTAAAATTTCACTTTTTCTTCAGGAGCTTATTGTTGAAAATGTAATATATTTTTTATAATTGAAATTTATTTCTTTATATGAATAACGACAATTGGAAGTGTGTCGTACTATATCGTATTATAATTTGATGAGTTCGGTTTACGATTACGCCATTTGTTTTTTAATAATTAAGTTAATTAGTGGTCCCGCCATTTTGATATTAAAATAGCGGGACCACTTTCTTTGTTGAATATTTTGAAATCATATGAGTGTACGAATTTAACTACATAAGTATAAAATAGCACTAATATTGTACTAAATCCTAGTCACATGATATTTGTAAAACCGTGCGGGGTCCCGCCATCTTGACGTTCATCATTGCATACATTGCTCGTCAAGATAAATAAAGTCTTTCTCAATGAGGTTATGTTATTTGTAACTGAGTTCTGTCGAATATCTCCCGGCTCCATCATCAGAACAGCTCCATAATATTGTATTGTCACCCGAATTACACAAGTAAGAAAAAGTTCAGCCCAATCGGTTGAGTCTAGCCGGTTGAAAATTGAATTGCCAGAATTGACCTAAAAAACATACATAGCTACATTCACGATACATTGCAAGTTAAGAGGATACATGAATTTTTCGGGGTCCAGTGCTGCCCCCATTGGAAAAAAATCATTTAAAAGAAAACGGAGATATCATTTAAAATGTTGTCTTAACCTGAAGTCTTGACCAGACCCTAGATAAACCTTTAAACTATTTTATGAACTACTGTTTACAGTTTAAGTGAGAACGTGAAGCTTTTCTACGCACATTAGCTAAAACCAAAGCAAAGATCAGATATCATTTAGGAGTGGCAAAACGTTTTCTTTATCTGCTATTTTTGGATGGCCGAAGGCGTGCTTTACTTCGAGTATGATGCCTACATGTAGTGAAGAAATAAACCGTATCAATACAATAATACTAACCTTACATTATTTGTATTTGTACAAGTGTTGTTTTGTAACTGTTAGGCCTACTTTTTTGACTGCACGAGTATAAAATCAGAATTAACTAGTTACTCATAAGAGCCAAATAAAACTATTTAATTATTTCTAGTCGCTATTTAACCGTTTAGCAGATAAGAGAGGGGGGCACTTGACTCTTACAATATTTCGGAAACGGATTCTTTAATCGAAAAATTGTGTTCACAAGCTTACAATTTTTCATACCCATGCCAAATTACAGCTTTCTAGTCTATGAGTAGAACAAAGGCAGCAAACGGACAGACAGACAGACTTGGCGAAACTATAAGGGTTCCTTGATTATCCGTAGTAATCAAGGAATCAACACAGAAAAACGTTCGGTGGCACCATCTTTTCAGGTCCATAGTTGTTAGTCCAAACATATGTTATGTATTTAGTTTAATTGAATGTCCTTCTGAAAGTAGTAAATCATTGCGCAACCTACTTGGAGAAAATTTCAGGCTCGCTCATTATAAGGCGGACGGCAAGGCGTAAAATTGTCCGGCATCTTATCGGACCATAAAAGGCCTCGGCTGAAAACCTACCTACCTGCAGCGAGTGCGATAATGCGAGGTTCACCGGTTGCGATATCGATTACACTTGCTTTTCTTTTGAACCCCCTACAAAAAAGAGGGGTGTTAAAAGTTTGACGCTAATGTCTGCCCGTCAGTCTGTCTGTCTGTGTCTCGAACGTGATGTAAACGTGTGAGGAGCTCGGTGGCCCAGTGGGAATGTGCATTACAAGCGCTTTCGCAAGTAAAGCGACACCAAGCGTGCTCCGCACTTGGATGGGTGACCGCAAGTGGCATAAAAATTTCTCGAGCTCCTCTGTGCTTTGGAAGGCACGTAAAAGTGGTCAAGGCAGTCGACGTCAGATTATACAAAAATCTGACACCAGTGTTGGCTACTAACACACGAAAAGAAAAAATGTGCTCGAACGGATGGATTTCGAAGCGATTTTTTTGCGTGAAAGCAAGTTCCCTTGCGTTGATTCTTAGCTATGTTTAATGAAACTCGGTTGAGCCGTTTAAAATGGGGATTAACGCTTGAAAGTCGGGGTTCTTAAAAAATTGCCTAGCAAATAATAGATGGCGCTACGATATCAATTGGAATAAATAGTTCCGCTACTCTTCACTAGATGGAGTTTTTTAAAGGTGGGGTTTTTTTAATTAGCCTGAAAAATAAACTTGTTTCGAAAGGGCTGGAATTTCAGTTAGGTAGGGGGCGCCGAAGAAATCTCGCCCAGGGCGCTGGTCCAGGGCGAATCCAAGGGGGGGGGGGTCATGGGGGTCATGAC
Organism: Acrobasis suavella; assembly: GCA_943193695.1. Taxonomy (NCBI): domain Eukaryota; kingdom Metazoa; phylum Arthropoda; class Insecta; order Lepidoptera; family Pyralidae; genus Acrobasis; species Acrobasis suavella. Next base: position 1,348,045 of record OW971937.1, on the reverse strand, counting down.
CCCAAACAATTTAATATAATATTTTGTATAATGGCCAACGCATTATTCGGGAACGAACGCATCGAAAATTTGAATTTTACCGCGCCATCGCCACTACATTTGTCATTTAAATATACGTTTTTTTAAATTACAGTAAGTACTTACATACATTAATAAAATACATAATTTTTACTTGTATCTATGATTATAAAAATTATAACTTCTTCTTGATCACGACTTGGTGACCCCCCCTGGCACCAAAGCTGGATCCGCCCTTGGCGCTGGTACTGTCAAAACCGGCACTGCACGTACGCCGCATTCTGCTGTCACATGTCCCGGAAGGGTCACATAGCACACACGACAGTTCTCACAATTTCATTCACCCAGTGTTAACACGGTGGGTTATATCAGCGTCAATCGTCCCGTCGTTAGATTGAAACAACAGAACCCAGATACATAAATTGGTCAACTTCGTTCAACTGCATAAGAAAAATAGTATCAAGGCAAAAAAACCGCCCAACTTTTAAACATCCACCCCCAATAACTTGATCGGCTGATCCAATTTCCATTAAAATACATATTTCTTAACCCTTTTTACTGCGAACGTCGGATTTATCCGACAAACATCGTCATGCCCATCCCGCGAGCGTCGGATATTTCCAACAAAAAAACCGCTCGTATTGCACATAACTTAAGTATCCACATCCCTTTTTGGTTGTAGGTATTTATTTTAGATTTCATACCCCTCGCGCTGGGGGCACGGCAACTGATATAAAGTCTCGCGGTGAAAGGGTTAATCTACAAATATGGTTATATTAATATTATATGATTAATGCAAATTTGCTTAAGTGGTTATCAAATGAAAGAACCCTTTGCAACATTTTGAAGAGAAAGAATTTACATTGTTTACTTTGCTCACCCCCAATTTCACCCCTCATAACCTTTAAACCGCTGAACCTATGTCCATCATACAAATCGTTCAAGTCAGCTTTCAAACACAAATAATTGCATCAAAATCGGCCACACAACACGTCAAACTTGCAACGCTCCTCTTTTTCTTCGGGGCTTTAAAATAAGTTGAAATAAAAAAGCTGTGTAATATTGATAATATTTATTTCAATACTCAATAAATTCCACTAACAATAAGTCTAGTCTATCGTAGTCTACTCACCATGTCTTATCGTATAAAACTATAAGTAGATTGCTTTGTTCACAACTCCCAACGGGTACTATCGCGTTTACGAAAAGTACATAATCGTTTTATAATGAGCATTGGTGGCGCGAAACCTTAAGACAACATTTTAAATACAAAATAATCCATAATTTTCAGATTTGTGTACTTATTTACAATTAAATTCTTTGTCTGTATATATTTTTTCTAATTGTTTCATGTTAAATCACATTAAATAAAAACATAGCCAACCTTTATTTAGGCCTGGTGTACACCAAGAGAATATTATCACGCTCATATTTTCGCACAATCGAAAAGTATTTACCAGATCCAATTAGTGTAAAAAATAATTTTAAAGTAAGTTTAAAATGTTTATATATGTCTAAGGTTTCCTCATCACAAAACACCCATTTTAATTAACAATATAATTTTTAAAAATCAATACTGTAAAGTTGACATTTCACAGTCCCTACATTTTAATATTACATAGTTTTTTTGAATACATACATTTTTCCAGGACGGTCACACATTTTTAATATGAAAATATGGAAAAATACAAAGAATGCGAAATAAATTCGTGTGATTAAAATCAGATCTACTTAAAATTGTAAATTATACGTCTAAATTGTGCTAAAACTAAAGATATTCTCACTTTAATAAATAAAATTAACTTAGGATAAGTATATTAAGTATAAAAAAATCTGAGCCACAGTGAGAAGCGAGTCGAAGTGGCGCGGCACGGGCTTTGTCAATATTTGTAAAATTCTTTAAAATGCGTCGCATCTGCGTCGTGCCCCATCGTACAGCTTCCAGTGTGGTTCAGGCTTTAAAATATTACGTATTAAAATAATTAAAACATAAAAGTATTGATATAATAAAATATAAGCAACATTCATAAAAAATATAATGCCAAACAGGAAATTAATTACCATATTATAGCAAATAAACCATTTACAATTACGTATATTCATACAAAAATAAGTTATTTCTATTGCATAGAATGCGACAGTTGAATACAGATAAATTGAAACAGTGCGACTTTTCTTTAAACCATATTGCGGTGGAGTAAAGATGATTAAAGTCGTTACACTTGAAGTGAGGCCCACTGTATTTTCAGAGGATTCAATGTCATACAATTCCTTTACTCGCATTTGATTAACTACCTTATACATTAGTGTTGCCCTACGTATAAACGCGTTTACCAATAATCTACAGGATTATTCTATATCACATGCTTCTCCTTCGATCGAACTTAGCATGTCCAGAAAAAATAGGTTAATAAATAAGCTAGTGGACAACGCCATGTTGCGGATAAAATCGGAACTAAACTTAACAAGGCTTGGTCCAAACACCGATTCAAAAAAAATACGATTGCGTCATCATTTCTGATCCACTTAGTTGTTGACCTATTTAAGCTTAGAAGAAAGCTTTTTTAGCTACTTACCTAATATTTTTCTTGCGATTGAAATACTTAAGTCAAAGAAGTAAAAGCTGAATAATATTTTAAAATCATACACAAGCTAAGCGATAAGCATATTTGGTAAAATTCATTCATCCACGTAAATAACAAAAAGAAGCCTACAAAAACCTTTAATCCATCATTACACTCCGATTTTAATTCATTCATGTAGGCTACAGCAATTTTCTTTTACTAATCCTTTTAAATTAGCCTATTTTCGTTTGCCCATTCTCCAATTAGTACAATTAATAGTTGTTCTCCGTAATGGTGAATGTGTACTTATAGCAGACCGGTAGTAATCACTCTATTCAACAACAGAAGAGTGATCTACCAGTCTACTATAAGTACGCACGATTTTTATACAATCAACCTTATTAGACACCAGCCAAATTTTTTGGAGCAAGTTTAGTACGTCAGACTGATTAACTAATCATTAAAAAAAAATACGACCTCCAGTCTAAATCAGCGTTCAAAAAAGTCAGCCTGTACAAAAGTTTTAACTTCGAAGAGTGCCGTCCTTTATATTGTCCGTATGGATGACAAGGACGACGATAAAAATGTCCGAAAATTACTTCACCTGTCGTCGGGTAAATATTTACATGGAAATACATGTACTTCGTAATGCTTCCGTGATATTCACCCAAATCTATTGTTGTTTTTTTTTTTTTAATTTTATAATTATTTTACGGCTCTGGATGCCTTAGGCGATTCACACACTGATCCGCACCCCGCTGCGTAGCGCGGGGCCAGACTGTGTGTAAGTATCTCAATTTGTAAAGAAAACACGCATGTACAACAAACTGACATGACACCGCGTCTACGCGCGTGATTTTAGTATGGCGGCCCCGCGCTACGCGCGTTGGTGCGGAGCAGTGTGCCAGTCGCCTTATAGCCTATCTTTATTTCTTCGTTTCTTTATTAATAATAATAATAATAATAAAAAATTTATTTCAGACAGATACATCCATATTATGTTAGTATAGCACTCAACTTATTCTAGGGTTAGTAATTAATGAAATTTAGATTGTATTAAATTGTCACACTCCTGTGCTATATATAGATATTGGTAGCTAGCAACAGAGCGTGAAGCTGTATCCAGCGACTTAACATAGGGGAGTCCCACCGTTCAGCCAACGCGTTCAGGATTGTGTTCGATGAGCCACGCACTCGCGCCCACAGCGAGGCGCATCGCTTTCTATTTGTTTTTTTATTTTTATTTTTAGACAGGTGAAGCGAAGAAATTCTTGATTTTCTTGATTGTAATTTTTAAAAAGGTTGATAAAGTGAACTAACAATTACACTGTAGTAAAAGGTTAGTTCCAAATTTGCCACGCTGAGAGTGCTTGTTAAAAATAATCAATAAGGCAACATTCCTGTCTCAATCTATCTTGAACAATCGTTTACTTCGACTTTAATTGGAAAATAATTGATTTATACCATATTAATGATGACGTGTGGAAACTCCACAAAAGTAGACCTACACACAACCGGACAAAGTTGCATTTTGATTGTAACGCTTGACCTACTTTATATCGAAAATACATCTGTTATCTGTCAATGAGAATTTTGATTTGCTAACCGATATTTACGTTTAAGAGGCATTTCACATTTGGTTGGCTGTCTCGCTCGCACAATCATAAATTTTTAAAGATTATTAAAAAATTTGACTCACTTGTAGAAAAGTGTTTTATTATCTTTCAATATAATTATGTGTTAGATATTGTAGACATGTTTTTTTTATTGTTTATGTAAGTGTGTATCGAGAATTAGGACATCAAAAATTTGATGTCTACACAATATACTAAAATATCCACAATATAATTATATTGAATGTTAATGAAACACTTTTTTATAAATGAGACACATTTTTTAATAATCTTTAAAAATGTTTGATTGTGCGAGCGAGACAGCCAACAAAATGTGTAATGCCTCTTAAGAGGAAACACTAAGGCTGAGTGAATTGAACAATAGGTATTTGTAAAATCTATTGCTGTCGCGTTGTGCCCCGAACCATCTGTCGCGATATATCTGCAGCTCGGACCGAAAATACCTATGAAATGTAAAAAAATCAACGTTTCGTAGTCCACTGATTTCTCTCTATATCTTAGCCCATTTAATTTCTATTTCATAAAAAAAAAATAAGAAATGCTTTGGCTGTATAATTTCGTCAAATTTGCTAGATTTTGAAACACAGTGAAAAATATTAACAATTTTTTAGTTTATGGAGGTTCAAATCACTTATGATAAAATTATGAAAAAAAAAAACGAAAACATATGGACATGCCAAGCCAAAGATTTTTTTTTTGCCAAAATCATTGCTCTGCTGGCACTTTCTGGCGAGGAATCAGGGGACAACATTTGTATGGAAACACGGCCACAGGATTTCCTCTTAACCTCCTCGCTGCGGAACCGTAAATAACTTATAGTCTAAGAACTCAATTTTGTTTTTCTAGTTGGTATTATTTTCAAAAATTTTTAGGTGATTTAGTGAACTTTTTAAGAATGTTCACTCATCAATTGATTACAAACCACTTTCTTTCTTCCTTTTTCTAGAAAACATTACACGCCTTCCCATAGAAACGGCATATTTCAGTGTCAGACTAAATTAGACTATATCATCATGTCGTAGCGCTCAATGTTGCTTGTCATTGCAACGCGAGCACGTAGCTACGTACGTATGTCTTGTCGCTTTTGGAGTAAAGGTCCTGATTTTTATTTATTTCATTTATTGTACTTAAAATCTTAATATTCAGTATAGTACAAAAGGTTCAACTTGTTGTTTTCCAAATTAAATTGGTCATACATTAAAAGTAACTAAGTTTGACGTAATCTTTGCTGAATAATTATAACTAACAACTTAATATTTCATCAATGAAAATGCAGATTGGTGAAATAATTCATTGTCAGTTACAATTATTTTAATAAGAATAGTTCGTCTTAGAACTAGACACATTAAAAACTAGTTGTTTCATTCACTCTTTTAATTTATCGTCGTTCAAAATCAATTTCCTCCATTACAAATATTCCCAAGTAAAACGTCGAAAGTGTATTTGTTGTTTAATTTTTACGATTATCGAAGTACGGTCGTTGCGTGGAAATTTATTACGTTTTTTACGAGAGTGGGCAAGTTCTACGATTGCATTACAAAATTGAATTACTATACCTACATTATGTAACTCACAATCTTTTCATAAAATCTATGATTTACTATTATAACAATTATTTTTATCGAATTTGTTTCAATGCGATATTTTGAAAATATGTACAATTTTTACCCGACTGCCAGAAAGAGGGTTATGTTTTTCGAGAGTATGTATGTATTTGCCACGCTCTGCAGCCTGAACGGTTCGAGGGATTTTAGCTTAAGAGGTGTCGTTAGATTCGTATTTACTGTCAGAACCGGGAAAATAATAATAAAAAATGGCGGATTTTTGGCGCCTAATTCAAATGTTTGTTTGCTCTGCTGCCTGAACGGCTCGATGGATTATAGACTGAGAGGTGACGTTACATTCGTATTTAATGTCAAAGTGACACGGGTATATAACAAGGCAGTCGGGTTTTTTTTTAATAATGACTACTTGTTATTGGAACATTTACACGGCTAATTTCAAACCTTCGTGTCGACCATTCTCGGTTACAATAAATATACCGCGAGTATAAATTCTCATTGATTAAAGTAGAAAACAATATATTATGTACAATGATTCACATGTGAAAAAATATGCTATTTCAGAATTGGCAAAGTCATGAAACTTACAGCTTCGTAACACGAAAAGAGTTTAAAAGTTTTTTTTATTAATTAAATACATGTTATTTTATGAATTTTACTTTTATTATCAAAATTCATTTCGTGATACGATATTATGTACACCCTCAAATATTGAGTTACCCTTACGCTCTGTACGTAAATTTCCGTGTCCCACTACCCTGTTACCATAAATATGAACGATTACCACGTTACCATGTTCTTTTTTTTACAAAAAATCTTTTTTTGCTATCTTTTTTTGTGAGTTATTGAGTTACTTTGCCTACATTCCGGTACTTTCATTAGACTAGCTCAATGACATCATTTTGTCATGAAAATATAAAAAGTAAATTTCGGCTAAGTCGAAATTTTGAAAGGGCCATTCATATTTTACGTCGGGGTTATGCCAAATGTGACAGTTCATGTTAAAGGGGTTGTTAAAAAACTTAGGAAAACCCTTGACAATGGAGAGTAGTAGTTCTAAACCAAGATACGGGTCAAACTCACCCTACAAGATGTGACATAAACAAACACACAAACATTCCAAGTTAAATAAAAGCTTGCACTCGTAAATTCATAGTTAATTATGGGCTTGGATGAAATTAATGACCAACGGTTGCCGGCCAGGCACTTTGTTTCAATTAGTCATAAAAAATGGTAATCACCATCATTATAAACCAAGAAGTGGGACACAGATCTGCGACGTTGGTCCAGAAGCTAATCAAAAGATTCCTCCATTTTATTATTTCACTATTTTTAGGTTTCCAGTTTTTTGTTATTATTTAAGTGACAGACCTAATGTCTAATCCTAATGTCTCTATGGAAAGCAGAATTTGATTTCTCGAATTATTGAAATCTCTATATGAATCGACTTATGTGAGCATAACCGTAACAGTTCAATACTGATTCCCAGAACGAATAAACTATGAGACGATAAAATGAATTGCAAGTGAGTGCAGGCTATTCTTCTATCAATATTTTGACTTTTTAATAATGTACAAAAACAAAAAGAAACGAATGTCTGGAGGAATATGATTGGCTCTAGCAACTTCTTAACCAAATGTTTGTACCTTACTCGCGTATTTGCGTACCCTGAGCAATACGTTTGGCCGACGGAACGTTCTACGTTACCGAGCCATTCGCAAACATCGAAATTTACGATTGTTTCAGAATATCCACCGCTTTACCACACCTTGGATACTTTAAGACAAAAGGTACGATTCCTGTGGCTCTGCTTGCGTCACGCCAAAACAAATATTATTTTCAACGGTTATTCATTCATTGAATATTACGATATAAGTGCTTTATGGTTAACCAATAAACGCATGTATATCGTACGACATTTTCCAACACACTTGCGAGGAAAAATACCTATTAACTGAATTTTTAATTTCAAATTAACCCAGGCATAAAACTTGATGCACAATGATTTCCCGCCGTTTTACTTTTTAAAATTAGCGCGGAGGGCTATTTCGAAATTTGATACGTAATAAATATCACCTCGAAACTGTAAAAAAAAATAAAATTATTTGTTTAATCTTAAGGTTAAACGAATTGTTTTCAAAAGTTATTTTTGCTTCAAATGCTATTGGACCCATACCCTTAATCTTAAACATACATAATATGTTGGCAGCAAACCCCTTTGCAATATACAGGGTGTTTTTTAAATCACTGACATCCTTTCTACTGGTGAAAGTACGCATGAATATGAGCAACATTTTGTATGGGACCAACTCAATCCAACCGAAAAAAAAAACAGCTGTTCCATACTATTTTACAATACTTAGAATCCCAAAATGTATGGAACAGCTGATTTTTTTTTCGGTTGGATTGAGTCGGTCCCATACAAAAAGTTGCTCATATTCATGAGTACTTTCAGCAGTAGAAAGGATGCCAATGATTTTAAAAACACCCTGTATATACAACGTGGAAGGGACTTACCCGTAATAAATCGAACCACGGACTATCCTAGATCACTATAGTATAATGAAATTAAAACAACAGCCAAAAATAAAATCCGCTGTTCCATACGAAAGTGTAAAACCGCCCGGGCAATTTTCAACGGAAAATAGTGTTTTTTTTTTTGTTTTTGACTGTTATTTTATTATCATTATACTATAGTGATCTAGTATAGCCCGTGGTTTGACTTATAACGGGTATGTCCCTTCCGCTCTGTACTATTTTCCCAGTACACCTAACAAGTTGGTCCAATCAGTAAGTAATACCGTGACGCAACAGTAGAACTTATACTAATGACCTATGTTTGCGAATGACTCCGCTTTTCTTATTACATAATTTCAATTCCACTACTTATTGAAAAATAGACTTTATGCTATGTACATAAGTAAGAGATATGCGTGGCTTATCTTTTGACCTGTCTTCATATGTACATTAAATATTCCCCACGCTGTAACAGTGATTATGAATTCCAATAAATTTATAATTAACACGTATTCTTACCTATTTAAGAAAAAAAGTATGAATAAAGATTTTTTTACACAAAAAGGAGTAAGTCTATAAGATTTTTTAAATCTACAATCTAAGTCGAGGCGAATGATGAACAATTTTTCAATGGTGATAACCCAAAATGTAAAAAAAATATTATTCGTTTATTTTATTCAAATTTTAATGTCTACTAGGTTAGTTCTCCGATTTTTTCATTATTTCAAACTAGATCATATTGACGACATTGTCCCTTTTTCGTATTAATATGTAACTTTTCGTCTAAACTTTGTATATTAGATTGTCTACTAAATTAGGAACCACATCGTTATTTTATTTGCATTGTATGTACTAAATGTACTCATATTTAATAAAATTATATATTAATTTTTGACCACGTAGCCCCTTTCTCATTCAAACTTGTTTCTACCGACACGTTTTTATTTTTTAACGTAAAAACCAACCTTCTTATCCGAACAGCATGAGTAAAACCATAGAAATTAAAAAAAAAAAAAAAACTCTCGGCATTATAATATTATAATTCGCTCTAAATACTTTCACGATAAACAAGAATTTTGGTTGATTAAACTAGCGGTCATTACGCGTAAAAAAAGACAATTTTTTTTTTATTAGTATTCGTCACACTTCATGATTCAATATCAAATACTGTAATGAAGTTGTTACCAACCGACAAAGTTGCCAGTGAGTCTGTGATAACAGTGTACAATGCATGCAAGGCGTTTCGAACCTTATGCACTAAATCTTAAGAGTACAAATGTACACTAAGACATTTAGCTTGTAACGTTACTTTTATATGATGTCATTGGTTTTATGGGATAATGCAACATGTATGTATGTCAACCGTGAAAGTGGTTGAAGTTAGATGATCACACGAAATGTTCATAAGGTCGTCATTACATAACAGTCCTTAGACTTTATTAGGACGCGCATTCTAATTTCGACCCTAAGAACGTAATCTACTTTTTGGTTTTTTATTTTTTAAATACCAATGTTTAGTTTAGTTTTTATGTTTAGTTAAAATTTGCTATGTTTTTCTTTATTAAATTTAAGTCCTAATTGGACGTGTGAGTAAAGACATAAGTCACTTTCTACAATAGTATATCTTCAAATATAATCTATAAATCATTTACAATTATTGTAAGAGATAACATAACTTAAAATATCTAACGTAATAATTTAACGCGTTTTACCAAATTAGGTCATATGGGCCAGGCAGCACAGTGACGTCAGGTCAATAACCTGTCAACTCATGGTCCAATGACAACAGTCGATTGCACCTGAAGAAATACATACAAACTAGAAAAACTTCGTAGTTTTTCTAGTTTGTATGTATTTCTTCAGGTGTTGTTGTTGTTTTTTAGGAAATTATTACTCGTGTAATAATTTCCTAAAAAACAACATTGAAAATTAAACTAATGCCACATGTTTAAAGTTTACATTTCCTTAATGCTTATGTTTAAATACCTAACGTTTCCAAAAAATATACCTTGAGTATATATAATGTAGAATAGGATGGAGCGAACTCTAAATATATTTTTTGGCGTAATATTTCTGTAGATTGTTTGTAATTTCTTTAATTGGACTGACATCACTGTGTTGCCATGTGTCACTTTAGATTACAACTAAACAAAATTGCAAAATGCCATATCATTATGTAAAAGTCGAAGTAAAAGTAAATTTTACAGATTGAACAATTCACAATACCAACAAGGGTATTTGTAGATGGCAGCACTGTCGACAGACAATCAACGCAGACTGTCAAATTAACACAGATTTGCCAAAAATAAAAAATCTAATGGTAAATTTATTTCCGATTAATTATATATCTATTTAAGTATAATAATACGGGTACGTGCTATGTTGCTTTATCTATTTACAGTTAAGACGAAGTGGTAGCTCTAGTTTTAAAACTGTTTTAAAACTAGACGGACTACCAATATTACTTTCAAAGGTTATTCATAAAATAGTTTAAAGGTCTTTCTAGACATTTATACAAATCAAATTTTTAATTATCACCTTATTTATTTTTAAACAATTTATTTCAAATGAGGGCGCCACTTTAGCTACCACTTCGTCTTAAGCTGTCGTGTGCGATGAGTCTAAAGGCCCATTTAGATGAAGCAAGTTACTTGCCTGTTGTCTACCATTATATTGAACCAATAAATGATTTGTATGACTAGACAATGCAAGTTATATGTTACTACGCACGTCTAAATTTGCCTTAACGCTCGTAAGACGCCACTACAAGGATCAGCCGAGAGACATATATTTATGGTAAATATCACTTACATGTTTTCATTTTTTTAACCAGTTGAAGGACACTTACAGATAAACACGTAGACCCAGGGTATTTGGTTTTTCGCGTGACGAACACTGAACTTGAGCGGCAGGCGGCAACAGCAGGTGCCGCGCGTTAAGCGGCACTAGTAGTTACTATGGTTTCGTATGACATTAGAATCACGCCATTCGCAGCGCGGCAGATGCCGCGAACGGTACGCGGCAAGTGACGCGCTCTCAGTGAACTGAAATGAGCTTATCAAGCTGCAAGTTTCGAGCGGAGGTTAAGTTAAGCTAATTCTAAAGCATTTATTTGTACGCCCACGAGTTTTTTCTCTATTCATTCCAAAGGTTGACTGATAGAGAATGCTATTAGCAATTATACCGCATTTTATATCATGTTGTTTTGGTAAATAAAGTTAAAATAAATAAACAAAGCAAATGCCGCGCAAAACTTGAAGCTGCCGCTACCGCCTGCCGTTTAATTTCAAAGTGTACCTTAAGTTTTTAACGATTGACGACTATTACCAGTCGAAACTAATGCAAGAAACATGCCTCTCGAAGGAGATACGTGTTGCCTGATGCTCTGATACCTTTTTTATTACCTCTTGAGTGTCCTGGTAGTGTTTCCTACAACAATGTAACATAGCACGAACCGTGACCAATCTCACTCCTTAACTTTATACCAGCGAACTGTAATACTATGGAAACACAAAATGACCCCATCAGTGCATTCAAGTAGGCGGTACCTAAAAACTACATTCCGCCAATATCGTTCTACGTTCATTCAGGCTGCCGTATGACGCTACGTCATGGTCATGGCGGACACCAGCCGACAGCTGACGCCGCGACCTGCTACACATTGAAGTTTTTTGCCTGTTGCATATAATTAAATTGAAGCAATAGATGACTTGCTGATCTAAAACTAAACTAACCGCTTAGAAAGCGGCAACAAACTTAGCTGTTGGTAAATGATCTGACGTCAACAACTACCTATAATTAAATCGAAAGTAAAAATTGACAATTGTCAAGTGATACAAATATCGAAAACCAATACTAACCGCTAAGGAAGCGGCAATAATCTTAGCTGTTAGAAAATGCTCTGACGTCAGCGACTACCTATTATGAAATCGAAGTGATACATCCAAAGGTAAATAAATTATTTTTGACTTTTTTTTTTGACTATTTGAACAAATCGTCAACCATACAAAGTATATATTGCTTCAATTAAATTGTATGCAGCAGGCAAGAAACTTGCAATGTAATGGCCCCCTTTGCGGGGGCTGTCGAGGCGATTTCGGCGAGCCGGACGGAGGAAGCACCGGACCTTCCTCCAGCAAGGACCGCGAACGTAGATGCCTTTAAATTGTATTTTCAATATATTAAAACCAGCCATTGAATTACAGCCCATTTTCATTTCTGATCCTTTAGTATCCCAACAGGGTTATTAACCTCTCGTATGCCGTTGCGTAGATCTACGCGAGATTGCATTGTTTAACTATTGTGTCTGATATTCCGGCATACAAGGTATATATACCTCCTTATTAATAAAAAAATAAAACTTTCGCTATACCTATTTTTGTTAAAATATGTATTGTCCCTATCACTTCTTTTAATATTTAACACTAGCTTTTGCCTGCGGGATCGCTCGCGTAGGGGTGTAATTTATCAAAATCCTTTTTTAGGGGATGCCTACGTCATAGTAGCTTTATGCATGCAAAGTCTCAGCCCAATCGGTTTAAAATTGACAAAGTTTCATACAAACTGTCATCCTCTTTTTTATTCCCCTTGGGGGTAGAATTGATCAAAATCCTTTCTTAGCGGATGCCTACGTCATAACATCTACCTGCATGCCAAATTTCAGCCCGATCCGTCCAGTGGTTTGGGCTGTGCGTTGATAGATCACTATGTCAGTTAGTCAGTCACCTTTGAGTTATATATATTTAGATTGCACGAACAATACAAAACATATTTTAACTAAAACAGCATAAGCAAAAGTTCTTATTTTTTTATGAATGGGGGATAAATATGTGTCTTATATAAAGAATAATATTATGTAGATATTGTATTGAAAATATTACAAGTTGGCTTGTCACACTTGTACCCCTATTCCAACTGGTAGATAATGCATTAGCATTGAGTTTGACTCAATGTAATCAATCCATCATAAGATTATGTGCAATAAACATAAATAAATACATAATGTTTAAAGTAACTCTTCCATAGTACAACAGTTCGCTAGGTGATGTGCAGCTTAGCTGTGTTGCGTGGTGCGTGAGGAGGCCGCTTGCGCAGCTGGCGCCACCGTCGCCGGCCATCACCGCGACGGACACGAACTCGCCACGGACTTGCCCGACAGGCACGAGAAGCCGCTCGTGCCCGACTGCAGGCTCGACATTGAGCCCCTGGAAGATGACACTTTGGTTAGTATTTTTTTTAAAGCAATATGTACCTTAATTTATGATAAACACTTGATACAGGTTGATTTTGCACTCCCTAGATATATTAAAATCTTGGAATCAAAATGATTAATAGAACCAAAAATCTTAAGTTAAAAACGGTAAATTCTTCTTTATTTATCGCTTACATACACATATATAGAAGATGAATGAAACTTAGCAGATGTAGTCAAAAAATCTTCCATAATTTATAAACATCTCCATCTTACAGGCCTAATGTAAGATCTCTTTTGAGATAAGTGGTACAGTGCCTTTGTACAACTTTTATTGTATGTACTATTCTCTTCATACATTTTCCGTGTACATCAATTGTTAAATAAACTTATAAAAAATGGCTACCCTAATGACTTTACTAACTGCTCGGTCGTCACTCTCCCCGCTCGCCAGTTGCCTGGTAGCGGGCGACTATGAAAATGTTTATTTTTTTTATTTCGCTTTAAAGTATTTTCATTGAATAAAGTTGTGTAACTCCAATCGGCTATTTTCCAGGGTCAAAAATAAATTATATTGTACTAATAACAAAATAAAATGTCGCAAAATAATGTCACTTGTGTCTGAACATATCCATTTTAACGTTATTTTAGATTTATTAAAGCATTAATTAGCAATTATTATGATAATACGAGAGCTATTTGACTCCAAGAAACTATGACGTCATTAGCCTGTATTTCATACAAACACCCATAACTAATGTTCGTTTTGACGTTTAGAAAAAAGTATCTGATTTGACTTGTTGGAAAGTAGCGGATTACGTAATTAGTAATTGATGCTATTACTATGTTAGCAAAGGATGTAACTCCTTTTCGAAACGTTAAACGTAACAAAAAGCTTCGTGCTAAGTTCTGTTGATATTGACATTAAGACGAAGTGGTAGCTAAAGTGGCGCCCTCATTTGAAATAAATTGTTTGAAACTAAATATGGTGATAATTAAAAATTTGATTTGTATAAATGTCTCGAAAGACCTTTAAACTATTTTATGAATAACCTTTGCAATTATTACTAATAGTCCGTCTAGTTTTAAAACAGTTTTAAAGCTAGACGGACTACCAATATTACTTTCAAAGGTTATTCATAAAATAGTTTTAAGGTCTTTCTAGACATTTATACAAATCAAATTTTTAATTATCACCATATTTAGTTTTAAACAATTTATTTCAAATGAGGGCGCCACTTTAGCTACCACTTCGTCTTAATCATGAGTTCAAAAGAGCAAAAAAGTTTAAAGAGCGGTAGTTTAAAAACCAATGAGGTTGAAAATCAACCTGTATATGTGAGTTTTAACTATCCTCTCTGTGCTGATTCGGAGCCAGGGCAAGTCTCGGGGTCGGACTGGCCTAAATGGCCTGGGTGGCAGGGCTCTGTTTTGTGGCGTGTACAGCGCGGGGCCCGCACACTAGGGCGAAAGTAAAGTAAAGGCTTAAGTATTAATATTATTTGGTTACAACAATCCGCATAAATATGTACGGACAAATCACACAGATTGAGCTAGCCCCAAAGCAAGTTCGAGACTTGTATTATGGGATGCTATATTTTGTAACAAATACTTATATACATAAACATCCAAGACCAGGTCAATCTGAAAAAGATCATTTTCCATCTTGACCTGACCGGGGATCGAACCCGGGGAAAGAACTAAGGTGAACACAGTTATTTATTATTATGCGATATACGACCACCCACCATCACTGATCAGTGTCTACACATTCACTCTATTGAAGACCTCAATAGAGTGAATGTGGATGGATGAGGTATACGTCAACCATTTCTTCTTTTCTTTTTTTTTTATAAATCAATCATTCTTATAATCCGTTAAAAAAAAATATATCTAAAAAAATTAATACTATAATTATTAATCTTCATTCATCACTCCTCCGACAGACTCACGTTCACTTACTCGACGGTAACGATTAATAATTGGCCAAGTTCGTGTCGGGCCACGCGCTACGTAGGGTTCCGTAGTTACAAATACCAACTTTATGCAAAAAAAATGACTTTTCACTTTACTTATATACTTATAACCCTTTACCTGTCCGTAAAAATAAAACCATAGGTAAACAATTGACCTGGGAGGAATTCCTCCCAGTAACAGGTAAGGGGTTAAGATATCCTAAAAAATTTTTTTTCTGTTCGTTTATTTAACCACTATTTTCGCATAATTAATATACATACGCATGCCAAATTACAGCTTACTAAAACTTATAGTCGCTGAGTAAAACCGCAGGCGGACAGAGAGACAGACAGACATGGTGAAACTAAAAGGGTTCCTTGTTTACTACGGAACCCTAAAAAACAATGTTTGGTCCCTAAGCAATTTTAAAGCTGAGTAATTACCTTTTTGCATATGTGTATACAACGTGTAATAATAAGGAGGTATCAAACCGAAGGGAGTAAACATAACTAATCAATATGAACAACTTTTACTACGGGAGCATCACTGAAATCGCACAAAAAATCAGCAGCTACAAACAATTTGGCATTACAGGTATTTAATTTTGTAAGGAGCTGGATTTTATTTCTTGTCAATTTCAGGGATGTTCCCATAAAAAAAGTTGTTCATATGGATTAGAAGTTTTAGTTAAAATATCCATTTCCTATTTTTATAAGCTGTAAACTAGCAGCATCACTGGATTGCACACACCCTCATATTTAAAATATGTAAATTTTCGCCGGTTATTCAAATACACTGACAAAGATAAATTTTGTATAAACACTCTCAGAGACATATTATTCACACTAAGTCAGTAAAATATGCGAATTATAAGCCGGACATCGAACGGCTTATTAACCTTTATAAAACCTAATTAGGTAGGTAGTAGTATTCGTTTTATAGTTTTATAGCTGTACTAGCCCAAATAGGGTGACGACAGGGTTAGAAAAGTATTTAATTAGTTCGTCTTTTGGATTATTCAAAAAAAATGGACCCATATTTTTCAGTTTGCCAAAAAAGGAAAAATTCACAACGATACGAGGCATCAAAGTTCCATAGTGGGGGCTTGCGACGTCACCTCTATGTAAAAATCGTACGTAGCCGTGACGTCATGCGAAATTTCAATGCGCTGTATCTTTGTAATTTTTTGTTTCTCAGAGAAAAGAAAAAATACGTGTACGATATTTTTTAATAACCTAACCGATGGGCTAAAATTATTTTTCCATTCGTCATGCCTATTCTCACCCAACGCCACCGGTACGTTTACTCCCTTTCGTGTATCCCCTATTCGTTTGACGTATGTAATACTTTGCTTACTTGTACTGCTGGCTGTCCAGGGTCTCGTGGAAGTAGACCAGCTGCGCCGCGCGGTGCGTGTGGTCCAGCAGCTCGCACCGCCACTGCAGCACGTAGCTGCCGCACTCCGTCATCACGTGGGAGCCCTGGAGCGATATACATATTGTGGTGTTTTACTTTTATGGTTGGGAGGTGGGATTCATTTGAAATGATATGAAATTTTTTTGACTCATTGTTACACAAATGTTACACTGTTGGCCCGCACTAGGCAACATGCCTGTCCTGTGCAGGCCAGTTTACAATTCGGTTGAGTAGAATTACAAATAATAACAATAAATACTTAATTTTGCTCTTTTTTTGCATCTGTCAGCACGAAACATCACTTTTCTAAGCTGCTATCCCTTTCTGTTGCTCAGAACCGTCATTTGCTAGAGCGAGAGAGAGCGACGGAAAGCATCAGCATCGCCGATTTCGCGGCGTCCCGTCGCACTCTCTCGCTCTAGCAAATGTTCTTTGCTGCCAATGAGTCCCAACCCTTAGTTATTGAAAAATTACGAAGACAAAATACAAATTTCAACCTTTTTGCTTTTATTTATTAAAGGAATTATAAGAATTATCAAGGTTTTTTTTTCACAATTGACATGTATTTTCTGAAATTTGAATTTAAAAACGAAAAAAAAGTTACCGTATTTTTTTATTTTTCGAAAGCGCATTCAAAAGCGCGGGCTCCACCTACTAGAAGTGCTCGCCCCTCGAGCCTGCCTTTCTGCTCGGGCACTCTTAATGTGACTATCCATTAATTACGTCACACAAATTTTATGACTGTTTGACTCCCCCCTCGTCCATATCACAGTTGAACACAATATTGAGACCCAAAACCTCTGGTGTGACGTCTCATATTTTGAGTTTATTTACATCTATATTATTTTATATAAGTAGCATAAAATTTTGCATTAATCACAGAGCCAACTTTTTTTTTAATTAAAAATATCCACAAGTAAACGAAGCATCTACATATTTTACTGATAAAGCCGGAAGTATTTCAAAGATTATTTATTAGTTAAAATTTTGTATTTTATTGCTTAGGTATAGTAGTTTCTGGGGTTATGATGTCACGAACCCTATGACACATCCCACCCCTTGTCACACGATATTGACCCCTTCCCTTCTCTTAACGTTTGGCGTAATTTATGGATGGCCCCTAAAGATGTAATAACCTACTTGTATGCTTTTCCCATCGCGGCAGTGCAGCGCAGACATCGCCTTCTGAAAGTGCTCGCCCTCGCGCCAGCCTTTCTGCTCGAGCATTCTCATAGAGCTGCAATCGCCCACTTGTATGCTCTCCCCATCGTGGCAGTGCAGCGTGGACTTCACTTTCTGGAAGTGCTCACCCACCCTCGCACCAGCCTTTCTGCTCGAGCACTCTCATAGAGCTACAACAACCTACCTGTATGCTCTCCCCGTCGTGGCAGTGCAGCGCGGGCTCCACCTTCTGGAAGTGCTCGCCCTCGCGCCAGCCTTTCTGCTCGAGCACCGACTTCTCCGAGCCAGCACCGCCTACGCATAAAGCTGCAATCAATTCGTAACAATTACAGAAGAATGTCGTATGAAACAAATCCAATGAAGATATCCTATACTTTAAACAAGCAAATAGGTAGAGAAGAAACCAACTATTTTGTTTATTTACCTTTGATCCTGGTTAAAACATAAATTCCGGGACACGTTTGGACAGGCATAAGTGTTTTTACCCGACTACGGCAAAGCCAAGAGGAAGGGTAATGATTTTAGCAATCTATGTATGTATGTGTGTATGTATGTCTGTTCCACCGTAGCATCCGAATCGCTTGTCTAATTTCCACAAATGATTTTTATATAGAATATATAGAATTATATAACGAATGTAACACACAAAAAGTTAGTAGTGTTAATTGTGTTAATAAAATGGTCATGTCATGGTCAAATGAGGTAGTAAAACATACCAGAGTTGTCGTCATCGTCCAACTGCAGTTCGTGCTCGGTCCGGAACACGGCGAATGAGATGTCGTGACGCAGCACGTCAAAGTCCCACGTCAGCACGCTTTGAGGGTCGCGGTTCACTACTATCACTTCGTGGACCTGTGGGAATTATAATATTTTTTTTTACTGGTTAATATTAATATTATTTTATTAAATAAAAATACAGATTGTATACCAAGGTGTTATATTTTTTAGGCATCTTAAAAAGTCTAGAATTCTTTTTAACCTCCCAAGCAATTTCATGACGTTTACTTAATTTCAACCTCCGCATAATAAACCTTATTCTACCATGTTAGAGTCTATTTTTGAATGACGTGTAAAACTTTTTAATATATTGTATGTTAGATATTGTAGGCATGTTTGTATATTGTGTAGACATTGACTACATCGAAAATTAGGTCATCAAAGTTTTAAATTTTTGATTACCTTATTCTCTATACACACACACATAAACAATAAAAAAACATGTTTACAATATCTAACATATAATATATTAAAAAGTTTATAAAACACTTTTCTTCAAATGAGTCACATTTTTTAATAATCTTTAAAAATGTTTAATTGTGCGAGCGAGACAGGCAACCAAATGTGAAAAGCCTCTTAAACCTTCCAATTTCAACTACTGCATAGTAAACCTTATTCGCACAATTTAGAGTCTACTTTTGAATAGCTGCAGACGTCGCTTGGTAGGCGAGTGGTTTAAGGTTTTTTTTACAATTTACAAATTTAACTCGCCTGTCCTTTCCCCAAACTGACGCATCTGTACACGCTGTCTTCGCTCAACGGGTCACCGTCCCGCTCTGTGAATGCTCCAGCAACGTACAAACTCTTCGGCACCAAACCTCCTTCGTGGACAAAGCTCTGTAAAAAAAGTATTTAATGAAAATATGGCAGACGAAAGTGCGCTTTTTACAATAAAGTCAGTCTATATGATACTGATCACTCAATAAGAAAGTTGACTCAATATAAAAAAAATATTGGTTCTCCTATATTTTGGATGCCTGATGTTCTTTAGTATGGGAGTTTTTTCTTTCTTGGGTGTTTATCTATATATGTATTTGTTATAGAATATAGTATCGTTGAGTTAGTATCCCATAACACAAGTCTCAGACTTACTTTATGGCTAGCTCAATCTGCGTGATTTGTCCTTATAGATACTAACCCAACGATACTATATTTTATAATAAATACAATATATATATAGATAAACACCCAAGACCCAGGTCAATTTGAAAAGGGCCATATTCCAACTTGCCCTGGCTGGGGATCGAATCAGAACTTCCGAATTGGCGGACTAGCGTGTTGACCATTACGCCACGAAGTCGTCAGATTATTATATTATATTTAATTATTTCGGACATACAATCGAAATCATCATATTTATATTAGAATTAAAAAAAAACACTGTATTATGTCATATTTTTCTTGCTTAAAAGTCTGACCTTTCTGCAAAAAATTGCGCACTGGAAAAAAGATCCTGTATTCTACAATACTTAGCTATACATAGAAGAAGTACATGGACGTATGTGAATGTCACTGGACAAGTATATAGCATAGTAAATGTAAAAATGTGATAGTGATTTAATAAATAATGTATAGTAGACGCTAAATAGAATGTCAATAACGGACAGTGACCCGTGTGTGTAAAACACACACGGGTTAAATTGTAAATTGTTGATGAACTATTTGCGTGTGAACTACAACAGAGAAGTGGATTCCTCTAGGTTATTGGTGAAGTGTAATTCTTAGGGTATTTGGGGGGAGCCTAGGAACCCGAATCCGCTGAAAACCTTCACGAAAAATTGGACGTAAGGTGCTCACCCAAAAGACTATAAGTGTTAGATTTAAGTAATTTCATTTTACCTTCAGATTAGGTATTTATTATTATTAGTTGTTGTTTTGTATGTTTGCATGGTCATCGACAATTATTGTACGAGCACTTCAGGAATGGTTTCGTGACGTCTTGTAATTAGTAATAATTATTTTTAATGGGTCCAACACTTGTACTCTGGTAGAGGAGACTAAATCTCCTCTGCAATTGATTTTGTTTTATCGTACAGTTAGATACAGGTGAATTGGCACCCCTTGACTGTAATGAAATCTAGAAATTAGAATCTCTAATGGTTTCTACAAATTTCTTATAAATGGCTAACGTACTGCTATGTGAAAATGCCTTAAGGGGATTATTCGGGATCCAGTGCTGCTTATATTATAAGTATTTATTAATTAAAAGACAATTATAATAATATGACAAAGCCCTTCTAGCGAGTAGGCGACCAATACTGTGAAAATGAGTTTCTTTCGGCGTTTCTTCTCAGCAGTGGTCGTTACGAAGCGCTGGTATCGGTAGCTTTTCTTTGAAAATAAATTAAATTTTAATATACTTTACACGTAACATAAATTATACTTATTGACGTGTAAAAGTGCCTGTAAAGGTCTAATTACTGAATAAACATTTGAATCTTTGAATCTTTGCCCTCATTTGAAATAAATTATTTGAAAGGAAACGGAGATATCATTTAAAATTTTGCCTTGACCAAGCCCTTCAAACTATTTTATGAACTACTGTTTACAGTTTGATGTGAGAACGTGAAGCTTTTCTACGCACAATTGCGAAAAACGGCCACTTTTGGTTAATGTGTGTAGAAAAGCTTCACGTTCTCACTTTAAACTATAAACAGTAGTTCATAAAATAGTTTGAAATGTTATCTAGACAAAAATTGCTTGGTCAAGACAAAAATTGAAATAATGTCTCTGCTTCTTTTAAAATACTTTATTTCAAACGGGGGTAGCACTGGACCCCGAAAAATCGTGAATCTCCGAGTCAATATCTATTATCCTGCTGTGTTTATCTTTTGATTAAAACTTAATTATATATTTTTTACTTGTATTGTGATATTTAGTATTTTCTATTCTACTGTGTGAACTGTGATAATTTAAATGACACAAAACTAAACGATACAAGATAACATGTATGTGAATACGTAGCGTACTAAACGTAAGTAGTCGAAAACACTGACAACATGGTTGTTTTAAACGTACGTAGTCGAAACACTGACAACATGTATGTGGTAAGTATACGTAGCGTACTAAACGTAAGTAGTCGAAAACACTGATAACATATATGTAGTACGTATACGTAGCGTACTAAACGTAAGAGTCGGAAACACTGATAACATGTATGTGGTATATGTAGCGTTCTAAACGTACGTAGTCGAAAACATTGACAACATGTATGTGGTATACGTAGCGTACTAAACGTACGTAGTCGAAAACATTGACAACATGTATATGGTATACGTAGCGTACGAAACGTACGTAGTCGAAAACATTGACAACATGTATATGGTATACGTAGCGTACTAAACGTACGTAGTCGAAAACATTGACAACATGTATGTGGTAAAAGTAGCATACTACGTAACGTACGTAGTCGAAAAAATGATGTGGCACGTTCCTAGACACGTCTACAATGTCCGCCTGCACCCGCAGTAAGAAAAATAAAAAGAATTTCATAAAATTAATACGATACTAAATCATATGTTTTACTTCATCAAATATACATAGCGTAATATGTAATACTTAAAATAAATTATTGAGCAGAAAAGGAAAGGAGTCATGTAAGTAATATAGAAATAAGTAGAGTTTTAAAAAATAAATATCGATCAAGAAACTTAGTTGGAATTTGAGATCATTTCATTCTTTCACGTCTTTTTCCCTTACGGAATAGATAGACTCAACGGACGTTGAGTTCTAACGCCACGCTCAACAAGAAGGCCCTACAGCAGAAAAATGTGAATTGAGTACTTTCCAGGCGATGCAGCTAGCTACCTATTAGTATTTTTATTCCTTTTCTATCTTAACGCCCACCATAACGCTAAGGATGGCCTTTGAGTCTTAGGGTCCTGGGCTCTGTCTACCCTGTCAAGGATCAAGACGTGAAAATGTAGATGTATCTTTATATTATAAAAAATGGTCACCTTGCAGGGCCCGCCGAGGAAGTCTGGGATGAGGTCCTTAGGAATGTAGTCGAGCAGACCACCAGGCTGGAGGTAGTCTTTACCGCCGTAGAACAGAAACTTGCTGCGGGTGTTCTCATCTGCAAAAACAAACGTTTTATTAACAAAAGCTAAAGTAACACACAGAGTCATGATATGACATGAATCAAGAATTAGGAATCATGAATCAAGAATCATGAATCAAGAATCATGAATCAAGAATCATGAATCAAGAATCAAGAATCAAATGTTTATTCAGTAATATTTTCATTTTTTACTTCTTGTTATTTTAAAGAAAAGCTACCGATACTAGCGTTTCGAAATGATAACTCGCCAAAAGGGCTTCGTCTTTATATTCTTCAACGATAAATGAGTCGATTGCATTTTATTTGTCATCTTAATAATCGTTCAAAAGTTTTATTTTTTTTACATTATAATTCATACGTCACATATAACAAAATTAATAACATAAAAAAAAAACAATTAAAAATCCAACAAGAAACGTTTTCTACTTTTATACGGACGCAGTTGCGGGTTAAAGCTAGTTATTAAAAAAAATTCAATAAACCTGGGTTTATTGTCTAACAAACAACCTAAGTTAATTACCTCTGGCTTTTATTGAATCAATTTTCTAATTCAGCCAAATCCACTCAATGTACATTCAAAATCAGTCAAATCCGCTTTCTTTAAAATCAAAATAGTCAAATCCCTTGATCATTATCAAATCAAGTCAAATCCAAACTTGAACAACATATTATGAACCTTTTTTGTATGAGATGGTATGTATGTATTTTCATTCAACGCTTTAAAATAGCTAATTTAAATCTGTTGCCAAAAACATTGACAATATCTAAAGTTGCCATATAAAATTATAAAAAACTTACTTTTTCTGGAAATTACCTAAAGTGGATTTGACCAATTTTGAAACCAATTGAATCAAATGTCAACGTGCCAAAAACTATCAGTCTACATTTAAGAGCCAAGCGTTGGTCAGTGTCATCTTCGGATAAAAGTAGCCATTGCCAAGTTACCTATAAACGTGCTGACAATGGTCCACAAGATCGGGAACACCCTGGGGGCCCTGACGATGAGGACCCGTCCCATGGTCTCCGGGTAATTCGCTTCTACAATCTGGATGATCCTCAGGAGCGCCCGAACGCCGGGTCTCCAGAGGTGGCGCATGTTCAGTCCGTCCAGATCTACCAGGAGACACCAGGAGTGGACCGCGCGCTCACAGGACCGCGTGGCCTCTTCCAGCAGTTTGAGTCCCTCTTCACATACGTGAAGTGTCTGGAAAAGAAACAAAAATAATAGCCAGCCAAGTGCGACTTAAGGTTTCGTACTATTATCTATAAAATCAAGTTTGTTGTATGGGAGCCCCACTTAAATATTTATTTTATTCTGTTTTTAGTATTTTGTTATAGCGGCAACAGAAATACATCATCTGTGAAAATTTCAACTGTCTAGCTATCACGGTTCATGAGATACAGCCTGGTGACACACAGACGGACGGGCGGATGGACAGACAGCGAAGTCTTAGTAATAGGGTCCCGTTTTTACCCTTTGGGTATGGAACCCTAAAATCCTTTCATTTATCTTTCAATTATCCATGCACTCTGCAGTTTAGGTACGAAGCTAGGCCGCCCCTTATTCCCAAACATAAGGTTGAAATGTTGAAAAATTTAATGCTAGAGTTATACAGGGTTACTGGTAACTAACTCATAACCTCTTAACATCGAAATCGGACTCCCCAGCACATTATAGATCTGCAAGAAAAAAGGCGAATATTGCAGAAAAAAAATTGGCCTCCCATACAAATTCACTGATCACCTCTGGTCGAGTTTCTATGAAGAGTCCATTTTTTTTCTTAGATTTTTTTTATTTTTTTCTTGCAGATCTATATTATGTTAGGATTCTGATTACGATGTTAAGAGGTTTTGCGTTAGTTACCAGTAACCCTGTAGAGATACGGACCGTCGCTTTTCAGATGTAAGGTACATTATGGCTTGGTGGAAACTCGTTAGGTTAATAAGTCGCGCCGTGCAATCAAAGTGAGACTCTAATACGCTGTAACTGAGTTTAATTTAGCAACTTTCCTATCCAAGAGTGATTCTTATATATTATTATTCTTACGTATTCTGTGGTGGAAGGAAGTTATCAGTCATCGTATCGTATAGGAGGTGGGAGGTAAGTCAAATAACAAGGCAGATTTTAAGATGTTAGTTAGGGGACGTCGGAATAGAGAGAGACCGAATAAATGATGGATGGATACTAGTAGGTAGGCAGAGAATGATTTGTCTGACAGCAATTAAATAAGGAAAACTGACGGACTGTTATTGTATATTAATGTTTATTTACTTTCCCCCTTATTCATAAAAAAATATAAACGTTTGCTAAACCTTTTTTAGTTAAAATATGTTTTGTCTCGTTCTTTCAACGTCAAATTTACAAAAGAGGGAAAGGGACAAAACAATCGCTTGTTATTTTTTATGACTTTGAGAGTTTAAGTTTAATTTACTAATATTGTTGAATTTTATTCCATGTTTGCATCGCCACACCCAAACTGGGTACATGTATTACTGCTCCAATATTTTGTCACCTTATGCAACATGTTAGCGATTAATAAATGAGTAAAAAAAAACTGTGTCAATCCCAAATAAAAGTGAGATAATGTTAAGAGTAGAGTCATCATATAAAAAGAGTTCAAAATGGTGAATGGATAGTGTAAAAGAAGATTATGTAGACATAAGTTCCGAATGACCTTCATCCTCAGTCAATTCATGCTGAAACTCACCAACTTCAAGAGGCCATCTTCGCCAATAGACTTCAGTAGTCCTTTGACGTCCATCTGACCCAGTCGCAGAATGTACAGCGGACGTCCATCTGAAAATGTCAGAAGCAATTCGTAAGTCAATATTTTACATACTATAAACTCAAATTTCCCTTTTCCTCTCTTATTCGGCCTGTCTTTCATCCACACTTTCGCCTTTTCTTTTCCAATCTCATTGGCCTAACTGTTGTCCCTCTTTCGCATCTTTTTACTCATCGCTTTCATCCTTTGTTTCGCTATCTCTTTCATCCTCGATTTCGTCTTTTCTTTCACTATCTCTGTCATCCTCGCTTAGGATCTCTTTAGTCTTCGGTTTGCTCAAAACAACAAAGCTTTGCTCTTTCTTTCATTCTCACATTCGTCATCTTCTTATACAGTCAATTTCCAACTAATAATCTGTAGTCAAAGACATTGCTAAGGTTTCGATTCTGTGCTTGGGGTTGGGACCAAGGACAGGTCCGAGCTGCAACCTACAACTAGCTGTTGGAAAGTCTCTCACGATCCTCAACCATTAGCTAACGACAACATGGTACGTACCCTTGTCGTGATGGTGCCAACCACCTGGGAAGTACTGCTTGACGACGTCTGGCGTCTCGTACTCCGAGAGGATCCTGTCGACCTGGTGCTTCTTCCTCCAGAGCAGGCTCTGGGAGAGCATCTCCCTGGCCTTTTCTACGTTGAAGTCGCGCGCGCGGAGGAATCGGAGCAGGGTGGTATCGCTGGGTACCTGGAAGCATGGATTTGATGGAGTTCGCACAGTTGATACTTTCGTTTCTGTCTTTTGTTTACTGTAATCATCATCCTCCCGCATTTCCGGTTACATCCTAAGCGGTAACGCTTCAGTACCGCCACCAATTCTAGGTGATTTGACAATATTGTCTTTTTGTTTACTGTATGAGTTTGAATGTGTCGTTATGTCATTTTGGCTTGAGGAGGTATTAAAATGTGGAACATTCCAGAAACGTTGACTGATATTATTATACATGATAAATGGACATATTATTGATTTAGGATAATAGCGGACTGTGTGACGTGGAAAAGAAAATGCCGGAAATGGTACCATCAAAACGAATTGGCTTTAGTTTCTACTTCTTTAGTTTAACTTTAGTTTGACGACCGGCTGCCTACCTGACATCAACAATGCTGGGGAAATTGTGCGAAAATTTTTGTAACCGGCCATCACCCGACGACAACCTTCAATCATCTTATAAGGTGTCAGGTATCATAGTATTTCTTTCTCTCGTTACTAGTACATGTATTTCTTCCCACCTTTCCCTTCTGCAGGTCTGCGATCCACTTCCGCAGCTGCAGCAGCCTGGACTCCTGCATGGGGGTGAGCTCGCCCAGATTTCGCCTGATGTACTCGCTGTCCAGGGTGTACTGGTCTGAAACAATCATATACACTTTGTAAGACATGTTTGTTCTGTAGCTATATCGAGGATAATTCCTTCAAACCATGCACAGTGCGTGACATTGACAAGCTTAGTAGCATGAATGGGCCGGCTCGTCCGGGGAAGTACCAACACTCTCACAGAAAGTCTGTAGTAGCATCACCGCTCACCGCTTCTATGCTTCGTTCGGTGAGAGAGCAGGACCCCCCCCCTCCCTCCCCTCCCCCTCTCCCTATATCTTCCTGAAAAGCCGGCAACCCTTCTGTTACTCCCCTGGTGTTGCAGTTATCCGTGGGCAGCGGTGATCACTTACCATCAGGTGACCCGCTTGTTCGTTTGCCGCCCTTTGACAAAAAAAAAGCTTGCCCAAGCACCGGCTAAGTGTGAGTACAGTGTCCTTATTAAGACGCAACTTTTCTGTCTGAACAACTTTTTTATCCGATGAACTTAAACGGGTTGACTCGCGAGGTATACAGCTCTCAGAGCCACTAGTGTAAGATTGGTTCAGTATCATGGACGGTGCTTGCTCTGAAATTTGGCTGATAGGTAATGAAACAAGTAATTATTGCAAAAACAAAAAACCCGACTGCCTTTTTTATTTTGTGATTTTTTTTATTATTCCTTTTTTTTATTTTGATATACCCAGTGTCACTGTCACAGTAAATACTAATCTAACGACATCTCTCAAGCTAAAATCCATCGAGCCGTTCAGGCTGCAGAGCGTGCCAAACAATTATACATACATACATACTCTCGAAAAACATAACCCTCCTTGTGGCGCAGGCGGGTAAAAATCGCCCTTTAAAACATTAATAAAACTAGTACCTATCGTTAAATTTATGTAACATGCACCTAAGTAAAATCTATGTATATATATAAAAAAAAATATAAATATATACCTAGGGACAAATAACACTGATTGAGCTAGCCCCAAAGTAAGTTCGAGACTTGTGTTATGGGATACTAACTCAACGACACTATATTTTATAACAAATACATATATAGATATACATCCAAGACCCAGGACAATTAGAAAAAGGCCATTTTCCAACTTGCCCTGACCGGGGATCGAACCCGGGACTTCTGGGTGGCGGACTAGCATTGTGACCACTACGCCACGGAGGTCGTCATATAAAAGAAGAAACTGAATAACTGACTGACTGATTGACTGACATACCAATACACAGCCCAAACCGCTGGGTCAAGAGACTCCAAATTTGGCACATAGGTTTCTTATGGGGTCTAGGGGTGCACTAAGAAAGGATTTTTCGAAACTCACCTCCTAAGGAGGTGAAACGGGGGTCCAAAGTTTGTATGGAGAAAAAATAGTAGTTTGGCTTTTTTATTCGAACCTGGTGGTAAAGGAGTATGGGTTTCGGGATTTTTCAACCCCTTCAGGGATTAAATGGGGTGACCTTCATCATAGGTTATGCTGAAGCGTTTCATCGCTCTCTCGAACAGGAACGAGAACGGGAACGGGAATTAAAAATCCTATTAGAACCATAATCGAATTCTACGCGGATGAAGTCGCAGGTTAAAGCTAGTTACACTATAAATTACTCGCATAACGAGCCAAGTTTAGTACTCAACGTATCTGTAACCGAGTTACCGAAACTCCGCAACATGGCAGCAACCCTTCTATGTACAATCTCGTGGCAGACAAAGTTTCAGCGTCCGTGTTTACAGGTGTTCCCATTTCATGCTACACGTAGCCAACTTTTGGCAGGTAAAGCCTGATTACACTTACCGAGTAGAGCGGCGAGACAGTGCTCGGCTCGGCCTAGCACTCGATGTGTGTTAACTGTAAACACCTAAGCCAAGTGCTCGACCGAGCGCTGAGACAGTCACTCGGACCCCGTTCTATTTACGAGGCCGAGTGATTACCCACCTCCCGTACTGTTTTGCTCGCTCACTCGATACAATACAGTACAAATCAACTTTATTGCACCATAATAGACACACAAAAATTACAAAACAACAAGAAACAATATAGGCACAAAGGCGGACTTACTACTCGGACGAAGACTACTCGGTAGATCTGAACACACACTCGCACACACATTTTAGCGCTTTAAGCGCTAGATCTAGCGGTTTTTAGTGCGTTTAGTGCCTAATTTTAATTAATCTAATTTCAGATGATTTTGTTGATTTTTGTTGGTAGCTTTTATTTAATTCTCGAAACTGAAACTGTAGAATATTAATAAAATAATTTGCGCGAAAACGCTTTTTTAAAGCTTAAAAAAAATCTTAAAATCTAGCACTTTTTGTATCATTTTAGCGCTCAATCTGATTTTTGATCTGGCAGCACTGCACACTGGGCGACCACTCGCTACTCAACGCCATTTTGTCTTTCTACCATATTAACTAAACTGACTGACTGTCTCTCCGCAACTTCGAAAATACGTGTAGACCCTCACTCGGCCCCAGCACTGTCTCGGCCGAGTGTCATTTCACCGTACTACTCGGTAGGCGTAATCAGGCTATTCGTGCTTATGAGTTACATGCCCCGCATATCATAATGTTAATTTACTAATAACTTTTGGGTTTAGCTACAGATTACATAATATAGGATGACTTTTTACCCACCAGGCAAGTTTTTGAAGAGTTCAAGACTATGCTAACTGAACTCTTTTCCATAAAAACAATTAAAGAAAAGAAAAAACAATTCGCCTTCCCATACAATTCAGCGCTCAGCTAAACGGATTTTGTATGGAAGGACTTCTTTTTTGAAAAGGTAGCTTCAACTTCCAAGTTAATACTTTTTAAAAGAAACGGACAAAAATGAAATGAGCATGTGATAAAACTTTTCTGTATTTGTAACATCTTGACTTGACCTTTATAGTCTAAGAACCTACATTTTAAATCCAGTCCAGATAAACTTCTTCCATGCTGATCTGGTCTAAAAGAAAAAACTAAGAATTACCAGCTGTCTCATTTCGGCGCAGATCGTAAATCGGGCAAAAATGCGCAATTCATAACTATTTAGGTTCCTTTTTCCATCTTCTGGCCCCCACCACGCCCAAAATAGCTTTTAGATCTTGCTGCTGGAAAAAATCATTATTTTCATGCAAATTGCCGGGCCGGCCGAACACTTTTGTATGAAAATGTCGATATTTTTGTTCAAGCATTGGTCTCATAAGAAAAGTTGTTCATATTGACGGTCTAAGTTGCTCCTACAAGGATCGGACAGGGTTTTTGTTACATATTGTAGAATAAGTATAGACTAGCTCAACCTTTTTAGCCGCTTAGCTTCATACCTAAACGGAGTGCGCCTGACTTGATTCAGAATAGCAAAATCCAAAATGGAGACATGACTGTGTATGTAAATAAGTATATTTCTAGATAAACGGACCGAAAGGGACAATGTCCAAACCAAAGGTTTTAGCCGAGACAAAGATGCAGAGATAAGATAAAATAAATTGTTCACTGGACGGAAAACTTTTGCTTTCCAAATAGGTCGGTCAGTCGGGACATATGTTATCGGAAGCATATAAAAGCGGCCAAGGTTGAGAGCCAAATAATAATTCTGACGTCATCTCTTAGCCCGTCTAGGCCGAACCCCAGGGAGTTTCGTTTGTGAAAGCTGCTGTTTATTTTTGTATAGGACCGAAGATTTAGGTCAAGTCTACTTATTTGGCGGAGTGATAAAATATTGGCCCTGAAATACAACCTATGGTTATTGTATACTCGTACAAACACGGGATATGGAAGAAATCTAGTTAAAATTCTCCGGCCAAGTGCGAGTCGGACCCGCGCCATTCCGAAAGGGTATCCGTATCATTATCTAACTTTCGTTCTCTGCCGAAAACTGTGTTGGGAATTCGATCTTGAAGTTTGATCCATAGCTAGGGTTGCCATCCGTCCGGGTTTACTCGGATTTGTCCTAGAAGGTATCCGGGGAGCGTCCGGGCGGGTATTCATTTGTAGTCCAGCTTTTTTTTTATTAACATACATAGGTTGCCTCGGACGGCATTTTCTTCTTCGTCTAGGTTTAAATATTTATTATTGTTAAAAGAGTTATCTCAAAATTTGTAAGATTGAATACTAAAATGGTCGCAGTTATTTAAAATTTTTGTTTAAAAATTAATTGAATTTTCTTAGATTTAACATTTAAATAAGGTTTTGTTTTCTTAACAGAGTATATCAAAAACTTGTAGTTTACTTTAAAAATAAAAAAGTTATAACTGGTTATTAAAAAAAAATTGTAACAAACTGTTATAAGATTCTGTTTTGTTAAGTACATTTTATATGATGCTAAAAGATGACTTAATTCAAAAAGGTGATTAATGACATT
Source organism: Acrobasis suavella (assembly GCA_943193695.1). NCBI lineage: Eukaryota > Metazoa > Arthropoda > Insecta > Lepidoptera > Pyralidae > Acrobasis > Acrobasis suavella. Next base: position 1,316,739 of record OW971937.1, on the reverse strand, counting down.
TTAACTTTTTTATTACACTTGACAAAACCGGGTTCTGGGCTCTGAAATCCGGGGTTTTCACGCGTCTTGTCCTGGTTGCCAAATTTTAGAGATGGCAACTCTATCCATTGCGAACTGGTCAACTTTTATTCGGTTCATAGCCTCATCGGTAAGCGGCCATGTTTCGGAACCATATGTCATCGTTAAGTCGGTAAAATCTTTCGCCTTTATAATATAATGAATAGAATTTATCAGAATGTAGGCTGCAGTTTCCTCGCTGCACCGTCGGGAGCCGGTGTGCGACGACCGTGACCTTCCGGAAATGGGACTCCAGACCGGCGCAGCGGGAGCGGAACTCCGGGACCTAGTTCGCTACTGAAAGCTTCAGGAAACTTTCATATATTTAACCTCGTTTCTTAAACTCTATTGCTTACGCATCAAAATGAAAATAATTCACGGATTCATTCATAGTTTCGAAGAATATCTGCAAATATAAAACATCCGAGAAACATTTTGAAGCCGCGGTACCCCCCCACACCATGAGTGGCAGCATTTCTTCTAAAATACATGAATTTTTCGGGGTCAAGTGCTGCCCCCCATTCGAAATATTTTTTTTTGAAAAGAATCGGAGATATCATTTAAAATTTCTTGATCATGCCCAAGTTATCCCTTGAAACTACTGAGAACTACGGTTTATAATGTGAGAACGTGAAGCTTTTCTACGCACATACGCCAAAAGTGTCAGTTTTTCGCAATTGTGCGTAGAAAAGCTTCACGTTTTCACTTTAAACTATAAACAGTAGTTCACAAAATAGTTTGAAGGGTTATCTAGTGCCTGGTCAAGACAAAATTTTGAATGTTGTCTCCGTTTCCTAGTAAATGATTTATTTCAAATGGGGGCAGCACTGGACCCCGGAAAATTCGGTATCCCCTTAAAGTGAAAACGTAAAGATTTTCTTCGCACATTAGCGATTGGCTAACCCTTGACTACCAGCATTGTCGACACAATAGATTGTTAGGTAATTGTTTGTCGGTCACCAGGTCTCACCGTCATGCATGGCGTTTAAAGACATGACATATTTCTTAAGGGTCGGAAACGGGCGGCAACGCTGCCTACATTATGCTTGTTAAACTAAAACTAAAAGACCAAGATCCCGCCCCCCATCCCTCCCTTGGGTACCAAGTCAAGTGATTTGGGACTCCATAAGAATAGCAATAAAAATGGCCTTATTTGGTGTCAACGATTGCATTTCATCGGCATTTATTCATGACAAAACCATGTGAAAGAACAACTCGTAAAGCCAATTCAAATTGGGTTTAGTAGTCCAGAAAATCGTGGAATTTTGCACGAATTTACGTACACATTCAGAACAAATAAATTCAAGCGGAATCCCACTGAATTCCAATAAATCTCTAGGGATTTTGTCATTCAGCGAGCTGTCCCGCGCACAAAGTTCGAAGCGATGTTCAGTGCAAAGGATAAAAGCCCTTATGGTTTTGTCTAATACTGTTGAATACTTGGCTACACGTACATTCAACAAGGCTGCATTTTACTTGCAGGCACTTACATTTGCGCCACAGCATAGCATTTTCAATCTTAAAATGGAACTACTACGGTCTACATTGATTGGACTAGGTAATGAAAGAGCTCGCGCAATGCAGTCTAAACTTTGTTACGATAGAGTTGTATTTGAGTTGATGCGCTTTGCATGTAGAACTTTGTGTCAATGAGGGTCAAGGTCGTAATGCGTTTAACTTGTGGGAGGGTTTTGGCAGAGAATTCAGTGCAATGTTGTTCTACCGCCTTCATTCACATCACTGCAGTTATAAATTATGTTGTTTTCAGAAATTGCAGTTCGTTTTCAATGTAATAACATAAATTCAAGTCTTCATTACTTACAAAATAGACAGATCCAGGGTCAATATATGAAATTATCCTCACAATTTCCAAGCAAAACGGTAGAGTTTTCTAGTTTTCGAGAAGAGTTTTCTCCTGCGTTACACTAGAGTTACGGATCCAATGCCATAGTTTTCGAAACTGCGCGAAAATATTTCTTCGGGTTGACAATGCTCGTATGACACTTCTGTTAGTAGTCTTTTTACAAGCTTTTATTAAGGGGATACCTGAATTTTTCGGGGTCCAGTGCTACCCCCATCTGAAATAAATCATTTGATAGAAAACGGAGACATCATTTAAAATTTTGTCTTAACCAGGCTCTAGATAACCCTTCAAACTAATTTATGAACTACTACTTCTACGCAAAATTGCGAAAAACGGCCACTTTAAGCGTATGTGCGTAGAAAAGCTGCACGTTTTCACCTTTAACTGTAAACAGTAGTTCATAAAATAGTTTAAAGGGTTATCTAGAGCCTGGTCAAGACAAAATTTTAAATAATAATAAATAAATATGGACAAATACCACTAATTGAGCTAGCCCCAAAGTAAGTTCGAGACTTGTGTTATGGGATACTAACTCAACGATACTATAATTTATAACAAATACATATAAAGATAAACATCCAAGGCTTAGGACAATTTGAAAAATTTAACTTGCCCTGACCGGGAATCGAGCCCGGGACCTCTGGGTGGCGGACTAGCATGGTGACCACTACGCCACGGAGGTCGTCTATTTTAAATGATATCTCCGTTTCCTTTTACACGATTTATTTCAAATGTATGTTTGTTTAGGTCAAATCTTACAACTCAATTTTCAACTACTTTTCCTCGACCGATTGAGCCGAAATTTAGCATACTCGTGTAAGTCGGATGACAATTCAATATAATGGAGTCAATGAGCTGTTCTGATGATGGAGCCGGGAGATATTACAGAGAACTTAGTTATAAAAAAACATAGCTTCATTGAGTGGGTCTCGTTTGATTTGTCTTGACGAGCACTTTGTGGTAGACGATGCCTAGGGTCTGATCACGGAGACGGAATGTGGTCGATGGAACTGAGTAATAAAACGACGCAAGTTTGGGCTTATTACTTTTGACTTAATAAGTACTTTGGCCTCAAAATAAAAGTTAGTACAAAAAAATTTTTTTTTGATATATGTATTAAACAAGTTTTTTGAAAAAAAAATCTGGTAGGCCAGATTGCTTCAAGTTGGGCCATATCAAATTGACTAGGATTCGCAAAACAGCATTTAAAAACCTGTGTGTTTAAATCCTCCGTGGCGTAGTGGTCACCATGCTAGTCCGCCACGCAGAGGTCCCGGGTTCGATCCCCGGTCAGGGCAAGTTGGAAAATGGTCTTTTTCAAATTGTCCTGGGTCTTGGATGTTTATCTATATATGTATTTGTTATAAAATGTAGTATCGTTGAGTTAGTATCCCATAACACAAGTCTCGAACTTACTTTGGAGCTAGCTCAATTAGTGGTATTTGTTCATATTTATTAAAAAAAAAAACAAAAAATTAAAAAACTTGTGATACACGTGGGTAAAATTACCTGGCCATTATTCATGATCGGGTAGCTTCGTTTCGGCGCCGCAAATCCGTGTTTATACTGGAGCTGGTTCGCATCGTAAAAAGGGATTTGCTGTGTTTGCTTACATGAACGCTGAACTGAACTAAGCGTGATTTCAGGGATTTATAACGGTATTATTTTACAAATACATTTCTTGTTTGGATCTCCTCTTAAAAGTTTCGGGCGAAATTACGAATTATTGTAATAGGCGATGCGGTACACCCATCACTGTTTTGAATTATTTTACCTTCTCGCCCACCATCACGCTAAAAGTGATCTTCGGGTCTTGTGGCTCTCGGCTTAACCCAAAATGCTCTGTCTGCTCCCATCAGGGATCTTCTTAGCGTGTCGATGTTCATGTGATTAGATATTTCTCTGGGGCCAGTAATCAGCGACCTGAACTGCGTTTGTGCTTGAATTGTTACAGGTCCTCCAGCGTGCAGGTGTAGGGGCATGCTGGGCAACTCAGCAAGTGAGCCATAGTCTGTGGAGATGCACTGCGCGTGGCCCGACACGCCCTTGGCCGGTTTTTTAATATTTATCAAACTTATCAGTATGACTGCCTCCGTGGTCCAGTGGTCAAGGCGTTCGCCTTGTGACGCGGAGATCATGGGTTCGATTCCCACTGGGAAGCATACTTTGTGAAAAGTTGTTTCCAGTCTGGATAGGATATTGCAGGCTTGAATCACCTGATTATCCGAAATCATCCAACTATCCAAGGATTGGTTCCTGGTTTGCCCTTTAAGTTGTGGAGGTCAGACGGCAGTCGTATAAAACCAGTAACCTCGTCAAATCTCCTGGTTAGGTAGCGGACCCCGGGCTCTGAAGCGTTACTGCTGAGGAAGCAACCGGGAATACGCTCGGATGATGATGATGATGATCAAACTTATCAGTATCACGAACAGAAGAATTATTTTTAAAACAACGAACCACCAGTGTTGCCCTATTTTCTAACTTTCCTAACAAATCTTTTTTATTTCCCTTGAGGGTAAAAACATTTCTTACATAATTTATACGAGAGGCTCTCGTGAATTATACTACGGGTAGCTTTTCGAGATTTCTAGAACTTGTTACTAAAAACTGACAGAAAACGTACCGAAATAAACAGCGATGGGTCTGCTAAGCAAGCCTCTCTAAACGTAAAAACTACTACTATATTTACTTTTAGGTATGTATTTCTTATTTCTAATTTTATCTGTTTTAAAATTCATAATTACATATTCATACGTAGACTTTATCCATGTAGATATCTGTTTTTTTATATTACAACATTTGTTTACTTAAACATAGCTTATGACAAAGCGCAAACATCCTAAAACTCGTCTTCTCTTTCTTATTGAAAATCTGCCGAAACTAGTTGGGGTTCCCGACTATGCAAAAACGTAGTTACAAATGAAAGTGTGTGATTTGTCTGCATAAATGTATTTATTATGCGGACAAATCACACACACAGACTTACCTATTTAATCAGTATTTAAAAATAAGTTTAGAAATTCAAGCGACACTAGAAAGTATTCTTACGCCGGGATTATTCTCAAATTAGAACGAACAACTTTAATTAAGACAGACTGGGACAGGCGACAGGTTTTTTGTAAACTTCTCTAAGCTCCTCTAATGAAACTTTAAGCTCTAAGCGTTGCCGGTGACGAGACACTGATTGACGAAGGTTTTTGTCCTCCAGAACAGATAAAATCAAGCAGGTCCTTAATTACTCGCGAAAAAGTGGAATAACAGCAGTGCCGGATTAGCCTAGTAGCAAAAGTAACAATTGTTCAATGGTTCGCTTTTCTCGTTTCAACGAAATTATAAATCCTATTTATACCATTTCCCCTCTAAAAAGTTTATTTTATTCACTGAAAACAGTGAAAAAAATGCACTTTAAATAACTATTTTGATGTTTGAATTAAAACAATTTACTCTTAAATTTAGTAATTGTTCCAATGAATGTCCATTTTGATTAATTAACCCTTCTTTTTCTTCATTAAATGTCTATTTCCGCTTAAATTTTTCTTTTTCACCGCCTTCCAAAAGAGGAGGTTATCAATTCGTCGGAATCTTATGTTCTATATATGTTGATCGATTTATTCGAAGTTGTACCGATTTAGAATATTCTTCTTTTGAAAGGGAATATCTGTCAGGTGATCCCATAATTTTTTTATTGAAACCGGTTGTGTAGTTTGGTGGTGAAGTCGGTGTTTAGCTTTGAAAAATTATTCTCGTAGTCATGGTATAAATTATAGTATGCAATTCTTGAATAAAGCGGATTTACATCGAGGGACATGAATCACTCGCATTGCTCAGGATTCTAACACTTGAATCACTCGCTACCCTCGTGATTCAATCATCATGAATCACTCCCTACGGTCGTGATTCAGTCGTTAGAATCCTTTACCTGCTCGTGATTCATCTATGGCCCTCGAAGTAAACCCGTCCTTTATTCACTAATTGCATAATATACTATTATTTAACTTTTCTATTTATTTGTTTTTTCATTTCAACAGTTTTTCTCGCTTAGGTAGCGTGCCCTCAGAAAGCGCTCTTGTGTTTGCGTATAATTGTCAATTCACATTGTAACGTCGTCTTTCTTTCTCACTGTCTTTTCCTTTTTGGTAATAATGGGTTGGGGAAAAAGTCTTTTCGCATTTTATATTAAAATTAAAAACATTTTTTAATAAAGTTTATTTACATTTAACTAAAGTATGTAGGTACCATTTTGTTCGATAACTTTTTGCCATGTTATTGGTAGGGACATGATCCCATGGCTATAGAAATTTTGGGGCTTCTGATCAAAAAACTGCGTCAAGTAGTTTTGGCAGTCCTCTCGTATGTTAACCTGACACTGCCTAAAGAATTCTGAAGAGACCGAAACAGGTGAAAATCTGAAGGTGCCAGGTCAGGACTATACGGCGGATGCATTAACACCTCCCAGCCAAACTCTCTTCATTTTTGCTGAGTGGTTAAAGATGTGTGAGGTCTAGGGTTATCATGATGAAAAACCACACCCCTTCTGTTGATTAATTCCGACCGCTTTCTCTCAACTTCTTGCTTTAATCTTATCAGTTGTTCGCAGTAGAGTTCTGAATTGATTCTTTCAGAGAGCTCGTGAGGTACCCAAATATCGAGCTTTTTTGTGTACCCATTTTTTTTAAATGCGCCAAAACTGTTTTGTGGTCAATTCCCAGTTCTTCAGCTACGTCGTAATTACTGATATGCCGATCTTGCTCCACTTTTTCAAAAATAGCATCCATTTTATCCGTAACAGGGCGACCAGAGCGACGTGCATCTTTGACATCAAAATTTCCGGATTGAAAACGCTTAAACCAAATTTGTGCTACTCTCACAGACACTGCATTAGGTCCATAAACATCGCAAATTGTTTTCGCGGCTTGCGTTGCATTTTTACCTTTTTTGTAGTAAAATTTTAAAATGTATCAAATTTCTTCATTCGGCGAGACCCAAGCACACCTGGACGCCATAGCTGAAAATCAGTGTTTTGCTCTCTGGGCAATTCCCCACACTGAGCTACAGCCTTTTGTAATACTGTAGCACACACATGCCTGTACTTTATTTATATTAGGTTAAGTTATTCTTTTTTCATGTATTGTAGTGTGCTATAGAAGCAATAAATAATTTATCTATCTATCTAATTGCTACCGGACCCCCGAAGAGGGGGCACGCGTTTTTAATTTTTTTTTTCAATAAATACCACCTACCTGTCACTACAAAAGAGAGACAACCGGCCAAAAGATAAATATTGGTATCAATATATACAGCAATAATTTAAATTTGTAGCAATTTTGTTTTGTTTTTTTTAATACCCTATCTTAAAATCCTAGGTAGGTATAGCAAAGGCCTCTCGATAGAATTTGCTACGGACCCCGCGCAGACTTAAGGGAATACCTGAATTTACCGGGGTCCAGTGATGCCCCCCATTTTAAATAAATCATTTGATAGGAAACGGAGACATAATTTAAAATTTTGTCTTGACCAGGCTCTAGATAACCCTTCAAACTATTTTATAAACGCCATAAGTAGCCGTTTTACGCAATTGTGCGTAGTAAAGTTTCACGTTCTCACTTTAAACTGTACACAGTAGTTCATAAAATAGTTTGAAGGGTTACCTGGAGCCTAGTCAAGACAAAATTTTAAATTATATCTCCATTTCCTTTTAAATAATTTAATTCAAATGGGGGCAGCACTGGACCCCGAAAAATTCAGGTAGCCCCTTATTCGGCACTGAATGAGAGTAGTAGACTATTTTGAAAATGTGAATCATGGACCATGATTCATGGTATTAGGCGATGTGAATAACCCATCACTATTTTAATACCTTTTGCCACCTTCTTGCTCACCATCACGCTTAAAGTGGTATTTGGGTCTTGCAGGCCTGGGCACTGTCTGCTTACAGGGTTTTTGTTACATATTGTATACAAACAAACAGATTGAGCTAGTCCCAAGGGACCCAAGATAAGTTCGAAGCTTGTGTTATGACTTATGTTATGAAATACTAACTCAACAATGTAGTCTCTGTCCACATATCATCTTTAAAGAGGTATTTAATTGTGAGTAGACGTCCTTGGAGAAAATGCTGCAGTGCAGTTTGTTGCCGCTTCTTTTGCACTAGCGCTTTGGAGGCGGCAGCAAACTGTAATACTGCCAACAAAACAAAGTGATGATTATTAGATATCTTCTAATATATAAAATTCTCGTGTCACAGTTTTTGTTGCCATACTCCTCCGAAACGGCTTGACCGATTTTGATGAAATTTTTTGTGCTTATCCGGTATCTATGAGAATCGGCCAACATCTATTTTTCATCCCCCTAAATGTTAGGGGTAGTCCATCCCTAAATTTTTTTTTTTTATTTTTTAGGCAAAATTTTTAATTTCTATTTTTTTATGATACAACATACAAAAATACATACAATCTATTTATATGGCAAAACAACGTTTGCCGGGTCAGCTAGTATCTGTATATAATTCGAATTTAGATTTTTTTTATTCTGTGTTTGTTTGTTGATTTGTCAGTATTAACCGTATTTATGCGTTTTCAATAATTTATTGATTACAAAAAATATTTATGCTTGATAACCTTTAGTAAAAATATTGTTATGTCAAAGTAACGGACCCCAATTCAATCCAGTAAATAATAATGAAGGTCTCCGAACTTAATTCCCCTGAATCCCGGGTGTAAGGTCGCGTGTAATCCCGGGAATCGATCTGGCGTGCGCGGAGTCAAGGTTACGGGAATAGGGGCGCTCCGCGGCGCCGGCAGTTATGGCTTTGACCTGAGAGGGTTGCCAAATGTCGGGCTCCATTCATGAGAGTAACAATTGTATTTGCTAGCAAATTAAAAAATATACCCGATTGTCAGGAAGACCATCTATTGATGAGTAGCGGCACTACCGAAGTCGATCGGTAGTGCCACTCCTCATCACTAGATAGCGCCATCTATTATTTGCTGGAGAAAGCCCTGACTTTCAAGCGTTAATCCCCAATAACCTTTAAACGGTTTAACCGATTTTCATCTAACATAGCTAATAACCACCGCAAGAGAATGTGCTTTCACGTAAAAATCTTCATCGAAATCTGTCCATCCTTTCGAGCGCTACGATAACACAGACAGATAGACGTTAGCGTAAAACTTATAACAACCCTCTCATTTGTCGGGGTTTAAAATACGTATACCTAGTCAATTTTCCAGGAAAACTATCACGGCATATCTTTTAGCTTAAGATTAACTATCGCCTAACTTACTTCATTATCAAATATACAAGTTTTGTACAAAATTCATACCTAATTCTTAGAAAACAATTAGACAAGTACCTATTAAACATTATTAAAATATTTTAAATTAGTAAGTACTTTGCCTAAGAATTGTGCTAGTAAAAAAAGACTTGTTTAGTGTGAACTTCACATGTCCCAGCTCAGTGGGTGTGCTCCATAAAGAATGCAGACATAAGTAGTCGTAGAGCAAGAGATCGAGGGAAGAGAGACACGATAAGTTGTTATTAATATAACAGAACTCATAAAATTAAACAATCATAAGTTGCTATCCGATTGAAAGGTGGTCAATGAGTCAGAATGACGAGGAAGGAATGTGTCGAGAATCTAAAATTTGGAACGGTGGACGGAATGAAATGATTGAGGAAGATGAGTAAAAACATGCAGGACGGAGAGTTTTTGCAACATCGTTACCAATTTATTATTTTATTTACATTAAATATAAATAAATAAATAAATATATAGGGACGAATAACACTGATTGAGCTAGCCCCAAAGTAAGTTCGAGACTTGTGTTATGGGATACTAACTCAACGATACTATATTTTATAACATATACATATATAGATAAACATCCAAGACCCAGGACTATTTGAAAAAGACCATTTTCCAACTTGCCCTGACCGGGGATCGAACCCGGGACCTCTGGGTGGCGGACTAGCATGGAGACCACTACGCCACGGAGGTCATCATTGAAATATATATTTTTAGTGCAACATCCCGAGATTTGATCTGACGTTTTCAGAGTCAATATTATGGTAATAGAACGGCGCCAGTTAACCTACAGGGGAGGCTGCCAAATTGCGGGCCACATTCACGAGTGTGAAGATATTTCACTGAGCACCATAGCACAGATACGAGTGGTCGTTCCGAAACGCTAGTAGTTTCTAGCTTTTGCACTAAAATAATATTTTTAATAACCGGCCAAGTGCGTGTCGGGCCACGCGCAGTGTAGGGTTCCGTAGTTGCGAATGCCCACTAAGAGTTCACGCCACTAAAAACGTCTAAAAACTAATTTTCTATTGAATTTGTATGAACTTTTCCTTTTCTGAGTACATTTTATAAGTCAGTCGTTTATAACTTTTTAATTTGTAAACTATACTTAGCTCTGATAGTTTTCCTTTAAACTTCGTTATATGTCCTACTGCTGTGATTTTTTTCAGATTCATTCAGAGCAATTCAGAAACGGACCCCTAAATCGAAAAATGATGTTCACAAGCTCGCTATATTTTTGAAAGACCTATTCAGCGATATCCCACACGATGGGTTAGCCTAGAAAAAAAAAATTTGCTCCTACTTTACTAGACTGGGAGATACACTAAAAAAAAAAATATTTTACCATTTTTTTGGCATGATTAAAATACATATCCATACCAAATTACAGCTTTCTAGTACTTATAGTCTCTGAGTGAATCCGTGGACGGACAGACAGACATGGCGAAACTATGAGGGTTCCTTGTAGGTACTACGGAACCCTAAAAATGACCTTTAATAAGAGATAAAGCTTTTCTACATTGAATAAAAGCTTTTGACTTTGACTTTGACTTTCGAGAGACTAGAAACGAGGATCTTCAAATAACCGGTCAAGGGCGAGTCGGACTCACGCTAGAAAGCTTCCAATAAAATAATTACTCTGTTTTTAGTATATGTTATAGCGGCAACAGAACTACAACATCTGTGAAAATTTCAACGGTCCTGCTATCACGGTTCATGAGATACAGCCAGGTGGCAGCCAGACGGACAGCGGAGTCTTAGTAATAGGGTCCCGTTCTTACCGTTTGGGTACGGAACCCCAAAAAAAGGCATGAAGAGATTTCTTCAATATTAATTAGAGAAAACTTTTGGCATTAAGTCCGCTTATTGTGCTTCACATATTGTAAGCTTATGCAAAGAAAGTACTCAGTGAGAAGGCTTATTACGGAACCGATGATTATCTTAAAGACAAGAACGTCTGGCTTGAGCTTGGCGCGGGTCCCTCTTAAAGGTTTATATTTGTACACTCACAAATGACATTATTTGAGTACAATCGGTACATGTACTTTATTTACAAATTTACATTAATTTCAAATTTGACATCATTCTTAATTAATAATTATGACACAGCAATGTATTCTAAGTCCACATATCTAACTTTAATATCAGTATAATTGTAAGGTTGACGTTTTTGAAGAAAATGCTGCAGTACAGTTTGTTACCGCTTCTTCTGTACTTGCGCGTAGGAGGTCTGACGTCAACAACTAACTATTAAGAAATCGAAAGAAAAAAGAAATGACAATTATCAAGAAATATCCAAAGCTAAATATATGATTTTTAACTTTGTATTTTGTACAATAAAAGTTAAATAAATAAATAAAACTGTGCGATATCCTGAGAATCGATCTGAAGTATGCAGATTACAAGGGCGCCAGTGGCTTTGACCTACGGGGCTGCCAAATGGCGGGCTCTTTCTCGAGGAGTGTAAAAATAGTTTTATGGAATAAACCGTTCGTAGGTCTGGAAATAAAGCGAGCAGTGATAATGTAATGTTACTCGTATACTGTTGTTGTAGTCGATAATAAACAAAATAATTAAAATGTGCTCGTTGCAGTCGTCCATCTTTCAATGTTATTGCTTGGTACCAAAGGTAATATACAATATGTAACAAAAACCCTGTCCGATCCTTGTAGGAGTTTCAAGCATTGGACCCATAGGAAAAGTTGTTCATATTGACGGTCTGAGTTGCTCCGGATCGGACAAGGTTTTTGTTACATATTGTATATTGGGGTGTCCTGGGTTTGAACCGGGAACATCGATCATCTCAGGCAAACTCTCTAACAACTGAGCTATGGGCGAGATGATCAAATTTTTGAAATTACCACTTTTAATTCATTTGACAGAAAAAAGTGTCGGAAGTATCTTAGACTTTTTTTCGCCGAGCCGAAAAAGAACATCTTTTATCTTTAACAATGAAGTACCTAAAAAGTTCAAGTGAGTTCAAGACAAATTAATAGAGCCAAACAATGTGGGGTTTTGTACATAAAAAGCCACAATTAAAAAAACCAAAACATAATTTTGCTTTGTCACCCAACCCATCTTCCATAAGTATGTGAAGCTGTGATGTGAAATTTCAGCCCAATGCAATTTTTTTATTAACGTCTATTACCGCCTACTGCTGGGAAAAGGCCTCCCCCATCTCTTTCGAAATATCTCGATGGTGTGCTACTTCTAACCATTCGAGAGAACTGTCCCAAGTCGTCACACCAACGCTTTCGGGGCCTACCTCTCTTCCTTCGACCATTTTCCGGAGTCCACTTCTAATAATAGGAAGCTAAATAAAAACTCATAAAAAGAACAAGAACATATTACGACTAGAAGGTCTTTTCGACCCTACAAAGTTAGCAATATTTCACACTCGCAAATAAATCCTGGTTAAGTGGGTTGACCCGGGCGGGAGGACAATATCTGTAAATCTTTTAGATGTGTCGGTTTCGCGCGGCGGGACAAATGATCACTTAGGTGTTGCGCAGGGTTAAGTGCTTGAGCCTAAGTGCCGCAACAGACGGGACGCAAGTTGCGTCGCGTAACAGCTAGAGATGGGCAGTGGATAGTACTCAATCAACTCATTTGAGTATTTACTCACTAGATTTAATAAATAGAGTAAATACAGCGTGCTCATATATTGACATCGCATTTGATGTCTGTTTAGTTATTTTAACATAAAATTACGTCTTTGCACACCTCCCAGCAAAAAATGATAATTAGTCAAAGTCGTCAAAGTCTTAGTCGTTACGAAGCGCTGGTATCGGTAGCTTTTCTTTAAAAATAAATTAAATTTTAATATACTTTACACGTAACATAAATTATACTTATTGACGTGTAAAAGTGCCTGTAAAGGTCTTATTACTGAATAAACATTTGAATCTTTTGAATCTTTTGAAAGAAGCCTACTTTCAGTGTATGATTAGTATGGTATTTTCATGAATTTTAGCATCGCATTTAACCATTTAACGTTAACCGACATTTTAAGCATATTATGGCGTATGCACACTGTGCACACACTTTCCGACAAGAACTGCAAGTGTATACTAGATTTAAGTTTCAAAATTGTCATGAAATAATGAATATGAATATAAACATGAGTCACAACTCATATAAATCAATCTACTCACCAAATGGATAAATTAGGATATTTATCGGGTATTTACTCAATCTACTGAGAAAATATTCTAATGGGTTGATTGAGTATTTATGCAACTCCCATCACTAGCTGTTACGCGGCGCAACTTGCACTTCGTCTGTTGCCGCAGCCACAGACAGCGCAAGAGGCATGACGAATGGAAAAATATTATTAACCCATCGGTTAGAATTTAGATGATCAAAAAATATTGTGCACGTATTTTTTCCGTTCTCTTAGAAATTGTTTGTTTCTCACAAACAATTTCTAAGATACAGCGTATTAAAATTCTGTGTGACGTCACGGATAGGTACGATTTTTACTTAGAGGTGACGTCGCAAGCCCCTACTCCGGAACTTTGATGCTCCGTATCTTTGTGAATTTTTACTATTTTGGTAAACTTAAAAAACATGGGTCCATTATTTTTGGATGATCTTAAAGACGGACGGATTTTTGGATAATTACAGTCATATTGTCTGACCCTGCCGTCACTCCTATCAGAGTGGTTTATTTTTGGCCTCCGTTTGCGATTTTAAAATGCCAGAAAGTAGTGTTTTTATGATCAAACCATACGCAGCTTATGACGCAAATGGTCGCCAAAAACAAACCACCTTAGATAAAAGCTACAGAGTAATTTGAATGTGTCTATCTCTTACGTTGTCGTAAAAAGACGAACTGATGTGCACTCAAAAGTTATTATTAGAAAAGACCTTTCAACACTTATTTTCGTGTCAAATCTGTTACGTTACGCATCGTTTATTGTATAACACACGACTTAAATTAAAACATGTCATTTTGTTTAGTTTTCCATCCCATCGAGATGCAATCCCTGACGTCACAGGCTCTGCGTGGGTTGGCGTGGGCGGACGGGCGCTATAGGATAAAGAAAAACGGGCGCCCACGGATTTTCTCGATGCAGGCTTCTGTGACAAATTGCTGCGTTTAATTTTTTTTTTAATCTTTCGTTGTTTTAATCTTTGTTGCTCGTTTTTTTCACCATGAAAGGATTGGATGTCACTTGTCAGCACGGGACAGCACTTTCTGCGAGAGAGCGAGAAGTTATCAGTGAAAGAGAGCGATGGAACCCTATAACACCAGCCGTGCTTTAGGGTTCCGGTTCAGTTATATTTATATACATACATTATTATTACAAAATGTAACAAAAACCCGGTCCGATCCTTGTAGGTGCAACTCAGACCGTCAATATGAACAACTTTTCCTATGACTTATGCTTGAAACTCGAAAAAAATATCTACGTTTTCAAACATATTGACGGGCCGGCCGAACTAGTATGAAAATGACGATTTTTTCTTCGAGTTTCAGCTGTCTGTCCGTCCGTCTTTCTGTCTGTCACCAAGCTTGTATCTCATGAACCGTGATAGCTAGGCAGTTGAAACTTATGTTGCATTTATGTTGCCGCTATAACAACAAATAAAAACAGAATAAACTAAATATTTAAGTACAACAAACGTGATTTTTATGGATAATGGTACGGAACTCCTTAGTCCGACTCGCTGGTCACATTACACCCAGGTCGCTGTTACATAACCCGGGTAACACGAGGCACATTCATCTCAGTTTCCGGTTTCAACCGGGTCGGGAGGACTACATATTTTAATGGCAGTTTTGGGTACGGACACGGACATTTAAAATGTACCCTTCTTTGCATAAAGGCTCTACAAATAATACTATGATTATATCGAAGACAAACAGACAACCTAATCTAGACCTACACAATTCAAACCGGATATTATGATATACAAGACCTATTTCAGTTAGTAAGTCTATATTCAAAACAAAAATAACATTATTAAAATACAGCGGCTTATAAACAAAATATTTCTTCCAACGCACCACATTGGGGCAACGTACCCAATATGCTGGCAGCATTCCCTCGCTGAATAGCGATATATATTCTCTGGCAAAAAGCTACCAGCCTTCAGGTCACCAGTTGACTCGATGAGACGCGTCTTAGCTTCAGGGCGCCAAGGACCCATTGTTTCAGTTATAAAATATGTAACAAAAACCCTGTCCGTTCCTTGTAGGAGCAACTCAGACCGTCAATATGAACAACACTTCCTATGGGTCCAATGCTTGAAACACGAAGAAAAATTGACATTTTCATACAAATTGCCGGGCCGGCCGAACACTTTTGCACGAATATGTCGATTTTTTTTCGAGTTTCAAGCATTGGTCCCATAGGAAAAGTTGTTCATATTGACGGTCTTGTAGTAGTAGTTGTTCATATTTCAGGGTACTAGAGAATGTTGTGACTGCACCTTCAGTGAACAGCTTCAAAAATAGAGTAGACAAAAACAAGATCTCCAAACATTAGGACTTATATGCATCAGCCAAAAGTGGCAGTTTATCGCAAATGTGCGAAAAAAAGCATCACGGTTCACTTTTAACTGTAAAAAATAGCTTTTAAAATAGTTTGAAGGGTTATCTAGAGCATGATCAGACCAAAATTTGAAATGATATCTCGGTTTTCTTTCAAATAATTTATTTCAAATGGGGGGCAGCAGTAGTAGCCGATGGTCATTAACCATGAAAAATGTTTTCATGGTTAATGACCATCGGCTACTATACATTCGAATTGGCAATCGTTTCTGTGGTTCATAATTCATAAATTATGAGTGATGTACGCTTGAAAGTCGAATTAGGAAGCAAATAAAAAAAAACCCTGACTTTAAATAATAATCAATTAACTTGTTAGCTACCATCAGTTGCTTCCAATGAAGGAAAAAATTCCAAGAAACCTGCATTCTAGTTCACTAGTGGCAATAAAGATTCTAAGATACAAATTTACCTTTACAGGCACTTTTACACGTCAATAAGTATCATTTACGTTACGTGTAAAGTACATTAAAATTAAATTTATTTTAAAAGAAAAGCTACCGATACCAGCGCTTCGTAACGACCACTGCTGAGAAGAAACGCCGAAATAAACTCATTTTCACAGTATTGGTCGCCTACTCGCCAGAAGGCTTTGTCATATTATTACTATTGTCTTTTAATTTTAATAATTACTGTTATCGCTAGATGACAGTCATTGCGTTACGCCAGATGCCTTTAGGCACCTCGAAAAATCTGACACCAGTGTTAGCTATCACACAGTAGTACGTAAACCTATTAGTCTCGTAACTACACGCACATCAAGAAATAAAACACAAAACCACTCAAAAAATCTGTACAGACTATATTTACACTTAAGTCTACCTGCATCAAAGATAACTATACAATATGTAACAAAAACCCTGTCCGATCCTTGTAGGAGCAACTCAGACCGTCAATATGAACAACTTTTCCTATGGAACCAATGCTTGAAACTCGAAAAAAAAAACATTTTCATACAAATTGCCGGGCCGGCCGAAAACTATGTCGATTTTTTTTTTCGAGTTTCAAGCATTGATCCCATAGAAAAAGTTGTTCATATTGACGGTCTGAGTTGCTCCTTCAAGGATTGGACAGGGTTTTTGTTACATATGGTATATTTACACTGAATTCCGACTACATACAATTAGAAGGAGACTTCTACAATGATAAATTAATCATCATCTTTTTGACCGTCGTCCACTGCAGAACATACGAACAAATATTTTCAAAATTACCGATCGGATAAATTAATGATTGTTAAATAGGACCTAGCAAAATATACTGAAACTATTTTAACAGTAGATTCAAAATCAAGACATGATACTGAACCATTCTCCAATAGACAAACATATATCGAAACATGAAAAAATATTTAAGCCTCCCTGCTGATCCGAGTTTGTATGGAAAGCCAAAAATTATTTTTCATATTTCGATATAGGTATGTATGTTCCTTCGGGAAAGTTGTTCAGTTTCATAAGCTCTATAAAACTGGCAGTGCGAAATGGGCAGAAATTGAAAAAAAAATCACAAAATTTGATGCTTTTTGGTTGCTAATTAAGTTGCCATAAATTTTTGCTCTTGTCAATTTCGAGAAATCGCCGATGACGCTAGCTAGCTTTACAATACGGTGGCATAAAATATTACCAAAAATTCAAAGTATAATAAACCTAATAAATATATATTTGTTGCTAATTAGCTAAAACTGTACTTATTTCTAATTAGAAAATCTAGCTAACATCATAGGCGATTTCTCAAAATCGGCAAATGCGAAAAAAAAACGATTTTATGGTAACTAATTGGCATCAAATAAGCAACAAATTTTTAGCATTTTTTTCTTCAATTTTTGCCCATTTCGCACTGCCAGTATTATATAGGTATAGTCCATTTGTTTAGGTATTTAAAAGAATATAAACAATCTTGACTTGATAAAGTGTATATTTCAATAAAATGTACACTTTATAAATCAATACCTTCAAAAATTACAAATTATTTATTTTATAAATTATAAATTACATAATTTATTTGTAATTTGCAAAGGTATAGATTTATTAAGTATATATTTCACTAAAAAGACCTGTCAAGATTGTTCACATTCCTTTATATACCTAAACAAATGTACTATAGTTTCATAGACTGAATTCACCTTTAAAATAGTCTCAGATCATATTTTATTATACGTTTCATAATTATTTTATAATTAAAAATTCCATCTACGCAACAAGAAAGTAATAGGGGCAGCAAACATCAGAACAATAGCTACAGCTGCAACCAGCAGCATCATCAGATTCTCTGAGTTGGCCAGCACCTGACCGACAGTTACGGTCCGACTCTCGCAGTGGCAGGGTTTGTCCAGTTTATTTTGGACTTCTTTCTCGAAGTCCAGTGGTGGCTCTTTCTTAATATTCGGCTCGTCATCGTCAATGTGGGGCGTTCTACGTCTCGGGGGCACATCGTGTGGTTCGAAACTTGGCGGTAAACTTCGTAGTTTGTGAACCGATGGGCTGTCAAGATTTTCGTTGGAAGTAGACTTATTCTCTTTGAATTTTGTTTTGCTGAAGCTTTTGCTCCACCTTTTAGCGAGCTGCTTGTAGCTACTTGATGGGGTGACGTGCGAGTGGTCTTTGATTCGCGTGGTACTGGTGGCAGCGTCTTCTTTAGCGTGGTTGAGTTTCGATATTTTCAAGCCCAGTTTGGATGGTTTCGAATCAATTCTGCGCAGCGACTTGCTAGAGGATTCCACCGTGGATAAATTATGAAAATGCCCCGCAATTTTGGTTGAAGACTTGGGTAGCCTGTACGAGCTATGTCGAGTAGTGTTGAGTGTCGAGCCCAATCTGAGTGGGCGGTTGTCCGAGACCGGGGTCAAACGTGATTCATGGGCGTGGAGCTCTGGGGACAAGGAGATGGGAGGGTTAGGAGTAGGAAGGTATATGTACAGAGTACAGACCAGCCATCATTTGTCGTTTTCTGATGGGAGGTTAATGTTTGTGGGGATAGGTGGTAAGGAAATACGGATTACATAAGTTGGTTAGGGTACGCAACAGAAAAGGTGATGAATATGATTGCTACTGGACCTATGTGGAAAACAGAACCAGATAATAAGTAATCTAAATTGTTAATAGGTATTAATACAATATGTAAAAAAAAACCTGTCCTATCCTTGTAGGAGCAACTCAGACCGTCAATATGAACAACTTTTCCTATGGGACAATGCTTGAAACTGGAAAAAAATATCGACATTTTCATACAAAAGTGTTCGGCCGGCCCGGCAAAAGTTGTTCATATTGACGGTCTGAGTTGCTCGTCCAAGGATCGGACAGTATTTTTGTTACATATTGTATGACCTCAAACGCCACGGGTACAAACTAGCCGAAAATAAAATAGGCTCTCACACAAGTCCAAACCACTCTAACGTCGCATCGGCGACATTAATTGGGTAATGGCCGCCCGCCAATTAATTACCGGCGCATTTCAATTTCGAACTCGATACCGTTTAACTAAATTTTGTGGGGAACCCTAATTGCTCTATTGAATATTCAGCAGCTCCACATTATGATTCCAAAATGTACAATACTACACAAATAAGTTGAACAAAAATAGCGGACTTCAAACCATTTCTGTACAAATTCCCAGCACGTAGGTTGAACCAAAATGGCGGTTATCGGCGCAGGTACAAATAATGCGCCGACGACTGCCATTTTGGTTCAATTTACGTATCGGGAATTTGTACAAAAATGCTTTGAAGTCCGCCATTTTTGTTCAACTTATTTTTGTTGCATTGTACAAAGCTGATAATAAAGCTACAATGGTGACTGAAGATCTGATCAGATCTGAATCTTTTCACCACCCTTCTTCCATAGCGCATGAGTAAAGCGACTAAGGCTCAATTTACACGGAAATTCACGCGGCGGAAGTTAAGCGTCAAATTTGCCGCTATCGCTAGAAAACACGCGAAGTCGCGCGAATTCGTGACTGTGTGATTGTATGGCGTCACCGACGGCGACTCGTGCCGATTCGCACCGGTTCGCTTGACTTCGGCACTTCACGCGCGCGGCACCGTCGACTTCACGAGGACCCACCGCCGCTTGACGAGCGACTACTTTATGATCTCAAATTTACTTTGATCATTTTAATGCTATGTACGATTTCGTTCAAAAAGGTCGCTTCGGTTCGATTCTGCCGCAGTGTAAATTAAGCCTTAGGCTAGTGGTAAGTGTGGTAGACAAGTGGTAAGAGAGAACCGGCAGTAGCGTTCTCTTTGCAAAGACAACCATCTACAATCCCTGTACTCCCTAGGGAGTGCTTTAACTCAGGCAAAATCTATTTTGCACAATACGCGTGTCTCATAAAATGTAACAGAAGACAGAAGCAATAAAAAAAGTTTACAACAAAATTGCGAAGTCAAAAGTCCATTTAAGTTCGTACAGAAAACAAGGCCGTTTTGGCTTACAGAATTTAAATAAGAAAAAATTCAACTTCGCAAACAGTGTTACAAGGACGAGAAAATTTGTTTTTCTCAAATGCTTTGTAAACTGTTTTATTATCAAGTATTTTTTATTGATCCCCAAAAAAGAAACATAAGTTTGACGCCAATGTCGTCTGTGGCATCGTAGCTCTCGAACGGACGGACCGATTTCGGTGCAGGTTTTTAGGGTTCAGTAGTACCTACAAGGAACCTTTATAGTTTCGCCATGTCTGTCTGTCTGATAAAGTAGGGTTTGCAAATTAAAAAGTTATAAGCGACCAACTTATAAAATGTACTCGGAAAAGGAAAAGTTCGTACAAATACAATAGAAAATTCGTTTTTAGACGTTTTAGTGGCGTGAACTCAAAGTGGGCATTCGCAACTACGGAACCCTACACTGCGCGTGGCCCGACACGCACTTGGCCGGTTATTTATTTTAACGTAAAATCAAGTTTCTTTGCGGTGGTTCTTACCTATGTTTGAAGAAAATCAGTTCAACCAAGCAAAAGTTAATGGGGGTGAACGCAAGAAAGTTTGTTTGTAAGCTATTGCATAGCTTTTATCGCGGGCTTTATGCGTCAAGCCTGCCGAATCAAGTAATTCCGTAACGAAAATAAACCTAACACCCTAAACGTTTCTCGGCAATCGGCGACCGGCACAGCGGCGCGGCGCGGCGTTGAAAGCCGTGCATCGCGTCGTCTAAAGTCGTTTCAGTTCGGCAGACTTCGGCACGGTATTTGTGTGCGTGCGACTAGACGTATGCGTGTAGACTAGCTGCTAACTGCTCATAATAAAAATTCCTGAATAACCTACATGTATTGTAAGATAATAAAAATATTTTAAACGATATTAACTTCTCATTTATTCAATAAAAGAAAAAAAATTGTTTTCTTATCGGTCACCACACCACGCTCAAAAAGTGTAACTTGAATTAAAAAATAACAAAGAAAAATTTTATATAAAAAAAATACTACATAAATAAAAAATGAATAATTTATATAAGCTTTACCGCGGCAGTCCCCGAGTGCCACACTTTTTTTTTTAATGAACTCGTAGTCGACATACATACAAACCCACTGTCACGTCTTTATCCCTGACGGGGTAGTCAGAGCCTGAGACTGCTAAACGCGGAGGCCTCGTTTAGCGTGTGGTGGAAAAAGGGAATCAAAATAGTAATGGGTTGTTAGCCGCAAAGCCTATTGGAATGATTCAGATTCTCGCCCATTCCCTCTATCGGCTTCTAAATTCTGCGCGGGAAGATAAACAGTTGGTACGGTTGATGTTTGTCTTTTCTCCCAGACCAATCTAATAGAATATTTATGTATGTAAATTACAATACCTACATTATAATACCCTTTATTGCACAAAATAAATAAATACAGGACATAATTATCTTAACTAGGAAATGCGCAAAACGCGGCCTTATCGCTAAGCAATTTCTTCAAGGCAACCTCGCTATATTGAAAATAGTAATGGGGGATTAGGTAATGCGGGAGTGGTATGTACATCATCATAATTTATCAGCCACTGAAAGACCGATGCTGGATATAGGCCTCCCGTAAGGATTTCCAATACGACCGATCGGAACTAGCCTTTATCCAGCGGATTTCAGCGTCTTCCTACAACCTCGCTGAGGTTGTCCGACCTTTATCTACAACAACATACAAAAACGTTTGGAAAATCCAAAAGTGCACGCCTCATAACGCTCATCAAAAAGTTGACATGAACCTTACGGGTAATCTGATTATATTCCGAACAAACGCGTGACATACGCGCGTTGATCAAATAAATTGACTCAAAGGACTTGTATCCAGAGCCGTACTTTTTTTTTAATACGAACGTTTTTGGTCCCGCATGTTTTTGTTGTTTGCAGAAGGTAAATGTGAGTATTTTTATGTATGTTCACAGATAATTCGAAGACGCCTGGACTGATTTGAAAAAAAAAATATCAAAATCGTTTATGTAGTTTGGGGGTGAAGACGGTTTTTAGTTTAAAAAATTATGCCTTACATTATCGTCTTCATGAATTCGTCGTGCCGTACCAAGTATCCCAACATATTTCCCCACTATTGTCAACATAAATTACATTAAAATTATTTGCATATTTCAGACGGAAACTAAGTTATAACCTACAATTTGTAAGTTTGTTGGCTAAACCTTTAAATGTTTACTTAGTTTGAGTTTCAAACTATCGTAATAACACCAAATATTGACACAAAACCGCCAAGTTCACGAAACTTCTTTACTTGGAAACTCGTTAAATACTTACATCGTAAATAATTCCTTTGACACGTTGTACTCAATTAAAAACTTCTGGGTAAAGGTTCACTTTTGTACGGGTCGATATCTGAATGTACCATAGACAACCTATCTAAAATAGACCAGAAACCGAATAAAGAAGTACGATACTCACGCCCAGCGTGCAGCGGGCCGGGCGTGAACCCTAAAATGTTTTCAATTTAAATATTTTAATTAAACTTTTTCGTTTCGAGCGTGTAAGTGGCCAACACTAGTGTAAGATTTTTCAAGCTGCCTAAAGGCATCTGATATAGCTTGACGACTGCTATACAATAATGACAGCCGAGATCAACGGCTTATACGTGTCTTCCGAAGCACGGAAGAGCTCGAGAAATTTTCATGCCATTTGTGGTCACCAATCCAAGTGCGGACCACGCCCGGTGTTGCTTTACTTGCGAAAGCGCTATTAATAAGCACTTCCGCCGGGCCACCGAGCTCTTCACTACTATTTTCACTAATTGTGGTTGACAAAAAAAAGTCAAAATCATTTATTTATCTTTGGATATTTATATCACTTGATAATTGTCATTTCTTTTTTTTTTCGATTTCTTAATAGCTAGTTGTTGACGTCTCATGAGATCATTTACTTACAACTAAGTTTACTGCCGCCTCCAAAGCGCAAGTACAGAAGAAGCGGTAACAAACTGTACTGCAGCATTTTCTCCAAAAACGTCACCCTTACAATTATACTGATATTAAAATTAGATGTGTGTAAACAAAGTACTTTCTTTACACAAAGTACTTTCTTTACATAAGGTTTAAATTTTCTATCTGGCATATCAAAGACCTATTCTGGCAATTTATTATAAACGTTATACAGTTTCCCTTAAACGATTTACCTACTGTTTTCAGCCCATATGACATAATTCATCTAGTATTTTATCTTTCTAACACTATATTTCCAATTAAGTACTTTCCTGTGTCAAAAATAAATTATCTGGTACTGTTACGAAAATAAAACGTCACGAAATAATGTCACTTTTCGTTATCATATCCATTTCCGATGTAATTTTAGATTTATTATTGCAAAAAAAACTGATATTAAGTTATTCGACTCCAAGAAACTAATGCATACGTCATTAGACTACATTTCATACAAGTCCCATAGAAAATGTTTGTTTTGACGTTTAGAAAAAATATCTGGTCTGAGAAAATGTTGTAGCTGCTTCTCTTCCCGCGTAGATCGTAGAAGCCGATCGAGTGAATGGAAGAAACTGCGCATCATGTTATTAGGCGATGCGGCTAGCAAGCCATCATTATTATGATTCCTTTTTCCACCTTTTCGTTCACCGTCACGCTAAAAGTGGCCTTTGAGTCTTGCGGCCCTAGGCTATGTCTACTTAGAACAGCAAGACCCAAAATGCTCTGTCTGCTGTATCATCACACTAATATTATAAAGGCGGAAGTTTGTGTGTGTGTGTGTGTGTGTGTGTGTATGTGTGAGGGTGTGTGTGTGTGTAATTCTTCACAAACGGCTTGACCAATTTTGATAACATTTGGTATGCAGAAAGCTGACACCCTGGATTAACACATAGGCTACTTTTTCCGCGGGAAACCCCGCGGGGCGCAGCGTAGCGTAACGTACGTATTTAAAAACGTGTGATCTATTACAATGAAGTCAATAGTCCGTGGCAATTTAATAATTAACAACCCGAACCCTGAACAGGTGGAACAGTCCCACTCTCCACTTTCAAAATTGTAAGTAATGTCTTCGACATTGCTGTCACTTATTGTACAGCAATGTCGAAGTTTCGCTTCATTTCTTATTTAGCCTCCGTGGTCCAGTGCTCGTAATGGTGTTCGCCTTGTGATCCGAAGGACGTGGGTTCAAATCCCACTGCCTGCAATATCCCAAGCCTGGTTGGGATATTGCAGGCTTGAAACACCATGATTATCCAAAAAGAAAGATGTTTCCGTGCTTTGGAAGGCAGGTTGCGAAGGTCAGACGGCGGTTGCTCTGTGTATAAACCAGAAGCCTCGTCAAATCACCTAGGTAGCGGACCCCGGGCTCTGAAGCGTTACCACTGAGGATGCAACCGGGAATACGCTCGGATGATGATTAGTGGTCGGATAATCGGGCGCTTATTTGCCTAACTTCACGCGGTACATAACACAGCGTTGATACAACCACCAACCTGATGAAAATGAATATCAATCTATCTTAATGCAACTTTGCTTTAATGGTTATAAACTCGTTTGGAAGTAGCCCCATCAATTAAACAATTATTATTTAGTCGGAATGACTTCTAAAAAAATTATGAGTAGGAAACATTTTTAAAAGTCAGCAATAGGTACTAATAGTAATTCCATGTACAACTAGATAGTATCTAGCATCTATAGATAAACCATCACAGCAAAGTTGCATTAAGAGAGATTTATATTTATTTTTATCAGGTTGGTGGTTGTATCAACGCTGTGTTATGTACCGCGTGAAGTTAAGAGCGGCCTTCCCGTCTTACTTTTCATACAAACGCTCGTACGAGATTATGGCGTTGTATCTGATCTTTCTTAAAATTTTTTGAACTCACAGGTATCTTGTGCGCTATTTCTAGGTTTCTATTGAGATAAAAAAATGAAATTTAGAAAAACAAAGTCAGTATAAGCCTCCAAAAATCTGCTTTTTTGCACAAATTTTAGCTGAACTTCGACCGTTCTATAAAGTACTCATAGATTGTAAAAGTAAAGAAAATATTTCGATACAAACCTCGCAAATGTAATGAAAATTTTGAATACAAAACATTTATTTCACATACTTGTAAGGTTTACTGGTAAACACGTATCACCTGGAACAAGTTTATGAAATTTCCGCACCGTATGAATAGTTAATATTCGTTCAATGGATAGTCAATAATAATACTAATTTCATTTAATAGAATGCAAACCATGCCCTTAGGCGCTATCTTTCTTTTTTTGGTTTGCCTCTTTTTCTAGCATTGCCCTGGATGAAACACCAAGCTTTTCAAACTATGCTCGCGTTGAAAACAGTGCGACCGGGAAGGGTCGCCTTAAGGCAAATAAGCGCCCGATTATCCGACCACTAATGATGATGCATCAATGTCGCTAGAAATTTTCTACTTACACCAACCTTCATCCGTATATCTGCAATAATATTCTACCCCTGGCCACTTAATATTTATAAGGTCGTTCTGTCCTTGCTTGCGTCCTTTTGTCTGTAACCGTCGTGAAGAATTTTATGTCGACAATTCTTATAATTTACGGACTTCAAGAACGGCGAATTAAAAAAAAAGAAATGTGGTGTCGTGGGACACCAGGTAGGAACGAAGTTCCTTCGACTAATGTAGAATCGACACAATTTGCAAAAGAAAAATCGTGCTCAAAGGTATTATACACTACTCGCTTGTGTATACGACTGTCGCGCCTGCGCACGTCTCATTTAACGGTTTTATTTAACGAGGTCATCCTTACGGTTTTACTATCACATTTTTTTCAGTTCGGTCGCGCAGCAAAATCCCTATCTCCTCCAAGCCTGCCGTAAGGAACTTCGTTCCAAAAATAATCTACCCCGTGGGAAACAGGCGCAAGAATATGTATGTAGAAAATAATTCTCGCGTGGGAAAACTAGGAGCCTACACTTTAAGTTATAACTTAGCTATGAAAGTTCGATACGTGTTCGTAATAGTTTTATATCGCATATAATAATATGCTATATCGTACTTACGTGCACGAAAATATAGATTTTCTTTATGGAATTAACCTATGTCGACGATGGTGATGTTGTATTGATTTAAATTGGCTGAGCCGGAAAATGCCGAAACAACTCAACAATTTCGGCAGAGTGGCGAGAATACGTAAGTATAATAAGGTTTCCTGGATAATTGCGTACTTACAGAATTACTGTAATAAGGTTTCTTAGATAATTGCGTACATACTTACAGAATTACTGTATTTGTTTTATATTTCTTCGTGGTGATATCGTGTAACCGAAAGCCCAAGTTTTATATTCAATCTAAGGCGTACGCATGGAATACTATTATACGATAGTTAACAAATCGACTGCCTTTGTGGTCCAGTGGTCAAGGCGTTCGCCTTGTGACCCGGAGGTCATGGGTTCGATTCCCACTGGGAAGCATACTTTGTGAAAAGTTGTTTCCAGTCTGGATAGGATATTGCAGGCTTGAATCACCTGATTATCCGAAAAGAAAGATGATTCCGTGTTTAGGAAGGCACGTAAAACTGTGGGTCCCAAACGCCACCCAGCGTTTGATCATCAAACTATCCAAGGATTGGTTCCTGGTTGGCCCTTTGGGTTGTGGAGGTCAGACGTCAGTCGCTCTGTGTAAAAACCAGCAACCTCGTCAAATCTCCTTGGTTAGGTAGCGGACCCGGGCTCTGAAGCGTTACTGCTGAGGATGCAACCGGGAATACGCTCGGATGATGATGATGATAGTTTACAAATCGTGATGTCGTCCATTTTCCCTACTCTCTAAACACGCGTAACGCATACAGAGTAAAGCCAAGGGACGGTGACAATAGTCACCGTCCGTTGGCTTTACTTTAGTCACGTATATTTATGAGATCTCTCTCAAATATGAGGAAGATATCATAAATATACGTGCGCAGAAACAAGATACATTACAAATGTATATTTTAATATGTCCCTAGAAACTCGTGTAAGGAGATGAACGCACGATTCCAATATCTGAGGATATATTTTTTATTCGTTTTGTCTTCGGGTATTACGTATAGATAATACTAGCTTTTGCCCGCGGCTTCGCCCGCGTAGGGGTGTAATTTATCAAAATCCTTTCTTAGGGGATGCCTACATCATAGTAGCTTTATGCATGCAAAGTCTCAGCCCGATCGGTTTAAAATTGACAAAGTTTCATACAAACTTTCATCCCCTATTTAATCCCCTTGGGGATAGAATTGATCAAAACCCTTTCTTAGCGGATGCCTACGTCATAACATCTACCTGCATGCCAAATTTCAGCCCGATCCGTCCAGTGGTTTGGGCTGTGCGTTGATAGATCACTATGTCAGTCAGTCAGTCACCTTTGAGTTATATATATTTAGATTTCGTGAACACCATTATCTGGACTGACATGTTACATGTAAATACAGTAGGTTATACATCAAAGGGGGTGGGAAAAGAAAAGTCTTCGCACTGACAACTGTATGTAAAACTGTACTTTTCTAAGAGTAGTATAGTTGTTTTTGTAGCCTGAAGCATAAATACCATTCAAAAGAGTGATCAGCACGGCGAGTATAGGTATTCGGAAGTTGTACGGAAACAGGAAAAAAAATTTAGTTGGCGTTTTTCTCATAGCTAAATCATTTCCCTGGAAATTTTGAACGTAGCAGTTGACAGAACGAGCTGGCGACGTGTTTTGCAAATAAAAAACAAAGAATGGATTGACAAACAATTTTGGTGGCGTCTATTAAACTATATTTTTAACCTACTTCCAAAAAGAAGTCGATCGATTCGTCGAGATCTTTTTTTTATGTATGTTCACCGATTACTCGAAGACGCCTTGACCGATTTGGAAATTTATTTTTGTTTCATGGGGGTGAAAGTCCCATACATTGCGATTTTTTCGTTTTGAACGACGTTATCTTTTACTCTTATTCCGGACTAAAAATCAAAAGAACTTTTAGTTAATAGTTTCCTATAATTTGTATAGATGTCGCACTACATGCTTTCTCATTCTACCGTTTTACGGTATAGTAACCAATAATTTCGATTATGTAGTATCTGGTCCTAGTCACTGGTCAGCTCGTGTATTATAAAGTGCGAGAGACGCTTCTGTTCACAAAAGATGTCCCACTTTAGTCTATCATCTATCATCTCATCCTATTCCTAGTTGCATCCTCAGTTGTAATGCTGTGAAGTCAAGTGTCCACTTTTCGACTTTTTCTTCTCCGCGCTCTGTCTGGAGCATTTTAGGTAAAAGATCATTGGCACGCATATTATCATCATGTAATCCATCCAATAAACATACCTGGTTTTGAAATGGTTCTCGTCTCAGACACAGGACTCGGCGAGATAGGCTCGGCGCCCCTCGAAAGGATTCTCCTGAGCTTCGCGTTGTACTCCTTCTCCCCTTCAGTCCACGGCTGCAGGTCCATGATCCCGTCTGCGTGCACCTCCTTCATGAACGACTCGATTAGCTCTTTGCCTGGCGGACAAAAAAAAATAAAAATAAAAAATTGTCCCCGCTTAGGATTTTTCGCAATAAAAAAAGTTAAGTAAATAGGGCAGCTGTATCCTGAAAAAAAAACGAAATAAAAATAATAAGGCACGTCGAAATGTTTTTTATTACACACAGAAACAGAAAAGAGCCTGGGTTTGAGGGTTCCAAATACAGAAGAAAGAGGGAAAGAAAGATCGCTTTTACTGGTGATGGTAAAAGTATTAATATTTGCTCGGCAAATAAAAAAAACCCCCGACCCCGACCGAAAATGTCAAGAACGCCATCTAGTAACGAATAGCGAAACTATTGATACGATTTGATATCGTATCGGTAGTTCCGCTATTATAGCGCCATCTATATTTTTTTAGGGACGGCCCTGACTTTCAAGCTGTAACCCCCAACAACAGTTGAGGGGTCATCTGAATTTTCCGGGGTCCAGTGCTGCCCCCATTTGAAATAAATCATTTGATAGAAAACGGAAACATCATTTAAAATTTTGTCTTGACCAGGCACTAGATAACCCTAACTATTTTATGAACTACTGTTTATAGTTTAAAGTGAGAACGTGAAGCTTTTCTACGCACATACGCCAAAAGTGGCCGTTTTTCGTAATTGTGCGTAGAAAAGCTTCACGTTCTCACTTTAAACTGTAAACAGTATAGTTCACAAAACAGTTTGAAGGGTTATCTAGTGCCTGGTCAAGACAAAATTTTTAATGCTGTCTCCGTTTCCTAGTCAATTATTTATTTCAAATGGGGGCAACACTGTACCCCAAAAAATTAGGTATCCCCTTAAAATGCAATACAAACAAACAATTTAGTATACAATGTTTGAATTACCCATATTCGCGACAGATTAATATACAATACAATACAAACAAACAATTTTGTATACAATGTTTGAATTACCCATGTGATGTAGCGTCTTCCAGGAATCGAACCTCTGGACGCTGACGTCAACACAACTTAGGAACGAGGGTGAGGTGTCTCCCAGGAATCGAACCTGGGCGGCGCTGTCACAGTCCTAAATCGAGAAAGACCCCTATTACTTACCTAGTATGACAGGGGTTGAGGCATCTATGAGGAACCTTCCTTGGGAGTGATGAACGGAAAACAAGTATACCACCAATTAACAATCATTTATTTACAGTTCTGCAATAGCAACTCTTAAACTAGACTTATATACTAGCACTGGGTTCGCACGTGTTTACTTACAACGGTATGCTTATATTTACATGGATATTTATCTTGAGAGAGTGAGGAGCTTACTCTCGACGCAAATATCTACGGACGCGAGCACGGCGGCAAGCGATACGGAATAACGGACTCAGGGTAGGAACCTGGGATGAAAAGGGTGCACGCGGGCACCGGACGGAAACTCAAACGGAGTTCGCGATAGACCGACCGGGAGGCCTATTCATGGCTTATGTGCAATGGGTTACGTCAGTGGAGGCACCCTGAGGTGCGCGGCCGGGGCGCGCGGGGGGCGCGAGCCGGAAGGGGTGCAGGGTACGCACGCCTTATAACGGGTTTGCGGGACGCAAACAAGCGTTGATCCCGGGGTGCTAACCTTGCGCTCGTAAGGCGCGAGGGGAGCGGGGAGGGGTACAATAGTACACCCGGTAAAACGGGGCGCGCGAGGGCGCGGGGATGAGCGGGGATGCTCACCCTGCAACGGGTACGCCAGACGCGCACAGGCGTCGGCGTGCTACCCCTGCGTGTCGAAGACGCGAGGGGAGGGGAGGGGAGGGGTACAGCAGTACACCCTGTACACGGGGGGGGGGTGAGCGGGGATGCTCACCCTATAACGGTTTCGCGAGACGCGTCGGGGCCGGGACGTTCCACCTCACGGGAGTGAGGGGGGGGAAGTCGCGGGTAGGCTCGGTCGCACAAGGGTGCGCCGGGATAACGGGGCGTGCGGGAGCACGTCGGCGTCGCGACGTCCCTTCGCAAGCGGTTGCGAGGGGGAGCCGCGATGGCCCAAAAGGGACGGAGCGGGGGAAGGAAATGAAGGAACGGGGTGACGTGGAGCGGTAGAAGGTGGTGGTGGTGGTGAAGGATGCTTCGTCTCTGGGGTATCTGACCAAGCCAGCGACGCAGCGGGAGAAGGGAGAGGGAACCTAAACCAGATCTCTGAGGTATCTGACCAAGCCAGCGACGTGGTTAGGTGGGCAGCCTGGGAAAGACTGACCCCCGTATGAGGCTCGATCTCACTTATATAGCCGGCGGCCAGCGGCGGCGGGCGGCGGTCGCGGTGCGGGGGACGGAGGTACAACAGTAACTGCGTATGCGCGAGTATCGCTTATCGCTGTGTGTGTGTTACGGACGGGTCGTGGAATATTCTAGAAGCACGCGTATGTGTGCGGTGACGTCAACTCGGCGCGCCGCATCACACTCTCCTCCCTCTCCCGGAGATTTTTACCTGGGGGAAAAATCGCCGTCTTAGTGACATGTATCTAGATCCTTATAATACCTATGGGCATGTTAGTCTTAGAAACAATGACATTCTGTGCCTAGAAAGGAAATATCTACTTTACAAAACAACTCGTTCCGAGTTCTTGTGATTCTCTACGGAAAACTTAAAAAAAATACTAATGAATAAAATAATTTAATTGTATTTTATCGGTTATCAAACTTATCAACTTTTACTTCCAGCTATCGCAAAAAAGGGGAGAAAGAAGAAAAAAAATGAAAAACAATTATCAATGTAAGCGATTATTATATGTGTAAGTCATAAATTCACTATTGACTAAATGAATAGAACCATACTTAATTTCACACCGCGCCATCTATGTTTGGCCCATGTACCTATGCTTATTCAAACAATTACATTTTACAGGGGAGTGGTTGTTCCCTGCCTACATTATACTCTACTTAAGTACGAAAAAGAAAACTTAAATTTTAAGCACTTATCGTTAACTACCGGTAGCTTAACTTCTAGGAGGTTTATTCTTTTCATTTGACGTATACTTATATCGGTAACAAACTAAAGAAAGAAACAAAATTTCCTTATAATATTACTTAACTCTATTGGTTTATCTTGATTATATGTACTGAAGAGGCATTTCAATCATTAGAAATATTTGTTATCCTAGTATTATATGACACTCATAATAAAAGAGACTTACAGAAAAAAAAAAATTGTCACCTCAGTGCTTATATTTACAACGTTACAGCTATTTACTAATTTCTAGGTAATTTATCAGCTATAGTTACAATAATTAATGGGATTCAGGGTACCTGCCCTTTAATTAATCAGTCTATTTATTGGTCTTTTCGCCTTTTCTGGTCAAGGCAGAAACAAAAAATTTACCAGCCCTTCTGGCAACTAATAACAATGGAAAGGTAATTACAGAAAATAACTCCAAAAAAGAAAATCAACAATAGTAAAATAAATAAAGTGGAATTCTCACTTAATAACTAGTAGTGGTAAATAAGGAAAATTACTGGCCTTGTCTGGGTTCCTTGCACTTGTAGCGCGGCAACCGCACGATGCCTCGTCTGTTCCCTTTGTTCTGCTTCTTGCCGCGTCTTCTTCTTTTCTTTTTCGGTGCGGTGATCTGCGCTGCAGCGCAGAATGCGGTGGTTGCCGGTAGTGGTTCCGTCAGCGGAGGCAGTGGAGTGTCCACCAGTGAAGGCGGTGTGGTGTCCACCCGTGGAGACGGTAGGGTATCCGGTTGATGCGGGTTGTCGGATTGTGTGGATGCAGCGTTCTCATTTGGTGACTCCCCTGGAGTCAATTGCGATGGTAACGGATGCCATAGTGGTGGCAGAAAGTTTCGTGCGAATGGCTGTAAAAGCCACGGAAGTTCGTATTTGGGTCGCTGAATATGGATTTGGGGCGGCGAGTCATGCCGCGGCACTGGAGGCCGAAATGTTTGGTCGCGCGGAGGTTTCGGTGGGATCGTCGTGGCGGAAACTATCGGTATGTCCGGTCCAGGGTTCAACACTATTTTCACTTTCTTGCATGTTCGTACAATTGGGCCTGTTCTTGCTTCACCGCTCGTTGGTGGTCTTCTTGGCCGCGTTGGGCGTCTAAATGTTGGGTCCTCTTGTTCCCATCTTGGGCTCATTGAGGGTCTCGGTTTTAATGTTAGGATAATATCTGCGGCGGTGCCCTGCAGTTCACTCCAAGACATTTTTGCGTGATGATTATAACGATGTTTGACGTAGTATGTCTAGGACGTAGTACGAGTATGTCATGTGGTGGGAATGTGAATTCGGAAAGTGGGTAGTTATTTTTTCATTTTGACATTGTATGTTTTACATTGACCCTCAATTTTATTTTTTTTCTCTCGTGGTGTTGCTAGTCGTAATAATATCGTATTAATTTTGGTTTGTGTATTTTTTTATGTCCTTTACGTGGGTCACGTACATCTTCTTATTGGTCGGATTTTGTAATACGACAATGACCGGTGATTTTTGTTCCAGTACTTTGTAGGGGCCTGCGTATTTAGGGGCCAGTTTGGCGCAAAAATCCTTGTTTGCGTCGGATAACGGGAACTCCTTCCTCAATACCCAATCGTTTATTTTTGGTTTCCATTCTCGTCTGGTTTTGTCGTAATGGTATTTTTGGATGTTGGATGCGATATTTTGGTGTGTGCGTACTAGTTCATATATTTCTTCCAGCTTATTGTGTCCTGTTAAGGCGGGGGTTGGAAAATTGTTGTCGTCGTTAGGTCTTCTTAGTTCTCGGCCGAACATTAGGAATGCTGGTGTGTACTTTGTTGATTCTTGTCGCGATGTGTTAAGCGCGAAGTTCAGTTCTGGTAAGTATTCGTCCCATTTTTTGTGATTGTTTTCTATATACGATGCTATCATGGTTTCCAGTGTTTTGTTTACTCTTTCAGTGGGGTTTCCTTGTGGCGAGTATGGTGCTGTTAGTCTGTGTTGTATCGCGTATTTTTGCAATGTATTTGTGAATTCCTTACTGGTGAACTGTCGGCCGTTGTCGCTAATTAACGTTTTTGGGCATCCGAAGCGTGTAATAATAGATTCTCTGAGTGTTTTTACTATAGTTTTTGCTGTTGCGTTTCTTATTCCTTTTATCTCTGTCCATTTGGTGAATTTATCATGGTATACGATTATCCGTTGGAAACCCTGAGTTGACCTTGGTAATGGGCCTATTAAATCCACTGATATAATTTCCCATGGTTCTGTAGCGTTATTTATGTGCATTACTCCAGATTTTTTTTTGTTGGGAGGGTTTTTGTTTTTGGCAAACTTCGCACCGGTTTACGTATTTCGCTGTGTCACGGAACATTCCTGGCCAGTAGTAGCGTTGGGCTATTCTATTGAGTGTTTTCGCTATACCCAGATGTCCCGCTATTGGTGAGTCGTGATTTTCTGCTAATATTTGTTCAATCATGTGCTTCGGTATGCATAGTTTCCACTCAGATTCGTTTTTCAGTTTTACCCCATAGTTTGGATTGTCACTTTTTTTGTACAGTTTGTCGTCCAGTATCCTGAAGTTTGTGGTACTATTTGGGTTTAGTGTGGTCTCCTCTTTCTTTTTTTTGTACCAATCTGTTCCCTTTATTTCTATGGTGTTAGCGGGGTTTCGGGATAGCTCGTCTGCTATTACGTTCTGTTTGCCGCTTCGGTATGTTATTTCAAAGTCATATTGTTGTAGTTCTAGGGCCCACCTTGCTAATCTTCCCGTTGGTTCTCTCAGTGTGTTCAGCCACTTTAAGGCTTGGTGATCCGTGATTACTTTGAAGTGGTATCCTTCCAAAAATGCCCTCATCTTCTTTATTCCCCAAATGACTGCTAAACATTCCTTTTCTGAAGTTGTATAGTTTTTTTCTGCGGGCTTCAGGGATCGGCTTGCGTACATAATAACTTTTCGTGATCCTTCCTCTTCTTGTGTTAATACTGCTCCTAAACCTATGTCACTGGCATCCGTTTCTAATATGAAGGGCTTGGAGAAATCCGCTCTTGTTAATACGGGTTCTTTGGTCATGATTTCCTTTATTTTGGTAAACGCTTTATCCTGAGCTTCTTCCCACGTGAATTTTTGATCATTTTTTAATAGCTTTACGAGAGGTGCCATCATGTCGGCGCAGTTTGGTATAAATTTTCTGTACCATGATGTCATACCTATTATTCTTCGTAATTCTTTTTGGTTTTTTGGTGGTTTGAGTTGTTCTATTGCCTGAATTTTCTCTTTATCCATTTTAATTCCTTCTCTCGTCACAGTGTGTCCTAGGTATTGTATTTCAGGTTTACAAAATTCGCATTTCTTCTCATTGATCTGCAGTCCTGCTGCCCTTATACGGTTGAAAATTACTTTTAGATGATTTAAGTGTTCTTCGTAGTTCGAGCTGCAGACGATTATATCATCTAGGTATACGTATGCGTTTGGCTCTAGTTCAGGGCCTATGACTTTATCTAGTAGACGTTGGAAAGTTGCACCACTTGAATGTAGACCGAAGGGTAAGACTTTGAAATGGAAGAGACCTCTTCCCGGGACTGTGAATGCGGTGATTTGTTTGCTTTTATCCTCTAATTTCACATTCCAATATCCGTTTTTTAAGTCTAATTTTGAAAAAAATTTTGCCCGTCGTAGTTTCTCTAATGTGTGATCTATTTGTGGGATTGGGTACGCATCCTTCTCAGAGATTTCGTTAATTTTCCTGAAATCGATGCAGAATCTATATTCTCCGTTATCTTTTTTGGCTAAGACTATTGGTGAGCTATACGGGCTGTTTGATTTCTCGATTATTCCTTCCTCTAGCATCTTGTCTACGTGTTCATTTATGACTTCCTGCATTTTGGGATTCCTGGGGTAGTATTTTTGTTTGATGGGTTCTTTGTGTTTGAGTTTGATGACGTGTACAGTTTCTTTGTTACCTTTGGGTGCAGCTCTACATTTTTCGAATTCTTCTTTGATGAAATTTTCAAGTTGTTTATGTTGTAGTTTTGATAGGTTATTTTCATTTATTACTACGGTTTCTTGGGTTCTATTTTGGGGTTTCTTCCACTCAACCGTGAATCCACATCGTTTTAATGCGTCTATCCCTACTATAATGTAGGGTGTAGTCGGTAAAAGGAAGACTTCTTGTGTGATTTTGGTGCCGTTGATCACCATTTCCACTGTTTTACTTTTGTTTATTGACACTTCAGAACCATCCGCCAGAATGACGGTTGTTTTCTTTTTGGTTTTCACTTCTTCTTTTTGTTGTTTGTCACTTCCCCACGCTGTCCTATTTAAATAGGTACACGTTGAACCAGTATCCACCAACGCCTTATGTTCTGACGAATTTATTTTTATTTTTATAAATATTCTGTTGTCGCCTTGTGTGTTCTGTTCTACGGTGCATGCTTCTTTTTTTGTACCTTTACAGCAATTTCTGCTTAGCACACCCATATTTCCACATCCGCTACAAAATATTTGTTTCTGTGCCTTGCATTCTCTTGAAGTATGATTGGGTTTTCCGCAATTCCAACAATGGGTTTTTTCACTGTATTGTGGATTTATCTTTTTGCTCAGCCGTGTTCCGTTGTTTAAACGTGTTTTTTCACCTGTTTTATTGTTATCATTTCCTTGAAGAAATTTTTCTTGATCTACTAGATGGTGATTGTTGTTTTGATACTGTGGTTTCTTGTAATCTTTTACTTTGTTTTCTTCTTCAATTATGTTTTCGAAGTCACCGGTCATTGCAATCAGCTCCCTCATGTTTGTGAAATCTTGCCTCTTCACGTAGTACTTGTATTTGGGACCCATGTTGTTATATATCATTTCTATGGACTCTGATTCGCTCATTTTTCCGTGTCTTCTTATTAATGTCTGCGTTTGAGTGAGGTAATCCGTGAAGCGTTCATTTGGCCACTGTTTTCTGGCTGCTATGCGGCTTAAGAGGTTTGCTTCATAATTTCTGGGAAAGTAGAATAGTTTGAAGTCTTCTTCGAAGTCTTTCCATTTTTTCCAGTATGAACTATTGTTTCTGTGCCACAGCAGCGCTTTTCCTTTCAATAGTTTCGGGACGAATGGTAGTAACTCGTCTTTGCTCTTCGAAATTGTATTTACTTGTTCGTCGACCCTTTCCAGGAATTCCACCGCGTCTCCCGACGTGTCAAAACTAATGTTCCATTTTGTGAATATTTTTTCCATATTTCTTAGATCTTTTGTATTTTCCATCTTAGCAGTTCCGGCTTCTCTGAAGTCTTCCAGCAGTGAATCTTCTTTAATGTTTTCTTCTTCTTCGGAATTATTCTTTTCTTCGGACTCAACTTCTTTGATTATTTGTACTAATTTTTTCCTTAACTCTTCCACAGTTCTATCTGTTGCTGATATTCCTCTCTTTTCGACTTCTTGAATTAATTATTCTTTTTTCAAATTATATACCCAAGATGTCGGCATTTGTATTATTTATATAATTAATTATTTCTTATCTTGACGCGGGATTGGCACTTAAATTTAGTAACGCGGGATAAAAGATATGTGATATTGTACTTTTAACTTTGATTTATTTTAGTAATTTTATTTTTACCGGATACTTTTATTATTTTTTGAAAATGGGTTTATTTCTGCGGAATTGTTTATTTACGCGGGATGACAAAGTCCTAGATAAGGATTTTTTTATATGTTTTTCATTTTTATTGTCCAGGGTTCGAATTATTTAGAGGAGAAAAAATTCGGATGTGTTTATTTGCTATCTGTTTTTAATTTTACTCGAATGCGCGGATTAATTTTATTTTAATTTTCGGGAACGCGGGGTTTTATTTATGTTTATATAACGGATTCGGATCCAGAAAAATCGGAATTATTTATTTATCGCGCGGTGTGGTATATTGCTAACCGCTCAGTGGACTCCTGTAGGATCCTTAGACTTTAACGGATTTGGGTTTCTACTGCGATGCCTTTGCGAAAGAACGACGGGTCCTCATGGATCTCCCGGTAGATCCTTTTAGACTACCCCTAGTGGGTTTTTTTAGTTGGGCGCCAGTGTGATGTAGCGTCTTCCAGGAATCGAACCTCTGGACGCTGACGTCAACACAACTTAGGAACGAGGGTGAGGTGTCTCCCAGGAATCGAACCTGGGCGGCGCTGTCACAGTCCTAAATCGAGAAAGACCCCTATTACTTACCTAGTATGACAGGGGTTGAGGCATCTATGAGGAACCTTCCTTGGGAGTGATGAACGGAAAACAAGTATACCACCAATTAACAATCATTTATTTACAGTTCTGCAATAGCAACTCTTAAACTAGACTTATATACTAGCACTGGGTTCGCACGTGTTTACTTACAACGGTATGCTTATATTTACATGGATATTTATCTTGAGAGAGTGAGGAGCTTACTCTCGACGCAAATATCTACGGACGCGAGCACGGCGGCAAGCGATACGGAATAACGGACCCAGGGTAGGAACCTGGGATGAAAAGGGTGCACGCGGGCACCGGACGGAAACTCAAACGGAGTTCGCGATAGACCGACCGGGAGGCCTATTCATGGCTTATGTGCAATGGGTTACGTCAGTGGAGGCACCCTGAGGTGCGCGGCCGGGGCGCGCGGGGGGCGCGAGCCGGAAGGGGTGCAGGGTACGCACGCCTTATAACGGGTTTGCGGGACGCAAACAAGCGTTGATCCCGGGGTGCTAACCTTGCGCTCGTAAGGCGCGAGGGGAGCGGGGAGGGGTACAATAGTACACCCGGTAAAACGGGGCGCGCGAGGGCGCGGGGATGAGCGGGGATGCTCACCCTGCAACGGGTACGCCAGACGCGCACAGGCGTCGGCGTGCTACCCCTGCGTGTCGAAGACGCGAGGGGAGGGGAGGGGTACAGCAGTACACCCTGTACACGGGGGGGGGGGGGGGGGTGAGCGGGGATGCTCACCCTATAACGGTTTCGCGAGACGCGTCGGGGCCGGGACGTTCCACCTCACGGGAGTGAGGGGGGGGAAGTCGCGGGTAGGCTCGGTCGCACAAGGGTGCGCCGGGATAACGGGGCGTGCGGGAGCACGTCGGCGTCGCGACGTCCCTTCGCAAGCGGTTGCGAGGGGGAGCCGCGATGGCCCAAAAGGGACGGAGCGGGGGAAGGAAATGAAGGAACGGGGTGACGTGGAGCGGTAGAAGGTGGTGGTGGTGGTGAAGGATGCTTCGTCTCTGGCGTATCTGACCAAGCCAGCGACGCAGCGGGAGAAGGGAGAGGGAACCTAAACCAGATCTCTGAGGTATCTGACCAAGCCAGCGACGTGGTTAGGTGGGCAGCCTGGGAAAGACTGACCCCCGTATGTTTTTTTTTTTTTTTTTTTTTTTTTTTTTTTTTTTTTTTTGATATGACAGACATAGGTTGCCTCGGACGGCATTTCCTATTTCACCCGGACAAGGTTTGAGGAGCGGGCCAGAGGCCCGGCTTCCTATATTTTTATACTACTAGCAGCAGCGCAAAGGGCTCCCAAGGGGGAAACCTCGGCTTTGGGCGCGCTAGGGATTATGGCAAATTTTGGGGTGCTGCAACACCCATGTTTTGCCGGAAGGGCCGAGACCCCCGTATGAGGCTCGATCTCACTTATATAGCCGGCGGCCGGCGGCGGCGGGCGGCGGTCGCGGTGCGGGGGACGGAGGTACAACAGTAACTGCGTATGCGCGAGTATCGCTTATCGCTGTGTGTGTGTTACGGACGGGTCGTGGAATATTCTAGAAGCACGCGTATGTGTGCGGTGACGTCAACTCGGCGCGCCGCATCACACTCATATTATGCGGTTTGCGCAATTTGGTCATAAAATTTAATTTCTCTAATCATGTGCATAGCATGGCACCCGAGACAGCGTTTATCGAGCGCCATCCTCTATCACTATCTCGTTCTACGTAATAATAACGAGCGGGATAGCACTGGTCCTTCGCGCGATATAAACTTTATCTGGGTTTATCATCGGTGTCATGCTACTGGGGGACCTTTTAGGCCGATAAAAAAGGGCTATAAAAACTAATAGCCTATTCAGCCGACTGACAGCCTACACCCGAGAGTCGTAAACTTTTAAAGGGTTAAACCTTAATTGGGTACTTTCATGGGACAAAAATTAATTATTTGGTACTATTAAAAAAATAAAAAGTCACAAAATAATGTCATTTGTCGTGAACATATCCACCCAGATTTATTATTGCAGAAAAACTGATATAAAGAGCGCTATTTGACAAAAAGACAACCACGTCAAATTTCCTAGGTTAGTCAGCCGACCCCGGGCTCTGAAGGGTTACTGCTGAGGATGCAAACGGGCATAATCTCGGATGATGATGTCCCCGAAAGGAGTAAGACCACTCACCCTTGGCGATGTTAGCTGCGTACTGTTTCATGGCGATCTTCTCCACGGTGTTCTCCAAGCCGAAGAAGTTCTTCACGTCGAGCAGCGCGCTCTGCTCGAAGCAGGTCCAATTCGTGTTTTCGGGGTGTACCTATGGAGACGAGAAAAGATAAGACATACATTGGAAGGACAGGAAAAAGAACACATACATTATCACGCTTTATCCCTGAAGGGGTAACATATGGAGAAACGGTGGGCGTAAAAGTAAAGAAAGGAAGAAGGAATAAAAGTAGTGATGGTTTACTATCCGCATCGCCTTTTAAGGGTCTACCTGATTTTTTGGGGTCCAGTGCTGCCCCCATTTGAAATGAATCATTTAAAAGGAAACGGAGATATAATTTAAAATTTTGTCATCCAGCGCTTTCCATCTACCTTGGTCAGGTCGTCCCGTATGCTTACCCAACTTTAAAAAGCGGTGCCATGGCCAAGGCTTTCGACCTTTTCTTTACCAAGTATGATTACAATTTCAACAGTGATGAATTCTTAATTCTTGGACAATGACATTTTGGAAATCCTTGAGAGAGGTCTATGTCCAGCAGTGGACGTAATGCGGCTGACATGAACTCAAACTCAAAGTCAATTTATTTGGGTAATTATTTTAGGGCACTATTACTAAGACTCCGCTGTCCGTCACCAGGCTGTATCTCATGAACCGTGATAGCTAGACAGTTGAAATTTTCACAGACGATGTATTTCTGGTGCCGGTATAGCAACAACTACTTCTTTTTGGTTACTCCAAAAGCGGTACGCAAGACGGACGTTACTGCGTGTCCGCGGTTCAATGTCAAGCAACATTGAGCATTAATATATAATGATAAAGCCTAATTTATGTATAATTTTTAGTGCAAAAGTAACAAACTATTTCTAGCTGAACGACTAGAAAATCCTAGAAAGATACGCCACAAGTAACACAGTTCAATCAGGTAAGAAGAGGAAGGTTGATAACACACGGAAGCACAGAAGAAGTACTAGTACTCACGTCCAGAAGTCTTACTTAGAAAAGAAATTCAAAGGAATATCTACTTAATGTGGTTAGAGCTATGGTTTAATTTAGCTCGCGTCAGAACTCCTCTCCTCTTCGTTTAGATACCTAGACATACATTACAAGCCAATTTCATTCTTATTACTCTGGACAAACGATTCATGTTGCTGATTTTCCCCTTCGAAGTGGTCGCCGCGCGCATAGTAATAATGTAGGTATATTTTCGATACCTAAACGGGGAGTGACACAGGCCTGACGGAAGGCACAAAATCCTAATAAAATAATAACAAAGAAGGTCGACGCAGTGATAACATGAATAAATTTATATTGCTGAACAAACAACCTTACGATATTACATTTTGCATTTGCTTGCCCGATGTAGGGTTGCCATCCGTCCGGGTTTCCCCGGATTTGTCCTAGTTTAGAGCGCATCCGGGGAGCGTCCGGGTGATGTTTCATTTGTAGTCCGGCCTTTTTTTTCTTTTGATTGACATACACAGGCTGCCTCCGATGGCATTGTAGAAAATGCCATCGGGGGCAGCCTGTGTATTCGTCCATGGTTAAATATTTAATTAAAGTTATTATGTATTGAGTTAAAAGAGTTATGCATCTCAAAAATTGTAATTGAATACTAAAATAGTACCAGTACTTTAAAAATATTTGTTCAATAAAATAATTGAATTTTGTTAGGTTTAACATTTAAATAAGGTTTTGTTTTCAGATCAGAACAGAGTACATCAATAATTTGTGTTTCATTTTAAAATTAAAACAATTATAACTGGTTATTAAAACAATTTGTAACAAACTGTAATAAGATTCAGTTTTGTTAGGTTCATTTAAAATTATGCTAAAAGATTACTTAATTGAATTTTAACGTCTGAAAATAAATAAAATGGTGATTTATGATGACATTTCAACTGTTTTTAATTTCACTATGTTTAAAAAAACCTGTTGACATGTCCGGGTTCTGGGTTCTAAAATCCTGGGTTTTCACGCGTCTTTTTCTGGTTGCCATGTTATAGAGATGGCAACCCTAGATAAATGTGATGTTATCTGTACCCGATTATAATGTATTTATTCATAACCTTCTCCAAAATAGAGAGCACACACATCCGTAAGCATGCTGTCTACGAGTCGGACTCGTGAAAGAAGAATTCCGTACCTCCATACAATGTTTAAAATTTTTTAAAGCGGCAGTAATACATTATTGGGTAAATTTTACTGGGTCAAAATAAATTATTTTGTACTGATAACAAAATAAAACGTCGCAAAATTATGCCACTTGTCTTTGACATTTCCATTTTGACGTGATTTTAGATTTATTATTGCAGAAAAACTGATGATAAGAGCGTAATTTGACTCCAAAAAACTATGACGTCACCTGCCTGTATTTCATACAAATCCCAAAAATAATATCTGTTTTGACGTTTAGGATCTGATTTGACTTGTTGGAAAATAGTGGATTGGTGAAAAATTCAAGAATGCCATTGTAAAGATCGAGTAAAAAACCTAAAAAGAAGCACGTTTCTTTCATGACGACCTCTTTTAATTTTTAAGTGTCTAGCTAGTACGGTTCAAGAGATAGAGCCCTGTGACAGACGGACGGACAGACAGACAGCGGAGTCTCAGTAATAAGATCCCGTTGGCACCTTCATGGTACGGAACCCTAAAAAGCTAGATTACATTTGTCTAGAACAGTCTATAGCAAGTCACTGGAAAGAATTGGACCACAGCGGTCAGGGACGGGGGGTTACTCCATAAAGTAATACGATGTTCGTCCGATAGTGACGTCTTATTTATATGTCAAACCAACTTAGATTTTATCATCATCGGCGGAAGCGGAAGACCAGGGGGTTACTCCATAAAATAATACGTTAATCATACGATTATATGTCAAATATATATCTATGTCAAACCAAATTAGACTTTATCATCATTCACATTATGGTTCGATGTAGCTAGACACTGAAACGCGGATACGCAGTAACGTCCGTCTTTCGTTCCGCTTTTGAAGTAATCCCCCAGCGTCGTGGCTCGTACCGTACCACGGTCCACGACACATGCTGAGCGAAGGCCGTTTTGGAGCATGCTTATGTACTCGTAATTAAATTGATGTATCAAATCAAATTGTAATTTATCTTTTGACATTTCTAAATATACATTGTAATTATATTGTAATAAGTAGTAAAACTTACTGAGAATAATTGTGCATGTGTAGT
Organism: Acrobasis suavella; assembly: GCA_943193695.1. Taxonomy (NCBI): domain Eukaryota; kingdom Metazoa; phylum Arthropoda; class Insecta; order Lepidoptera; family Pyralidae; genus Acrobasis; species Acrobasis suavella. The sequence goes on along the minus strand of OW971937.1, from coordinate 1,273,558 downwards.
AATGCCCTGTATGAATATTATAAATTTATAAATAACTAGTTAATTTTCAGCAGCCCATTTTCTGACCATATTTGCATTCCATTCTTAAGGTAAAAGCACACTGCATGACTTTATCTACTGATGGAATATTTTTTTGTAAATGATGTGTTTTATTGCAAATAAATATATCTTTATCTTTATTTATCTTTAAAGAAGTACTCGTATGTTCAGCCAAATAAACAATTTTTCTTTCCATATATTAATGGTCAATGTTGCTTGAAATTGAAACGCGGATACGCAATAACGTCCTTCTTGCGTACGGCTTTTGGAGTAACCCCCCTGAACAGCTCGGCGCAGGCAAAGGGAGGCTTGTACCCAGAAGTGGGTTCGAAAGCTGATAATGAGAACAGTCCAGGGTAAGGTCGTCCAAAGCGACGGAAATTGTCGGAACGATTTTCATAAGAAATGTAATTTTCGCGAGCAAAATGTGATTGTAAGTAGAGGACGGCTGAAGGTGTTGAAGGCTGCCGGTAAATCAGATTCCGAGTTTAGCTTACGGTCAAAGGTTATGGAAACTTGGAATATTTCGTAAAGTTTAGGATTACTTTACGAAAATGTGATAAAAAGTAGTTCTGGCCAAGTTTGGGCATGTATATAGAAGTTTCCGAAAAAAACTCCTTTCTGGATGAGATACCCCAGTGATACTTGTAGCAGCGTTAAAATCTACTGGATAGTTTAAGAATAGACAGACTATAACGCAAAAAGTTTGAAGACCACCATGGCGTAGTGGTCACCATGCTAGTCCGCCACCTAGAGGTCCCGGGTTCGATCCCCGGTCAGGGCAAGTTGGAAAAAGGCCTTTTTCAAATTGTCTTGGGTCTTGGATGTTTATCTATACATGTATTTGCTATAAAATATAGTATCGTTGAATTAGTATCCCATAACACAAGTCTCGAACTTACTTTGGGGCTAGCTCAATCAGTGTAATTTGTCCCTATATGTTTAAAAAAAATGTGAGATTGCTTCTCAAAAGGTTTCATGTCCCAAGAATGATATACCTACCTAAACAATAAAGTTAAATATTATATAGGTATAATATAGGAATTTATAATTGATGAGTCGTATTGTATATTAATTTTAAAAAAAAAAACGATTTTCAAAAGGGGGAAGGTTATCAATTCGTTATGATTTTTTAATGTCTTTTTTATTATTGTTTACCGATTATTCGAATACGCCTGTATCGATTTGGAAAATCCTTTTTTTTATATTATAGTACTCTATGTTTTGTTTGAAAGGGCGTAATTGTCCGGTGGTCCCATAAAATTTTCATTAAAATCGGTTGTGTGGTTTGGGGGTGAAGTCGGTTTTTAGTTTTGTAAAATTATTATACAATCTTTCTTTTCTAATAAAATCGAAACGAATCGGTAGTACCGTAGTACCACAATACTACCTTAAAATAACGTGAACAAAAACAGTAAAAATACAAGTATTTGTAAAATGGTCTTTAACATTCCGTTCATACAACTCATTTTAAATTTTTATTCATTAAAAGCAACTATTTTGCATGCAATCAGTGTAATCGTTTTCTGATAATCATAGGACTGCATTGTCTGCCTGATTGTTAGATGTGTCAGGGTCATAAGGGATACATGGACATTAAAGTAATTAGGATAGCAAAAAATTATAGTGAAAAAGAATGACGAGGTAAAATCAGTGAATTTGTTTATAATCCAAGCTTGCTTTATACGTGTTTTAAATTAAGTTTGTCGCAATACCCCACCCGATGCGAAGGCGTATTGCTTCCATAGTTAAAAGAGCCATAGCCCGGGGCATAAAATAGGCGCGCAAAAAAATTATGATAATCAGTAACCACCACCGATAAGACAAGTAATTCAGTACTTCTAATTTATAACCTTTGATCCACACACAGCTTTCATCTTGAAATTCCATTCCAAGTCTTGGCATGTCAAAAGGTTTGAGTAAAAGAAAGAGAAATCCCTTGAGAATAACTAAAACTTCTAACAGACGTTCCGATAAGGTTGAATCCAACGAAATCGAGGCCGACGTGGAAACCATCCGACATTGCTACTGACGTTCCGATGGTTGACGTCATGCCGCCCTGTCTTTCCTTCGTCAGCAGTGTTGTGTATGCATACTGAGAGGCATTGGTCGGAATCGGAACGTAGCTTCCAGATGTACCAATTTGGTTGGACGGTTGGCTTATCGGATGCGTCGGTGATCCGACCGCGTCCAACCCGTATTAATAATAATTATGTCGGACCGACCGCACTATAGAATAGACTATCAGATTTGGTCGTTGTCGGGTGGTTGGTTCCAACGAAATCGGATCGTCTGTTAGTAGTATAAGAAGGAAAGTGGTCCTATTTATTTCCGAGGAATAATATAGTCATCGCAAAATAATTAATATAAGTATTTATCACATACAAGACGGAATCTCCTAGGGTCCCGCGCAATATGCGTCCCCGTCCTCCGTCCCGGCATCTCTCCCCCGTTCTCGCCTTGTCGAGGGCGGACACACAAACATTGCTGTAGGTGGGCACATGTGTAGTGTAGTAGGCATAAATGAAACTCCGCTTCCATAAAGGTCATAACTGTGTCTACGCTTAAGTACAAATTTTTACATTATACCTACTAACTTAGATTCATTTGTAGTACAACTATGTTGCCGATATAGTATAAAACCTTGTTAACCTGGCATGCGGCAAATTACCTTAGTATTATCGTAATAAGACCAATTAAACGTTTTTATGGCAATACTAGGACTTCAGCGCCCATTATGGAGTCGTAATGGCTTCTCGGCTTCAATGAAATTACCAGTTTCCTCAACTTATTTATGTGCTGTAGTAATTCCATTCAAATCTTCGCAACCACTCCGGTTACGCCTTTTCGCGTGAAACACTAATAGCAAGCCAAAGGCGGCTATACACAATATATAACAAAAACCCTGTCAATGAACAAGTTTTCTTATGGGACTAATCTCGTAGTGTCTAATATGTATTGTTATTTATATTTCTACCAAACAAACATGTTTTCCTTCTTTCTTTCTTTCCGATACAACTGGCGTTTGTTAATTAAGTATGAACTTGGAAATAACCCAGAAGATCCTGTCACGTTTGTGTAGAACCGACCGGCAATTTGTTATCATTACACCAGTAATCTACATAATTCACAAACGGCGGGCGACAGCGGCGTATTTCACAAGATGTAGAGTTCCGGGTGTATTTTTATATTTGCCATCCCACATTTTGATGAAATTACATAACAAGATTTTCAGGCTGTTTTGGTTTGCTAATAATTTACAGAAACAGATTCACTATCCCAAAGCTTTCTCTTACCGGGGTGACAGAGATACAGGTACGGTACGGCACTTCATAGAAGCGGAGTATCATTTATGCCCACGACTACTACAAACGAAACTATATATCTGTGCACAAGTCTATGTGTGTGTTCGCCCCCAACACACTCGACAAGGCGAGACCGGGGAAAGGTGCGAGGACGGGGAACGCAGACGCATATTGCGCCCCTAGGAGTTTTCGTTCTGAATGTGATACTTTTATTAATTCTATGACAGAGAAGTAATTTGTAATTGTGTTTGATTTTTGTCATACGTCACGGCGCCCCCCTTTATAAACGGTTTGAAGTTATATTACAACGTGCGGTTTTTGGTTTTGCTGATGTACATCTTTATTTAGAACATAAAACTGACGCCTGCCTGCCATTGCCACATTAGGAGGGTTACATACGCGTTTCGACTCTAGGGATTGGATCTCATTTGTCAGCACGGAGCAGAGAAAGAGAGCGCAGAATGCTATCGCACGGCCGGTGCGATAGCGTTTCGTCGCTCTCTCTCGCTCTGGCAAATAACGGTTCTGAGCGGCAGAAAAGATAGCAGCATAGAAAAGTGCTGACAAATGAGATCCAACCCTAAATAAATCTGTTCACACCCTATTTAAATTTAAGAATCTCAAGAACCGCCCCTCCACTCCCTTCCACACAGAACCGCGTCCTTTTGCCTAGGAAACAAATACGCCCCAAAGACATCACTGTGTGTGACGTGAGCACAGTTTGTACATGTGATATTAAATTCAAATTACCCAAACATCTGCGTTTGTTAGTGAAACATATGAATGGATGATATTAATACTTCTCGAATCAGAGTTTTACTTGATTAATATCATGTGTTATTCATGTATATTGAGTTATTTATAAATCCGAATATAAAAATACTTGTGAGTGATTCAATCGCAATCGAGGTTTTGAGTTTCACCCAATCTATACTGTTGATAGTTTTCTTTTTTATCTTAATATCTAAGCACAAACTCAAACGTTTATTTCGGGCAGGTTTTATGGAAATTTACATGACGGAAGTAAAAAAAAAAATAATCATTGAACTATTCTATAACCCAAACAGAGTTAATATTAATATTAGTAACGTGAGATTAATTCATTACGAACAGTGAAGATGTCTGCTGTGCAGAGTTGTACTCGAGGATTTCGAATATATAACAGCAGTAGGTAACAAATAGGTAATTAACAATGTCTATTGATATTTTACATAGTGCAATGTTCTCTTTTTCCTTCTAGCAGTTCTAGCTAATCAACACTTTGACAAGTCGCAACCTTCCATAATATTATGCATACACATGTAACTGCTCGCTCGCATAGACATGTTATTTGCGCTGAGTGGTTGTGGAGATTGCTTCACTTCCTATCGTAACATTGCATAAGAACTGCCAGTATTATAATTTACCACGAGAAATCTTGTTTTATACTGCTTGCTGTTAAATTGTGAGCCAAATCCAACCAAAAGATACTTTTTCCTAAAGTAAAATTCAAATATTTGCTATCCAGTGCGGATTCTTAATGACAAAAAGAGATATTTACTATAGAGTAGAAGTAGATGCCAGGGCTTAAAGGAGAACTTTAATCTGGAATCTTGATTATAAAAAAATTAACAGAATAATACAGGGAATGAAGACTTATCCGCCGACAAGACCCAAGCTGTTAACTCATTTCACGACTATATGTGAAGAATATGACGCAGAGACCTGGTCTCTGACAGAGGGTCCAAAGTCCAGAATCAAGGTAAGGAACGCAGCATAATAGGGGTACGAACAGTGGATAGGGTACGTGATGGTGATCTGCGTTCTAGAACTGAAGCTGTTGATGTTGGCGTCAAGACGGCCAGGGCATGTGTGCCGCATGCATCCGGATAGATGGGCCAGGAAGGCAACCTTGTGGGTGCCAGAAGGGCGTAGAGGCAGACCACGGAGAAGATGGCGCGATGACATCAGCAGTTTGGCAGCAGGCTGCTATGGACAGGGATCTGTGGAAGAAAGAAGGGGAGGCCTTTCCCCAGCAGTGGGACACCCCAACAGGCTAGAATTAAAAATGTACAGAGTGTCCCAATCCGTGTCCAAAAGACGAAACCTAAACTGTAAGGTCCGTAAAGATTATAAAACTATATTTAGTCTACTAAAATATTATCAAAAACTGTAAAGCATTCTAATAAGCAAGCATAAACGAATTCCCGACGAGATTCCATCAAGAACATCCCGAGAATTCACTTAGCACAAACATTTTCACTGAGGAATTTGCACTGGAATCAAGTTTGAAAGCTTTGAAAAATGCACTTCAGTAATACTAACAAGTACAAAAGCTCTGAGATTTTGTTCGTCTTCAATTCAAGTTGAGTGTTGAAGCTGCGCTGTTGAACTTTGAACTGATCGAAAGTTTTCATGACTAAAAGCTTGCACTAAAGAGATTCCACTTAACCGTACTATATTCCTTTGAGTTAACGTTCTATTCAAACGAACACTGGAAATTTATAAACACTGGTCGGAGTTGAGTCTTAAATTAAAACAAAAAATATTAAGATAAATATATGCGTACGAGTACCTGCATGTACAGAATGTTAGTAAATTTAGAGTCAACACATACTTGATTGGGCGACAGAGACAATTAATATGAATAATTATTTTTTTTACTAAAAATAACCTACTTTATTTTTTTCATGAGTTTCTTCCATATCTCCAAAGTTGTTCATCATATCTTCATCAAAATAATGTGGGAGCAAGTTGGTAGTAAAGGCTTTCGAATACAAAAAAAGAATCATCAAAATCGGTCCACGGTTGATGAAGATAATCGTGTAACAGACATACAAAAAAACATACAGTCGAATTGATACCCTCCTCCTTTTTTGAAGTCGGTTAAAAATATAGGACAGCTCATTACTACATTATCTAAACAAAACAAAATAAAAAAGATTTTTTTTCAAACAAAAGTGTTCAGCTGATCGGATTTAACAAAAATTTTGAATGTTTTTCCTGTATTGGTCAAAAAGAAAGTCTTTTTATGATAAAGATGTTACATATGTATCTACTGAAAATCCACACCCAGTATTTTATACTAATATATACGAGTAATATATCAGACATAAAAAGTAATAAACAATTTGTCGGCGCATCAGACATGGGAAGCAATTAAAACTTGTTAGCTTTGCCATGCTGACACAGGCAGTATATGAAATGAACATTAATCGACTCGGCTTGCGTGAGACAACCTTATTTATATTCAGGCCTTTGTTTGCGGAAGTTCCTTCTCCAAATACCTATACAACTGAATACTGTTCAGAAGCTAGATACTGTATTACACTGACCACTCAGACTTCCTTCTATAATCCGCTAGATGGTGTTGTAGACGACGTTTTCACCTTTTAGTAATTTTGTTAAATTTAATTACTTGCTTCTAACTAAGGAAGATCAATAATTAAACAAAAGAAGATTCTTATACTTAAGTACAAGTTTCTTTAAAAATCGATAAAAAAAATGTTTCCGCCCGGGATCGAACCGGGGGCCTTCTGCGTGTTAGGCAGATGTGATAACCGCTACACCACGGAAACTATGTAAACAGTAGTCGAAATTACGCATTAGTAAAATCGATTACACCGGTTTGTATTTTCAATATTTATGACACAATAAAACGCTTGATAAGATAAACCACCTGATATAACAAGATTAATTAGTATACAAAGCACCTATTGTTATAATCTATAATTGAGATTAAACCACGTTCAGCAAAATGGAGGGTTCTCATTGATGAACACAGGAATTAGAAACAGAATAGATCGTAAACCCAACGCCTGTTTTACCATTTGTTACAAAATGCCTTTTAAAAGACTTATACGATCACGGGAGTAAAAGCAACGTGCATATTTTAAGTTTATTTTCGATGGCAGAGCAGAATACAAAATTTTGCATTTTGCATTCTCCTGTTGCATTATTTTTTTATGTACCTAAAGGGCAAAAACGCCCTATTACTAAAGACTCCGATGTCTGTCCGTGTGTCTGTCACCAGGCTGAAACTGTTGAACCGTGATAGCTAGACAGTTGAAATTTTCGCAGATGATGTATTTCTGTTGCCGCTACAACAACAAATACTAAAAACAGAAAAAAAAAATTCAAGTGGGGCTCTCATACAAGAAACGTGATTTTTTATAGATAACGGTACGGAACCCTTTGTGCGCGAGTCCAACTCGCACTTGCCCAGTTATTTTTGTATAACATGACGTGTACCACTGCTGTGCAAAGGCCTAGCTTTATTCGATTCTATCTTGTGTTTACTCATCCAGCCCTTATTTAAATTTATCAAATTCGGCATTTAGAGAAGAAAGATTTATCCATGAGGCACTAGCCTAATGGATAAATCTTTCTTCTCTAAAGTCCCAAACGCACAATGGGTTCCGTAGCGTTATCTATAAAAAATCACGTTTTTTTTGTATGGGAGCCCCATTTAAACATTATTTTTATCTTTTTAGTATCTGTTGTTACAGCGGCAACAGAAATATATCATATGTAAAAATTTCAACTGTCTAGCTATTACGGTTTATGAGATACAGCCTGGTGACAGACAGACAGACGGACAGCGGAGTCTGAGTAATTGGGTCCTGTTTTTACCCTTTGGGTACGGAACCCTGATGAACGCTCGAATATAATTTAGAATGAAATAGTAGTTTGGTTGTATACTTACATAGTATTTACATTTCTCCAGCACGGAGACCCTGGAGGAGAAGGTGTCGTTGGTGGCCTCGATCTCCAGGACTCTGTTCTTGAGGTCCAGGTGGTTCTTCTGTATGAAGTATATGTAGTCCACGCCGATCATCTGAAACAGATGTATCATTAGGTATCATTAGTTTTATTTAATACTAGCTTTTGCCCGCGGCTTCGCTCGCGTAGGGGTGTAATTTATCAAAATCCTTTCTTAGGGGATGCCTAGATCATAGTAGCTTTATGCATACAAAGTCTCAGCCCGATCGGTTTAAAATTGACAAAGTTTCATACAAAGTTTCATCCCCTATTTTATCCCCTTGGGAGTAGAATTGATCAAAATCCTTTCTTAGCGGATGCCTACGTCATAACATCTACCTGCATGCCAAATTTCAGCCCGATCCGTCCAGTGGTTTGGGCTGTGCGTTGATAGATCACTATGTCAGTCAGTCAGTCACCTTTGAGTTATATAAATTTAGATTTTTTTTAAAACTAAAACCGATTTCATTCCCAGAATACAAAACCGATTTTAATAAAAAAAAATATGGGGCTACCTGACAAGTATACCCTTTCAAACAAAAAAAGAAATTTTCTATATCGGTCCAGGCGTCTTTGAATAATCGGTGAACATACATAAAATAATTGGCCAAGTGTGTGCCGGGCCACGCGCTGTGTAGGGTTCCGCAGTTACGAATGCCACCATTGAGTTCATGCCACTAAAAAATGTCTAAAAACTAATTTTCTATTGAATTTGTATGAATTTTTCCTTTTCCGAGTACATTACAAAAGTTGATCGCCTACTACTTTATAATTTGTAAACCCTACTTAGCTATGATGCTTTTCCTTTAAATTTTGTTATACATACTATAGCTGTGATTCTTTTCACGTGTCCAAATAATGTTTGGCAGATAGAGGGGGGACACTTGACTCTAACAAAAAAACATCACTTTAAAACCAAATATTTCAGAAGCGGATCTCTAAGTCGAAAAACGGTGTTCAGAAGCTCATAATATTTTTAAAAGACCTACTCAAGGATACCTTACATGATTGGTTATTCGAGAAAAAAAAATATACTATTCACTTTACTCTGAGCTACGCTAAAACATTTTACAACTTTTTCCCCATAATTAATATACATACCCATGTCAAATCACAGCTTTCTAGTACTTATAGTCGTTCGGCCAAACCGCGGACGAACAGACAGACAGACATGACGAAACTTGTTTACTACGGAACCTTATAAAAGGTCGCGACGAATAACCTCCACCTTTTTGAAAGTCGGTTAAAAAATGAACTTAATTTAAACAATTATTTACCTTATATGAGTACATTCTCTTACATTGGAAAAACTGAAATATTCGTAAAACTTGGTTAGACGAAGTGGTAGCTAAGGTGGCGCCCTCATCTATACTATAATATACTATATACTATAATAAAAGAGTAAAAAAAAATGTGTCTGTACATTGAAAATTTTTCAAAAAAAAATATTTGGGGCGATGGAGATATAGTAATAGAGTAAGAAAATAAAAAAAAATGTCTGTCTGTTTGTCTGTTTGTCTGTTTGTACACGCTAATCTCCGGAAATACTGGACGGATTCGAATGAAACTTTTTTTGTTATATAGCTGTGAAGCCTGGGCAACATATAGGCTATAATTGATTTTGGAAAATGGAACACATGATGCAGAACTATAATGGTCCAGCTAAACTATAAGAAATATTAAAATGCCGCCTTAGCAAAAGTTGTTAAGTCTGATGAGAACTGGCCAAGCGCGAGTCGGACGCGCGCGAATGGTTCCGTACCATAATCTATGTAAAATCACGTTTGTAGTATGGGAGCCCCCCATAAATACTTATTTTATTCGATTTTTAGGGTTCCATAGGGTAAGGTAGAAACGGGACCCTATTACTTAGACCTTCCGACTGTTTGTCTGTCTGTTTGTCACCAGGCTGTATCTCATGAACCATTATAGCTAGACAGTTGAAATTTTTATAGATGATGTTTTTTTGTTGCCGCTGAACAAAAACATACTAAATCTATCTATCTATACTATAATAAAAGAGTAAAAAAAATGTGTCTGTACGTAGAAAATTTTTCCAAAAAAAAGTTGTTTCGTCCGAAGAAAAACTTATAAGTTCAGTATTTGCGGACCTTCAGAGCATAACACACCAGAAAAATTCTTGGTTATGTGAACGCGCCATATTGACAACAAAAAATTAAAAATCAATTAATAAAGAACTTATGACGCAAATTATTGTTGATTTCTTGGATAGTTTTGTTGACGACGCCACCAATTATCCAGTTGAGTTTCGTAATTCACTTGCAGCAAATGGACTCTCGGCTCACAAAATACGTCTTAATGTCAAAGGGCCAATAAATCTGATGCGAAATTTGACTCCGCCGAAACTGTGTAACGGAACCCAACTTAGTGTCTCAGCACTGTATGCCGAAGTTCAGCGGCTGAATTTCAGCCAATGCCTGCAATGTTATTTTCATTACTAGCAACACATAATGCCGAACTTCCGATGCTTTTGCCTGAATCGGACCCGTACCCGCCGACGCCTCACCCGCTGCCGCCGCCGCCGCCGCTTCCGCTCCCGCTCCTGCTCCCGCTCCCGTACCCGCTCCCGCTCCCGCTCCCGCTTCCGCTTCCGCATCCGCTCCCGCTCCCTCTACCGCTCCCGCCACCGCTCCCGCCGCCGCCGCCACCGCCGCTTCCGCCGCCGCCGCCTCTTCCGCCGACGCCTCCGCCTCCGCCGCCGCCGCCGCCGCCGCCGCCACCGCCGCCGCTGCCGCTCCCGCTCCTGCTCCCGCTCCCGCTCCCGCTCCTGCCGCCACTACCGCCATCGCTCCTGCCGCCGTCGCAGCCGCCGCTGCCGCCGCCGCCGCCGCCGCCGCTGCCGCCGCCGCCGCTGCCGCCGCCGCCGCTGCTGCCGCCGCCGCCGCCACTGCCGCCGCCGCTACCGCCGACGCCGCCGCCGCCGCCGCCACTGCCGCCGCCGCTTCCGCCGACGCCGCCGCCGCTGCCACTGCCGCCGAAGCCTTTGCCGCCGCCGCCACTGCCGACGCCTCCGCCGCCGCCGCCGCCGCTGCCACTCCCGCTGCCGCTTCCGCTCCCGCTCGCGCTTATGCTCCCGTTTCCGCTTTCACTCCCGTTCCCTCTTCCACTTCCATTCCCTCTTCCGCTCCCGTTTCCGTTCGCCGCAGACGCGCCAAAGAGTTTAGAGTTTCTGTCGCTTTTCAAGTGCCAAAGTTGTAGTAAATTAAAGAGGCCGTCGATTTTTTCAGTTTTATTTTTTACAATAGTCTTAGCGGGCTTGAATTTCTGTGCATAAGCTTTACTCTTTGAAATTTCTAGTTATCGCCCCCAGCCTTTGCCCACCCCGGGCGAAGGCGTTTTTGCCATAAGACAAACAAAATACACCACTGATTTATTGGAACAACAGGGAATTTATCCCACAAACTGTAATTAGAAGTCTGCCTCTATGGAAAAGCGTGCAACAAAAATAACTTATAAGCTTGGTATTTGATATTATCCCTAAATCTTTTATTTTTTCTTTAATTACAAATAATTCTGACAGATGTCTCCCCTCTCTTTTTTCCTTTTCGCACCCTGAATGGAAAGGCGCGCCCGTAAAAATTAAATTGCGAAGAAGGTAAGCAGAAAAAGAACGACGAAAATTTTATTTTTCAGGCAAATTAAAAATCCCCCGAATTTCAAGCACGCCATCTAGTGATGAGTAGCGGAATTACATATTCCAATTGACATCCGTAGAGCCATCTATTATTTGCTAAACAAATAAGAAAAATTAAAAAACCCCGACTTTCAAGTAAAACACCTAATAACTTTTAAATGGATAAACTGATTTTTTTCAAACATAGCTAAGAACCACCGCAAGGGAACTAGCTTTAACGTTGAAAAAACTTGAGAGGTGTCAAGGAACACCCGGATGGAACGAAGTAAAATATAAATAGGTCTCAATTACATTCAAACTCTTTTCTGCGTTCTAAAATCAAGGTTTTATTATCTTCATAAATTTGAATGAACAAAAAGTGTCGTTACAACTTTTGGTCTTAATTTTTTCCGGCTAGCTCCCTTTCGCAACGCGCGATAAGGAACTACGTTCCAAAAACTGCATCGAATTTGGTCCATCCGTACAAGTACTATGCCACAGACAGACAGACAATCCGACAGAACTTATAACACCCCTCCTTTTTTGTCAGGGGTTAAAAAACGTAGACCAATGGAACGAAAGTGCGGACAAGTCACAAATGTTACAATGTGTTCCGAAAGAACTGAAGTTCCTCCTTCCTTTAGAATCCACTGGGGGACATTAGTAGTATGAATAGACATACGAATAAAGTCAATTTACTGACCCATGCATCCCTAACACGGAAGTTTCACGAATTTTGTGATGCCCAAAAGGTAGAGGATCCATCCTAACCATACTACCGAACGTTTGCAGGAGATGTTAGTGATCCCGAGGACTATAGGCTTTTAGCCTTTTTTTGAAGCCTAGACTACTAATAAACGGGTCTTGACAGGGTCCTTTAGGCTAGGGCTGTTGTAGGCCGAGCCTAAAGGATTATCAGTCTTTATATGTTTTTGGTTCGATGTTGTTTTGGCGATATTTAAGTAAAATATAAATTTTCTTTTCTTTTTCGAATATTAATTAAAAATAAAATAAATCCATTATTCATAATTATTACTCAGGCTTACTCTTACTCAGGCTGATAAAAAAAATGGTTTTAGCCTAAACATAAGCCTATTACTCTAAAAAACCTACAGTCACAAGAAAGGCTTTCTTGGCTCATAGACTTTTAAAATTGACATAGCCCTAAAAAAGGACCGCTAGGCTTAAATTTTGGACAAAAGGCCTATAGTCCTCGGGAACACTAGGATAATATGTAGTTAGAATATAGACAATGTATTTGTAATTTTTGTGTGTCTATTATGGTGCAATAAAGTTGATTTGTATTGTATTGATTTGTATGTACCATCTATTCATCTTTCAAACCGTACAGATATCCTTCATCAGACCTTTACAAATTTTGTGAGGTACTAACGGTCCGGCAGCTCTTTTTCCTTGCGAGAATAATGCAACATTCAAGACTGCCTTTCCTTCCGCAGCTTCTTACTAGAGGTAACAGGATTATTAACCTTACTATTCCGTCATTTAACACCGAGTTTATAAAGAAGTTGTTCTGCTTTCTTGGCCCTCTTCTCTACAAGGAAATAAACTACAAAGTGCTTATATTTCCACTGAATACATATGATTGCAAAAAGATTGTAAGTGAGTGGTTACAAAAAATGACATACGAGGAGACCGAACGATTGATGGAAACTGTGCGCTGACTAACTTTATTTTTATTATTATTTATATCTATATTTTTTTTTATTCTCGGTTTTCGTCAGACCGGTACACTGATACTACGAGCCTAAGCCAAGTATGTATCAGGCAGGGATTCTACGCTGTCATCAGGCAAGGTAATAGTCTGATTTATATTTTCAGGACATGTGTTGAGATTTATAATATTGTCAGGATTGTCTGTACCTGGTGTGTTTAGGTTAGAGAGCGCGGTATTATTTTGTTTATACTTTCAATATGATGCGTTATAAGTAAAACATATTTTGGTTAAGAATTTAATTTATTTGTTGTTGTTTAGAGGAAAACCTAGTGTTTTTTTTTGTTATTGTGAATTTATTTTGTTAAAGTAAGCGAGTCCTGGTGACCCGTAATTACAGGTTCTTCGGAAACCTAGCATGGGCACCAGTCCTCCAAAAACATTTAAGTTAGTACCTGTGTATATTAGTTGAATAAGCTTTTATTTCTTGTGTATTTTGTATAAAACTGTAATGTAATGTAATGGAGGAAAATAAATACATTTTATTATTATTATAATTATATTACTTTGGAGTAAGCTCTATTTGTGTGGTTCCCTTATAATGATAAATAAACTGTTTCCATTGACTCGATAACAAAGAGTATACTTGCCCGCGTAACACGGTTAGCTAAGTATACCCCGATTAGCGCATTTACATAATTCAGTCAACCACTATAACCCTTATATAACTTGGAACTGGAAGCCAGAACCAGTAGTGGAACTGCTACCGCGCTGATTAGCGGGAACTTGTACTAAACTAAAGGCCCATTTAGACGGTGCAGGTGTCATGCCTGTTGCTATTATTGAAGCAATTGATGACTTGCATAGCCTAAAGTAAACGTCAAATATACAAAAAAGCGGCCAAGTGCGAGTCTGACTCGCCTATGAAGGGTTCCGTAGCAGCAAGTAACATAATTAAATGTTCTTGTAGTTCGTTGTAACTTTGATCGATGTTTTAATAAACGTATCAAGAAAAACTACTTACTAGATCTCGTTCAAACCAATTTTCGGTGGAAGTTTGCGTGGTAATGTATAACGTTTGATGAAAAAAACTAATTTTTGAGTTTCATTTCTACGTATCTTTTTAACCCCCAAATTTTATGGATTTTTTTTTAATATTATTGTGTGAAAATCAAAATGCGGTTCACATAATTCATCTACTCACCAAGGTTTAACAGTTTCGGCTGTGACATACGGACGGACATACAGACAGACATGACAAATCCATAAGGGTTTTGTTTTTTGCCATTTGGCTACGGAACCCTAAAAAGCAGAGAGTCATTAATGACTTAAATATATCAGATACTTTTACAGAGCCGACCCTAAATATAGAAGGCGAGAAAGATGATGATGATGCATTTAGGCATCGTGAACTTCATTGACCCAGTATCGAGCCTCCACCTTTAACATTGTGGAAGACGAAAAGTCTTCAATGTATAATGTGGAAGACGAAATGTATTTGTACGCGGGACACGTGATAGACCCAAGAAATGCTGGCTTTAGGTCATCGAGGATGATATGCGTGTCTATGGTCTTATAACCAAGGATGCTCAAGACCGTACGCTGGGAAGAAAAAGCCGGAAAGCGGACTCCAGGCTTCACGGCATTACAGCTGAGGATGCTGCATGCAAATACGCTAAGATGAGATACATTACGAATCCTAAGCGAGGACAATTTTTTTTAAATTTTTTTTTTCCTCCATGCAAAGAGCTAATCGTATCGTTCATGGACCTGCAGCCACGGACAGACGGAGAGAAGGAGTACAATGCGAGACTCAGGAGAATCCTGTCGAGGGGCGCCGAGAGGATGCAACCAGGAATTGGGTCTCTCCCACAAATTATTACGCGAGCTGACCAGTGTGTCTGACCTGGACCAGATACACGTTGCAACGACCTTTTTGCTGGCTTTTGGAACAGAAAATTGAAGGGACAATAAACATTAGCTAATAATGACACCTGCAGTAGTTAAAACTGTGTCGCCGATATCAAAGCCCACCTCCGCAATGAAAGTACAAATTCGTTCCTAGTTTTTAGATAATACAACATCTTAAGGATATGCATTGTTTACATTGGGTCTCTTTACCTTTGAAGAAGTTTACGTCCGCGGGTTGTGTCGTCAATGCGACAACTAGACCGCGACAACGTTACAACGCTTTCCGCAACTGTTACTATTCATCATTCGTTCTATGATAAGATTTCAACGATGCCTGATCTTGTATAGTTTAGCAAAAGCTCGAAAGACAGTAAGCGAAATGTCAGGTATTCTTCATTCAATGCTTGCAGTCCAGGGTGCAAAAGACCACTCAAAATTGGGTGATCTACTTGCTTTACGACTTCGGCACCTGTTTTTTAGCATCATGCTCAGTAATACAAGCTTTTATTTAATTTTGCAACGTTTACATGAATAATGTTTTTTCCAAAAAATTGCAAATCATTTTTCATCCAACTACAGTATCAACGTTATCACCGAATGGTAACCCCAGGACCATTCCATGGGAAATCAAGGGTCATCGATTTCAAACAAATCTATGAGAAGAACATCCTGGATAGATATCAGGGATAGGATACAAAGGCGCAGACAAAAGGAGGTTTATGCTTAACTGTGGGCTGTTGAAATCATACGAAGAAAAGAGGATTTCAACCACATGCAATTTTCAAATGCTGAAATATGACGTCTTTGAGATTACGACGCACTTTCCTGAACTAACCTGTGATTTGTGACGCTTATCATACGTACGTACGCCTTACCTTCTTGAGAAGATACGGTGCATCGACGTTCAACTGGCACCGTCTCGTCGTGTGTCTCTGTGAGTCGTCGGATGACCAGCTGTCATCAGTGACCAAGCACTCGACGACCACTGGGATCTGCGGACAGCTCGGGAACCGCCGTTCGTAAGCCTGAAAAGATGAGAAAATGTTCAATTAAATAACTGAGATTCGGAAGAAGGAACGGACCATGAAGGTCGTTGGATGAATACGTGTAAAAATGCAGTAGTCGTGACACGAGTCACATCTATCTAATACCTAGCTTTTTATCCTGAACTCAGGTCGAGTCAAATAGGAAGGTCAACCATTTAGCCGAAAATAGTGACGCATAGTAAATTCTCCACCATAAGAAACTTGCTCTTAAAATTAAAACGATTGCTTATGATCTGAGATCAAATCTTTATCATTGTGTGTGTTCCCGAGAAGTTTTCTTTCACTTCCTTGAGTTGAAGATGAAGCTTGTTGATTAATTACGCAGGGATACCTTCAAATCGAAACACAGTGATCGTGTTACCGTTTGGAGATATCCCTGCCTAAAGGACCGACACCCTTCATCGCCAACTTGTTCAAAGTCCCTTAGCAGCTTTATTCGACACCTGTTTCTGAACCTACTACTGCAAATAAATAATTTTAGGATTGACTTTTTTTTTTACAATATATTGGTTTAGGCATTTGTCCTCAATCTCACCTGATGGTAAGCGACGATGAAGACTAAGATAAAGTCATATCAAGCATATCAAGCTTATTTAAGTGTATCCTTCCTTCCTCCTCACCTTATCCCACTTTACGTGGGGTCGGGACAGCATGTGAGTCTTTTCCATTCCCCTCTACCCTTTGTCAAGGTACTTGTCACATTATTTTTATCCATATCGTCCTTAACGCACTCCATCCACCTTTTCTTTTAAGTGTATACCGTATCATAATCATAATCATCCTAGCCGTTTTTCGCCCACTGCTGAGCATAGACCTCTTTCGACGACGCCACATATCCAGGTGTGACCCGCGACTTTGATAATGTCGTGAACCCATCGCATGGGCGGACGCCCAATACGACGTATAACGCATACCCAACAAGAAAGAATATTTGCCGAAAATCAACAAACGCGAATACTTTGTCCCGCACAAAATGCGTAACATAATCCGCTAGTGTGACAGCACCTATAGCTGCATAAAAGCAGACGGGAGCTTTATAAAAGCCATTAGTGTCCCACTTGGTGTGCGACACTTGACACTATCGTGACACGATCTCGGCGATTTTATTGATTTCCTATAAAAACCCTCAAGATACGTTTCATCTTTCAAAGTGTCCACGACTGCCTCACTCGCTTCTTTAAAATCATTTTTGATTTTGCTTTATTAGATTTTAAAGTGTTTTACTTGAAAGTGACTTAAGGTCTTGCGGCCCTAGCCTCTGCCGTTAGGGTTAGGTTGGTTAACGTTAGGGATGGAGCCGAATAGTATAGTGTATCAAATACTTGATCGTCTATCAAGCTAGTCTACAAAGCTGTACAAGGAAACGATCAAATTAATGCAATTATCGGTAATATCCAGCGCCCAGAGAGCAGCGGACCCTGTTAGTTAATAACATCAATGAAGCAATTATCTTGTTGTTCGGAGAGCGCTTATTGGAAATCGATGACTGGGCTTAGTCTTGGAAGAAAATGGGGATTTCTGTTGGTTTTACTATGCAGTTACCGATAACACCCAGAATCGAGTGAGCAGCAGACCCTGAAAGTTAATAACATCACTGAACCAATTATATTATTGTACGGAGAGCACTTATTGGAAATCGAAGGCACAAGCAAAGAATAAGTACTAGTACTCACGTACAGAAGTCTTACTCAGAAAAGAAATTCAAAAGAATATCTACTTTATGTGCTAGCTCTATGGTTTAATTTAGCCGAACTTCTCGCTTCTTCGTTTAGATACCTAGACATCCATGCAAGCCAATTTCATTCTTATTACTCTGGACAAACGATTCATGTAACTGAATTTTCCCCTTCGAAGTGGTAGCCGCGTGTAGTAAAAATGTAAGTATAATTTCAATTTAATACCTAAACTAGGAGTCTTAGAAGAAAATGGGGAACATTGCTGGTATTATACTCAAATGGATTGTATAAAAAACTAGTGGGTATAGTACTTCCATGCTGCCATGGTCTGGCAGAAAAGAAAAAACGTTGAATGTACCATCTGCTTCCCTTATTGCACAGATCGTAGAAGCCGAGGGAATGGGTGATGATGATGGTGATGGATAAATAGGCGATGCGGCACCTTGAAGTCATGCTAATCTGCCTTTGGGGGTTAGGGCCCCCATCACTGTCTACTACGTTATGGATAAAGAAGTTCTAGTTGATCTTGTGTAAATGATAGTGTAGCTTGAATAAGGTTGAACTAGTCGCGGGCCCGAACTCACAGGTGGGCGCGGCCTAAAAGCATGCTGTCTCACCTAACATTGTGTTCGGGCGAAGCAGTGAGGTGAAATGCACTATAAATTCATAGTAAACCGAGCGCGTGAAAATACGTAAAGTCCTTTGGGAAAAGGGGTTTTATGCAAAAACGACTGCATTTATCAATTACAAATAAAATCTTCTATAAATAAGCCGTGTCGGTGTGGATTTTGTATTGGATATTTCACACTTCTTTTATTACTTATTTACGCCGAAAGTTGCGTAAAAAAAAGCAAAATAAATATTTGATGGCTCATAACTTTTTAATGGCTTTTTATTTTACTATTCTGTATACATACAAACAAAATGTATAATTAGACAAAACTTGATCATGTTAAATCTTGAATGTACAATGTCAAACAGTGGAGGAAATCCCCTCCGAAATTTGTATAGAAAAAGTATAGACTAGTTCGCTCTTAAACAAGCAAATTCAATGTTAGCACAGGACTTTACAATCAGCCTGTCACGCTTACCTAGAAACAAGCCACAATCAGTTCCTCAAACAAACAGGTTTTGTGTGACTTCTCGCTTCAGGCTGAATTCTCTGGCCGTCACAAAGCCGTGACGTGGCAGACAACCGACGTCACGATATCGCTCAATGTAGGCTGTTGGCCCGTTTCTATTGTGGAGACGTCTAACTGATTGGTATTGTGTTGTTTTGTTTAGTAAGAAATAAAGCATTGTAATATTGTATATGCTTTTATTTCCTCTAACAGCGCCGATATATGACGGTCGTGTTACCTTGAACGACAACATTAAAATGTCTTTAAATAATTTTTCTGAACTAAAAACCGACTTCACCCCCAAACTACACAACCGATTTTAATAAATTTACTATGGCACCACCTGGACAGTATACCCATTCAATAATTTTCCAAATCAGTGAACATACATAAAATAAAAATAAAGTTTCGCGACGAATTGATAAACTCCTCCTTTTTTTGAAGTCGGTTAAAAATGAAACAAAACAATCTTGTCTTCATCCTGCTTGAGGTGCATGAGGTGCGCTTTCCACCTTTTTCTCCAAACATGATATGCATGTCAATTATTTTTCGAGTCCAAGTGTGCGGAAGACCGTGCAAATCAATCAATCAATTTAAAGAACTATGTCCTTTTCGTGAACCGTGCGAAAAGAAAATACGGTAATCGAACGATCCGGTTGTGGTTTTACAACAGTCTCCCTGAAGTCCTAAAGTAATTGCTCGTTGCTATCGAAAAATAAGATGTAGTTTTACTACGAAACGATTTTTGCTGTGAAGTACAATTATCCAGTAAATGTTAGCACAAGCTAGCTAGTAACTTACTTTTTGGCGTATTGCGGACGCCACATTAAAATTATTGTGACGTCACATAGTCTATAACCTGCGCACAGGCAAGACGCTTCCAACGATACTTCATATAATAAAGTACCATGGACATCATAGCAGATACGCGGGAACAGATTAGCATACATAGTGGCAAAACACACTATCCTGCTTTTATTTCGCCGTAGTCGAGTAATAGGATTTTTTCAAATTAATCTATACTGTCCCACTGTTGGGCCAAGGTCTCTCCCATTTTTCTCCATTTTTACCTATCCAGAGCAACTTCTGACCAATCACGCTGGAGTCAAAGTTTTCCAGGCCTACCCCTGCGACGCCGACCGTTTTCGGGTATCCACGGTTTCTGTGAGCCCATTTTTCAGGGGACATTCTGCTAATATGACCCGCCCAATCCCACTTCAACTTGGCAGTTTTGTGGTCCACATCGGCGATACCTTAGAACGAATTGTGACATTAGGGACTCTCTCCAGTCTTTTCGCTCCTAGTACACTTCGCTCCATGGCTCTTTGGCAAACTTTGAGTTTGGATTTCTGATCCACGGTGAAAATAAAATATAGAGAACTAGCTTTTGCCCGCGTTTCGCTCGCATAGAGGTGTAATTTATCGAAATCCTTTCTTAGGAGATGCCTACGTCATAGTAGCTTTATGCATGCAAAGTCTCAGCCCGATCGGTTTAAAATTGGCAAAGTTTCATAAAAACTTTCATCCCCTATTTTATCCCCTTGGGGGTAGAATTGATCAAAATCCTTTCTTAGCGGATGCCTACGTCGTAACATCTACCTGCATGCCAAATTTCAACCCGATCCGTCCAGTGGTTTGGGCTGTGCGTTGATAGATCACTATGTCAGTCAGTCAGTCACCTTTGAGTTATATATATTTAGATAAAGAATTATTATATCATAGTTATAAATAGGAAAGACAAAAATTTACTTGCAAAACAAGGCCTCGGAATTGAAAGAAAAACAATTGGGTCATAGCCCGTACGATCCGGGAAATGTGTGGGATGTATTATGTTTATTCCGATATTTTCGGCTCCATGTCAATTATATTGGGAAATATTACTACCGGTACCCGTATTTTCTATGCTTCCATATTATAAGTACCTATTTTTATTTCAGAAAGGATATCGTTGTTATTATAGTCCTCCCGGGCCCGCATCATCATCCTCACTTATTCCTGGTTGCATCCTCAGCGGTATCCGTTCAGAGCCCGGGGTCCGCTACCTAACCTAGGCGATTTGACGAGGTTACTGGTTTTTACACACCACGACTGCCGTCTGACCTCGACAATCCAGAACGAATCCTTAGATAGGTTTGAGCAAACGCTAGATGCGTTCGGCACCCACAGTTTATACGTGTCTTCCTAAACATGGAATTATCTTTCTTTTCGGATAATCAGGTGATTCAAGCCTGCAATACACAAAGTATGCTTCCCAGTGGGATTCGAAACCATGACTTCCGGATCACAAGGCGAACGCCTTTACCACTGGAGCCAGTCCTGTCTTCAACAGATCGTTGTCATTGTACCTTATCATTTGTATTATATATATTACTAGCTTTTGCCCGCGGCTTCGCTCGCGTAGGGGTGTAATTTATCAAAATCCTTTCTTAGGGGATGCCTACGTCATAGTAGCTTTATGCATACAAAGTCTCAGCCCGATCGGTTTAAAATTGACAAAGTTTCATACAAACTTTCATCCCCTATTTTATCCCCTTGGGGGTAGAATTGATCAAAATCCTTTCTTAGCGGATGCCTACGTCATAACATCTACCTGCATGCCAAATTTCAGCCCGATCCGTCCAGTGGTTTGGGCTGTGCGTTGATAGATCTCTATGTCAGTCAGTCAGTCACCTTTGAGTTATATATATTTAGATTATATATGTAGTTAAATATATTGTATTTTTGTAACAAAAAACCATTCTGAAAAGAATGGAGTTTGTTACCAAAATACCTAACTTTTTTAAAAGATCAAAGGAGATAATTCAAAATACATTATTTGTATGCAAATGTGCACGAGGCGTAGGCCATGACCTGGTATGGCACAAAAAATTGAGGTATAATGTATTGGTAATGTACGTTAGCAAGTATTTATTTTTAGGGTTCCGAATAAAAAAAAAAAACGAAGCCCTTATAGGATCACTCGTGCGTCTGTCTGTTCGTCCGCCTGTCACAGCCTATCTAATGTACCGGGCCAAATCAGGTGAAATTTGGTAGGATGATGCAATCTTATGACCCAAACGCAGATGTGGAAAGTAATTTTTTTTTAATTATGTATCATTTTCGGGGGCCAATTAGAAAATAAAAAATAGTAAAAAGTTTTACAAAGCTTACTGTGTCATACATCAAATGAAAGGGCTCGGTATGAGGATCTCAAATATTTTTGTTACTGTTATAAAATAAATAATTTGATTTTATTCATGAAAAAAGACGAAAATTGATCATTCCCTGATCTCCAAAAATACAAAATATAGTTCAATGCATGTATTACAGGAAAATCTATAAGAATTCTATCAATTGAAAATAGAATGGTAAACTGAATAACGTTCACTTACGAAAAATCTTTGGCATTGTACGGTACCCTCTTCACGTGAGTTCAACTCGCACTTCGCCTGTTATTTTAAATTATCTTACGACTTTTTAGTAAACCAAAATCAGTTTTTTTAATAAGTTTTGTAAGTTATATAAGGCTTTGTTGGGGCAAATGCAAACTTTACAGTTTTTCTACGGGATAACGAGTACCTTGATAAAAGACATATGTATGTCGCAGTAGGATTGCATAATAACCTCTAACAATTTGACAGAATAGCTATTACGTTTAGCGCTTTAGTAAAGTAATTAAGATTTCTTTCTTAACCTTGTTAGGGATTTAACTATAGACAAAATTCATATTAATTGCAAAATTTTATGTTGTACAAGTAAAACAAATGTAATCACACCAGAGAGGATTATTAAATTGTTCATTCGTTCGTTTTTCGTGTGTGTAAGTGGCCAACTCTGGTATTAGATTTTTCAAGACCTGGCTTAACGTGCCTTCCGAAGCACGGAGGACCTCGAGATTTTTTTTGCCATTTGTGATCACCCACCACCACCGCACCGCCTGCCTGAAATTAAAATTTCATCCACACCACTTGGATAGTTGGCAATCAACCACCGTACGTTTTAAAAGGAACTTTTTACCACGTACGACCGAACTGTGAAATCGACTTCCTGCAGCAGTGTTCCCTGACCGATACGACATTGAAACCTTCAAAAAACGAGTCTATACCTTCCTGAAAGGCCGGCAACGCTTCTGTTACACCCCTGTTGTTGCAGTTGTCCACGGGCAGCGGTGATCACTTACCATCAGGTGACCCGCTTGTTCGTTTGCCGCCCTATAACATAAAAAAACCATCCAAGTGCAGACCACGCCCAGTATCACTTAACTTGTGTAAGCACCAATATGCGTACTCCCACCGGCCACCGAGCTCCTCATTATTAAATAAACGATAATTTAATTAATCTCTACCTTCAAAGCTAATTGCCATCGATCGTCGCCGTCACGTATTCGAATCGTGTCGTAACTCTCGATTTCATATCCGCTCGAGCGAAGGCCGACTCGTACCTTATACGATTACGAATAAATCGAGTGAGATATCGAATAGATGCTTTGAATACTAATGTTCTACATGTTAACTGGTATTTGTTTGTTTGTATTAATTTACATGTAGCTTGTACCCATATCTTACACTAAGCTATAAGCTTTCGAGAACCTGTTAATACTGATTTTTGAAACTCGACCTGAGACGCGGCACGTCTCTCGCGCGCTTTGATCATTTAATACAGGATAAGCCTTACCTGCGCGTTCCCCTCTGCCAAAGTATAAGATCAAAAATCTAATACGTTCATAAAAACTAGTTGCGTAATCGATTATGATCATTAAGTGACTCGATAAAGCATCGAAAAGACGTCTACAAGAGCTCCGGTAAAAGGCCATGTTATGCAATTTTCTCGTGTAGAAAGAGGTCAAACACATTTAATCTTCTAAAAGATGGCATAACCTTTCATTTGTAAGTATTTTTTTTTATTTAATTAACGTTGTTTTCTATTTAAATGTAATTTGTGAAAAATCTATGGAATATCTATTAGTATCGATTACGAAAAAAATAATCGAATCACGTTTGCAACCCATCCCATAAAATATTCTAAGATCCCGTACGATTTTCTCCCTTATTAACTGCCAAACCACAGCAAGTAAATCTATTATCGCATAACACAAACTTGACATATTTCTTTTTTCCATGTTATTATTTTTTCACTATCCCACGAGACTAGTTCATTAACCCCCCGGTTTAAATGTATCAATTACCGTATAATCGATATCGGAATTCGAAAGGTACACTTACTTACTCGTGTTGCTGACCTACCTTTCAGAATGTCCTAATCATAAATAATAGTCAAAGCGCCTAACGCAATTAAATTACAATTAAATTAATTTTGTTTCTCCTAAAGGTCAACTGGGAAACAATGCATTAGAGTTAAGTCTGCACCTTTTATACTATTGTGTTCAATAAAGATTTAATTGATAAATGTATATTACAATCTAACTTGAGGCAATCAACGTGCTAACTTGCTAAGAAATGTATAAAAGTCAAAAACTGAAATACAGATATTTGGCTATTGGAGTCTATCTTACAACGTATCAATGAAATCTTCTAATTAAAACTTATCTTTTTTTTATGTCATAGGTCGGCAAACAAACAAGCCGGTCACCTGATGGTAAGTGATCACCGCTGCCCATGGACAACTGCAACACCAGAGGTGTAACAGAAGCGTTGCCGGCCTTTCAGGATGGGAAGATGTAGGGGGGGGGGGGATGGGAGGGAGGGGGGGGGGGCTCCGGCTCTCTCACTCACCGAACGAAGCATAGAAGCGGTCGATAAATAAAAAAACAATAGTTAAACTAGTGGTACAGTGAGCCGTTATCGAGCCGTAGACATCGCGAGTCTGTCTTTGCATATCATACAACTAAATAAATTTTCACCTCGCAGCCTAAAATCACGATACATCCACAATTTTACAAAAAAAAAAAAAGAAAACCTAATGGAAAAAAGGCCATATAGTTATTGGGTCTGTTTACAATTTTTTACTTTGAATCCGTTGAGAAATACAACATGTAAAGGAAAACATCCCGGACAGCTGGACAGACATACGTTATATTTTTTTCCTAAGCTGAAATTGAGATCGCGCTCGTTCGGTCACCTATTTGACTTGGGCGTATATGCTCCCGTTGATTGGTGAAAGATTAATAAACCTAAAACCACTTTGTGCTATCCCTGGATTCAGTACTATTATTACGTTAGCCTAGAATTCGGTTATGTCAATACAGGATATAAAGGACTACAGAACAACTCTTTTCTATACGATTGTTTATATAAACGATCTGACGCAACCATAAAGCGGGTAGCGGACGTTGGATATGCAAAGCAGATTATGCCCACACTATCCGCTGCGTCTTCCTTCCCTTGTGTATTTCGGATTTGATTGTTTATCACGCCTCTATTATTTACAAAGTAGACAGAGTCAAAGGTCGCAAGTCCAAAAGATAATATATCCGTCGACTGTCCGGTTGTTCATCACCCGAGATACAGACTATGTCTAGTTCGGGGATGGATTTCCGGATGGGATATGGACTGGGCGCCTTTAAGTCTTAAGCACTCGTATGATACAGTACCTACTTCGGTTGCCTACGCTATACTATTATAATTATACCATTCTGTAAAATGTTTTTGGCAAATAAAGAATTTATTATTATTATTATTATAAAGTCACAGTTTTTTTACTTAAGTATTTTGGTATCATACGGCCTCCCCTTTCTTTCCGTCCGTAAGTCTAGTTGGCTTTAGAAAAGGTAGACTTAACAGACATACAGACAGTAACAGTCAAAAAAGTAAAGAGTAGTGCTCAAGGCGTCAAAACAAACGTATTAGTAATCCGTGGTCAAATGACTGAACCACTTTCGCATTACACTGCGTTACACGATTTTGGTACCCGCGTAAGTGTTAGCTGGAATGAATAGCTAATGAGTCCCAGATTAAATGTTCCAAACATATGTGGTATCTATCACGTCTAGTTTTCGAGGTACATGCCAAATTATTTTTTCTATTACCCTCACTTTAGGCGTAAACGAAATAGTTACCATTTTTGATGTGTTGTACTTTTTTATTATTTTGTTTTGTTTAGTAGTCATTTTTATTCGATAACGTCGATATATTCGTACATATTTCTTTGGAAATCCATTATGAATACTGGACTAAGTGGTCGTCGCAACTGCTTAAATGCACCAAATAAGTTTTGTTATGTTTGCGGACAGTATATTGTGAAGTCACAAACAAAAAATTTTTCCAAAAAAGTGAGAAGTGCATATTTACTATATTTTGGGCGTGCTATTAATCAAGATAAACCATGGATACCAAAGTTTTTTTGTGTTTTGTTTGGTTGAATGGAAACAAGACGTCAATGCCATTTGCCGTACCAGCATTATGGCGTGAACCTAGTAATCATTTCAATGATTGCTACTTTTGCTTGACTGACAAATGTAGTTTTACAAAGAAAATCAAGCATAACATCAAGTACCCTGACGTTCCTTCAATGTCGAAACCAGTACCTCACAGTGAAGAGATGCCTCCTCCTTTTCCTCCCTCCAAAAATCAAATTGAGATTACAGAAGAGCCCGATTTGTCAAATGTTATAGAATATAATGACGGAGACAGCGAAGATCCTGAGTTTTTACCTTCAACAAGTTCTCTTGGCCGTCCACGTCTGATAAATCAAAATCAATTAAATGATTTGATAAGAGACTTAAATTTATCGATTAGGCAAGCTGAATTACTAGGATCTAGGCTAAAAGAGTGGAATTTGTTGGCTCCTAACACAAACGTGACTGTGCAACGAAAACGTAATAAAGAGCTGGCTTCATTTTATTCAACTTTTGAAAACATATGTTACTGTAACGATATAGAACTTTGATGAGTGAGTTAAGCATTCCTTACGAAACACAAGACTGGCGTTTATTTATTGATGGTTCAAAAACAAGTCTGAAAGCGGTATTGCTGCACAATGGCAATAAGTATGCGTCAGTACCAATAGCATATTCAACTGTTTTAAAAGAAACGTACGAAAATATGAAAGCCATATTAAATTTAATAAAATACAAAGATTTCGGCTGGAAAGTATGCGCTGATCTCAAAGTTATAGCTATTTTGCTCGGATTACAGGGTGGATTTACTAAATACTGTTGTTTTCTTTGTATGTGGGACAGCAGAGCCACAGAAAAGCACTATACTACAAGAGTATGGCCAGAAAGATCAGAGTTTGTTTGTGGAAAATCTAATGTGAAACATATACCATTGATAGATCCTAAAAATGTCATTTTACCACCACTCCACATAAAACTTGGTTTGATGAAAAATTTTGTGAAGGCTATGAATAAAGAGGGAGATGGCTTTTTATATTTAAAAACAGTATTTTCAAAGTTAAGTGATGCAAAACTCAAAGAAGGAATATTTGTAGGACCACAAATACGCACATTGATGAAAGACCCAAATTTTGAGAAAAAGCTTACTGACAAGGAACTTGATGCCTGGTTATCGCTGAAAGCAGTTATTAAAGGGTAGGGAACCACAGGGCCGAAAATGCGAAAAAGCTAGTTCACGACATGTTAGAAGCATATAAAAAGTTGGGTTGCAGAATGTCGTTAAAAATTCACTTCCTTCATTCTCACTTTTCTTTTTTCCCATCTAATCTTAGTGCAGTCAGTGATGAGCAATGTGATAGGTTCCACCAGGATGTAAAGAAGCTTGAAGAACGATTTCAAGGGCGTTGGGACACAACTATGCTAGGCGATTACTGCTGGCGTTTAAAACGAGAAGATCATTCAAAGCACAAAAGAAAAAGTTAAAGTTTTGCGATCTTT
Organism: Acrobasis suavella; assembly: GCA_943193695.1. Lineage (NCBI taxonomy): Eukaryota > Metazoa > Arthropoda > Insecta > Lepidoptera > Pyralidae > Acrobasis > Acrobasis suavella. The sequence goes on along the minus strand of OW971937.1, from coordinate 1,245,644 downwards.
TGTGTTAAAACTTTTTATAATGTTTTTTTTTGTTTTTTTTTAACCTTAATGATAAAATTAAACTTGGTTAATGTGAAGAATTCTGGTTGATTTAACTAATTTTCTTTAAAATATGTTTTAGCATTTAAATTTTTAGTAAAATTTGGCACATTCTTATGGAAGAAAAATGAGACGTGATGAATGGAAATTTTGTATGTATTTTTAATAAACTATAAGTATTCATAAGAAAACATGACATTTCAAAGCGGGTACTCAATTTTTTTTTTCATTTGTAACGCAGTGTTATTAAAGGCTAGGTGCAGGCCTCTTCGATCGGTTATTTTAGGAGTCCTTAGGAATTGCCTATGTCCAGTGGAGTCACAGTGGACGTTATGCGACTAAAATAATGATGACGAGAGCCCAAAATCTTTTGACCAATTGATCTAAAGTCTGTCGTAACACTCGTATCGCAAAAACCTTGGATGACTTACTACGGTTTCACTCCACTGTTATCCGTGTAATTAATTTATCCGGCCGAATTGTAAACGCATCACTGGCTGCAAAGCCGTTTGCCAGCTCAGTGACCGAGGAGTTTACCAGTTTTTGCACACTTCCTAGATCAGCTTTTATGAACTACTAGGAAAGAAAAGCAACAACTTGCCAATTGTACCAAATAAACAAAATAAATTACTACAAAATAAGTATGACATGATATGTGTACATGTGTACTTGTATTCTCATTCGAGTACACATTGAAAAAGTTGTATAGTAATTGTAGTCATGCTATCATAATCTAAGACTTTTAAACCGATAAATAACCGGCTAAGAGCGAGTCGGACTCGCGCACGAAGGGTTCCGTACCATAATCTATACAAAATCACGGTCGTATGGGAGCCCCACTTAGATATTTCTTTGAATTTGTTTTTGTAACAGCAACTGAAATACATCATCTGTGAAAATTGCAACTGTCTAGCTATCACGGTTCACGAGATACAGCCTGGTGACAGAGAGACAGACGGACCTTTGGGTACGGAATCCTAAAAAGCAGGAACCAACGGTACCAATGTGATCCTACGATCAGTAAGAACATACCACAGAGAGACAGACGGACCTTTGGGTACGGAATCCTAAAAAGCAGGAACCAACGGTACCAATGTGATCCTACGATCAGTAAGAACATACCACAGAGAGACAGACGGACCTTTGGGTACGGAATCCTAAAAAGCAGGAACCAACGGTACCAATGTGATCCTACGATCAGTAAGAACATACCACAGAGAGACAGACGGACCTTTGGATACGGAATCCTAAAAAGCAGGAACCAACGGTACCAATGTGATCCTACGATCAGTAAGAACATACCACAGAGAGACAGACGGACCTTTGGGTACGGAATCCTAAAAAGCAGGAACCAACGGTACCAATGTGATCCTACGATCAGTAAGAACATACCACAGAGAGACAGACGGACCTTTGGGTACGGAATCCTAAAAAGCAGGAACCAACGGTACCAATGTGATCCTACGATCAGTAAGAACATACCTATTGTCGCTTATCGTGTCGATGGTTCATAAAAATATACATATAAACATTATTGCCGCAATAACAACAAATCATAAACATTTAAATTGAATGGAAAGCCCTAAAATAAATGCTATTTTAACCGTGTTTATTTTTTTAACAAGAGTACGGAACCTTCCGTTTACAAACCCGACACGCACTAGGTCCATCTTCTTTGTATGAATCACGCTCAACTTTTTAGTTACTTCTAGCTTACTAGTCTGATTTTTGCTGATTCTGCAACGAATAACATTTTTATCTATAATTTTATGATATAAAAAAAAAAACTTGAGAGTTGTCAAGGGACACCCGGATGGAACGAAGTAAAATATAAATATAAATAGGTCTCAATTACATTCAAACTCTTTTCTGCGTTCTAAAATCAAGTTTTTATTATCTTCATAAATTTGAATGAACAAAAAGTATCGTTACAGCTTTTGGTCTTAATTTTTTCCGTCTAGCCACCTTTCGCAACGCGCGATAAGGAACTTCGTTCCAAAAAAAACTATCCAATGTTGATGATTTTTATTAACCTTTTGAATGATACTTTGGAATGATATATCGGAGACCTTAATTCATCTTATGTCAGTTTATTTCATACATATTATGAAATGACGTCTCCCTAGCGCATGTACATTTCTGTCGGTACTCCATGAATTCTGAAATTACGGGTCCAATTTTTAAGATTATTATTGAACGATTTCCAAAAAGTAGGAGGTTACGAGTATCAATTCGTTGCAACCTTTTTTAATGTAGGTATGTTCACCGATTATTCGAAACGTCTAGACCGATTTGAAGGTGGAAAGATGAAGTCGGTTTTTAGTTTAGAAAAAATATATGTACTTACATTATAGATTGTTTACCGTTTCTCCGGGAAGGTTCACATGTGTGAGACATGACCGTGCCGTAGAATAAGTACTAGTACTTAAGTACACAAGGCTTAGATCAAATTTAAAGAAATATCAACCTAATGTGATTCGTGCTATTGTTTAATTTAGCTCGCGTCAGAACTCCTCACCTCTTTGTTTAGATACCTAGACATCTATTGCAAGCCAATTTCATTCTTATTACTCTGGACCAACGATTCAAGTAACTGATTTTTTCCCCTTCAAAGTGGTCGCCGCTTGCATAGTAATAATGTAGGTATATTTTCGATACCTAAACGGGTACGCCCTACCGGACGGGCCGCTAGCTTTCTGATGAAAGGTCCACCACATATCCACCCCAACTACCTACTGCGAGTTGGTATCCCCGTTGACGTATCAGCTTGTCAACTAATGAATGACTGACGTCAAAGCTAACCCATTTAGTGAAGCATAATAGGATGGATTTATTTTTAAACCAATTTACTTCTTCAATGTCAAACGAAGGATAAAACATCTCCTTTATGTGGGTTTACGTTATGTGGTTATGGCTAGTGGTGGCTGTGTGAGTTTTAGACACTGTCGACCTCGCGACTCACCCCCACCCGTTTGAAAATTTTCGACAATGCCGAATCAACATATATATATATATATGTAGGAAAGTTCAAAGTAAATTGCCTTTTTATTATTTTACACGTGCAAAGAGAAAGTCGTTTAGTACAAAATGCAACGGTTGGATTTAAAATGGCAATATTCGTTAGCAACAAGTTATAAAACCGGTCGCCTTAGCGACAGTGACACAGTCTTGTTCGAGCGGCCGTACTGTGCAGAGATCGTTTGTGTAGTTTGCTATGGCTTGGCCATGACTCATTTAATTGTGATTATTGTAATGTGGATTGGGAAACAGATTTATTACAATGACAGTAATGGGGCGCGGTCTTTCGTCACATTTTTATAAGGCCCACGTAAGATCTCATGTGGCGGTATCGGTAATGTGACGTGACTGTATTGTATATAAGTTTTCATCCTGACATTAGTCTGTTCCCGTACTGTAAGTAACTAAGTGGGTAGTTCACGTCACTGTGTCTATACCTGGCGACTGACCATAGCCTGCAGGTTAACGAATATATGAAATAATTAGATCTATATTTGATCTACCAAAATATATATAGTTGAACGTAATTTTTGGGGAAAAATAAAACGGAACAAATTACGTGTTATATATATTTTGGTAGATCAAATATAGATCTAATTATTTCATATATTCGTTAACCTGCAGGCTATGGTCAGTCGCCGGGTATAGACACATCACGTCACTCGGGATGGCTGATGCCGATACTGCCCTGCTCTGATTTTTTCGAGTTTTTCGCTTCCCTTCTGGGAAGCGAAAAACTCAAGATTTCGTCCTAAGTCCTACATTGGATTGTAGGACGCAAAATATAAACACAGATACCATATTGGATGGTAGAAATCATATGGTAGATTTTAAAGGTGCATAAAAGTAATGGTTTAGTACATATACTTAAACAAGAACCAGAAGTAAAATAAATAACACTACCAAATCCATCAAATTACAAGCAGTTTTGCGAAAGCTTTGACACATTCATCAATCACAATTTGTTTGTAGGAGAATGGTGGGAAAATGATATAGAGATATAGATACAAGATCATTTCTGCACGGCGTAGAGAAGTTATCTCACCATGCCACGCACTTTTAGTATGTAATGCGTTTACGGACGAATGTTACGACATTTTTACCCCACTGCGCCAGAAGGAGGATTATGTTTTTCGAGAGTATGTATGTATTATAAGAGTGACACTGGGTATGTAAAAACAAAAAAATAAACAAAATGGCGGATTTTTGGCGCCAAATTCAAATGTTTGGCAAGTTCAGCCTGAACGGCTCGATGGATTATAGACTGAGCGGTGACGTTACATTCGTATTTACTGTGAGAGTGACACGGGTATATCAAAAGGCAGTCCGGTTTGTTTTATTTTTATAATGACTACTTGTAATATATGGTTTTTAGGCATTCAAGGCGCAGTACAGCATGTGGTATTTTTTCACCGTTTCTTATTTAATTATTTAGTTTAAAAAGTTACGAAGTAAAAGTTAGGTAGGTACGAGCCTAATTGAATCAGAAATGATCAAAAATTACGAGCAAATTCGGCTTACTCAATAGCATTTCAAAAGTAATTAAAAAGCTCAAAGCCTTTAAGAACTTCAGTTGGATGAAAAGAAAAATATTTTCTTAATATATTGGAAGTTGAAATTCAAACTTTTACTTTGATTTAGAGGACAAAATTCATAGCATAATACTATAAAGAATGTTCTAGAAGAGTTCGATATGTTTTTCCAACGTCGTATTAACATTTTGTTCTGAATGACCTTTGACATTCATATTAGCGGCCTCTTTGGCATTCGGTGTTACTTATTAACGCGCGACAAAAAAGTGGGATGATAAGTTTGACGCTTATGTCTGTCTGTCTGTGGAATAGTAGCTCTTGAACGGATGGACCCATTTCAATGCTGATTTCTTTTTATGTGAATGCAAGTTCTCTTGCGGTGGTTCTTAGCTATGTTTTGTCAAAATCGGTTCAGCTTTAAAGTTTTTGGGGATTAACGCTTGAAAGGCAAGGTTTTCCCTAAAAAATAATAGATGGCGCTAAGGATGAAAATCGGGGGTTTTTTTATTTGCCCAGGAAATAAAGTTGTGCTGCTAAATATTGATGAGTATGAAAGATGTGCAAGGCAGGAGGCCTGGACGACGGAGAAAATCGTGGCTAAAAAAATCTAAGGTTATATGGTGCAATGCAACCAGAGCAGGTGAACCCTATCACTGGCAGAAGAAAGTTGTACCACATCTCCAAAGCTGTGCGCAAGGCATCCCAGGTTCCTTTCGTCGAAAACTTTATTGCAAAACTCAAATATACTTTTATGTAATTTTTGTAAATTAAATCCGACTTCACCCCTAAACTTAAAAACCGATTTTGACTAAATTTCTATGGGACCACCTGACTTTTCCAAATCGGTCTAGGCGCCTTCGAATTATCGGTGAACAAACAAACAAAAAAGACCGCGACCAATTGATAACCTCTTTCTTTTTGAATATCGGTAAAAAAACAGGTGCGTGGGAGAAATGATTTTATGAAACTCTTCGAATGGAAAAGATAATTAAAACCTCCACCATAATAGTACCCAACTTGATAAATCTTCAACGAAGAGAAATAAATACGTCCATTATATGAGGATCAAATATTAATAGATAAGTGGAAGGTGGTTAGAATTTTCCAGTAAAATCTTTCATTTTATTTCAGCTTAAATCTGAGATCGTTGATAGATGCGTAGGCGTAGATGAAAGATCCAATTTTAGAACGGACAAAAATAAAAACGCTTTGTTTAGGAGATATTAGTAGTATCTGCATATATGTTCGGGATATTCGCTTCGAAAAGTCTTCGCTCTTTTGACTACTTAGTATTTTTTATTACGTAATTTATGCTTTTTCACTTTCGCAAGCATTAGGTACATGTTATCATATGTCAACATTGTATTATATTATAAGTATTTATTAATTAAAAGACAATAGTTAAAAGCGAGTAGGCGACCAATAATACTGTATAAATGAGTTTCTTTCGGTGTTTCTTCTCAGCAGTGGTCGTGACGAAGCGCTGGTATCGGTAGCTTTTCTTTAAAAATAAATTCAATTTTAGTATACTTTACACGTAACGTAAATTATAGTTATTGACGTGTAAAAGTGCCTGTAAAGGTCTAATTACTAAATAAACATTTGAATCTTTAATTTTTTAATTTGGGATCGTTTGACATAAATAACACTGTGACCTTTGATCTTTAGATTAATCCCAAATATACATTATTATGGATTTGAAACACAAAAATATCCTTAGTAACAAAACGAGCGACTAGATGACATGACAGCTTTGATGTATGTGTTTTACGAATAGTGTAGCGTTGTTTGGATGATTTTAGCATTAAAAATATAGATGTGAAAAAGTCGGAGAATATAGAGAAAGAAGATCTAAAAGAGCAGACTATCAGCGACTATGACGGCGGCAGTAGTGTCATGGTCGCTGATAGTCTGCCTTTTTATATACCCAGTGTCACTCTCACAGTAAATACAAAACTTATGACACCTCTCAACCTAAAATCCATCAAGCCGTTCAGGCTGCAGAGCGTGCCAAACATTTTAATATGGCGCTAAAATGCGCCATTTTGTTTTTTTATTTATTTTGATATACCCATTGTCACTCTCACAGTACATACAAAACTAAAGACACCTCTCAAGCTAAAATTCATCGAGGCATTCAGGCTGCAGAGCGTGCCAACCATTTCAATATGACGCTAAAATCCGCCATTTCGTATATTTTTTATTTTGATATACCCAGTGTCACTCTCACAGTAAATACGAATCTAACGACACCTCTTTTAAGCTTAAATCCATCAAGCCGTTAGGGCTGCAGTGCCAAACAATTATACATACATACATACTCTCGAAAAACATAACCCTCCTTCTGGCGCAGTCGGGTAAAAATCATTATCATTCGCAATAAGTCCCATAATAGTAATTTTGCAGGTTTTATAATCAATTAATATTACTTGTAGCCGCAACTAACTTTTCCTTGATAACGTTTCTATTTTGGTATCTCGACATTTTCCTTTTTCGTGTCATACAATATAAAGTTAAGCTTTCTTGGTCATAAATATCATTTTATTAGCATAATGCGGTCCCGCGAGGTAAAAACACTGCCCATAACTAAATCGGTCACGTAAGCTTACGTTAATTCATGGAATTTATTATTCGGAACATTTTATTTATTCATACACTTATGGTATGGCGCAGTAACTTTAACAAAATGAATGGAAGCAGTGTAGTCTGAACGTTTGTTAAGACGAAGTGGTAGCTAAAGTGGCGCCCTCGTTTGAAATAAATTGTTTAATACTAAATATGGTGATAATTAAAAATTTGATTTGTATCACTGTCTAGAAAGACCTTTAAACTATTTTATGAATAACCTTTAAAATTATTACTAATAGTCCGTCTAGTTTTAAAACGGGTTTTCGCCAAAAGTGGCCACTTTTTTAAAACTAGACGGACTACCAATATTACTTTCAAAGGTTATTCATAAAATAGTTTAAAGGTCTTTCTAGCTAGACAGTGATACAAATCAAATTTTTAATTATCACCATATTTAGTTTTTAAGAATTTATTTCAAATGAGGGCGCCACTTTAGCTACCTCTTCGTCTTAAGAACATATCGGGCCACTAGCCTAGATACAGCAAAATTTAAAAAAAAAATTTTTCTTAACTTGCCCTGGCTCGGAATCGAGCCTAAACCGGAGGTCGTCAAATAAATTATGGAGAACTCGAGTTCTTCGAACTGCCTGACCTAACTTCCCGGCAAAATAATTTATTAACCGTAATAGATTAGGTTTAACTTAACCATTTCTTGAGGTCAGGTCAAGAAACGTTGAATAATTGACTCGCGCCCGAAGGATTCCGTACCATTGTCTTAAAATCACGTTTGTTTTATGTGAGCCCACTTTAATATTTATTTTATTGAGTATTTGCTGTTATAGCGGCAACAGAAATACATCTGTGAAAATTTCAACCGTCGAGCTATCACGGTTCATGAGATACAGCCTGGTGACAGACAGATAGACAGACTGACAATAAAAGAGTCCCGTTTTTACCCTTTGGGTACGGAACCCTAAAAATTTATTCGGATTGGATTTGTTAAAAGCCCTACTTTACTTTTTTCTGTATATTTTAAGAGGTTTTACCAATTTTATTTAAGTATATAATATTTTCATTAATCATATATTATAAAGATATTGAATTAGTAAAAAAGAATATTAAAAATATCCATTCATTAAACAAGTCAAATGTTTGTTTTCTGGCTTACCATCAGACCTTGGAATATCATCTAGACCAGTCTTTCCCAAAGTGGGCGATAACGCCCCCTTGTGGGCGCTGGAGGTTTTAAGGGGGCGGTAACGGGCCCAGAATAAAGTTGGGGGGCGCTGATGTGATTTAAGCAATGAGTGATTTATAACTTCAGCTATTTCATATTTTAAATTTCACTGAAATTAAAATCCTCTTACTACACAACATCCATTTATTAGTTCATATTTATATCCTTTTTTATTGTACAAATATAAACTATAAATGTAATTAATATTTATTATTTTAATGCGTTCACAACGCTATTTATATCGTTAAAGGAATCAAACACTGAAAAAATTTCGTGTTTTAAAGTTTCGCAGGTGAGGTCCCCACTTCCGATACTCTTTATTATTGTAAAATTGTATTATTATTGCTATTTTTTTATTTAAAATTAACAATGTTGATTATTGTTATTTTTTTATAAAAGATACTCTAATGTACTGGTGTATGTATTATTATTGCTCTCTCTTGTAAAAAAGTCTAGTTTAGAATATAGGTTGAATTAAACTACAGGCAAGACAAATATGTGATTTAGGTTTTTATGGTGAAAAAAATGGGGGGCGCTACAAAATAACTGATTTTTTAAAGTGGGCGTTTGACAAAATAAGTTTGGGAACCTCTGATCTAGACAGAGCAGATACTTGTCAAGACAAAGTAGACAAGGGTAGGGTTGCAAGTTTACACAGCTTGTTGTCAACAACTAAGTACAGAGTTAAGTATATTATTCACAAAATACAAACAAACAAAACATTAGATTTAACATAAATCTGCACCACCGCGTGTTTAACAAAGGAAAACTTATGAATAGCTTACTATCTAGCTTTCGTGAAATGTTTAAAACATAAGTTGCAAAAGCTCGCGAGCTACGTTTTACTCGTAGAAAGTTAGGCATGATTAACAAGAACCCTAATCAATTTAGGGAATCACATATTACTTCAGGAAAATGGACGTTCAGAAAAGTGGACTTTTAGGATAGTGGCCGTTCAGGAAGTGGACGTTCAGGGAAATAGACCTAATGAGCCGACTGAACATGCCGGTAGTAGGACTTAAGAATCCCCTTACCCTAGACTTTTCCAAACAAACGTAGTGTACGTTTTATTTTAAAACGACATGTCAGATTTCGGTAAAAATTTGTAATATTAAAGATATTGCAATTATCTAGGGTTATAATTGGTTTCGGACCATACAATTATGAACTGGAAAGAGAATATGAGAGTGTAGAAGTTTTCTATACTGATGGTCAAATGTGATATGATACACTATATTCTCTTTTAAGTCCATATTTTGACTGTGAAAACTAGTTATATGCCTTAATATATGCAATTTCTTTGAAATTTCATAATTTTGCCAATATCTGACATGCCGTTTCAAAATAAAAGCTAGAAAACGTTTGTATGGGAAAGTCTGATTTTGTCTAGGGTAAGGGGACTCTTAACGCGCCGAAAGAAATAAATTTATTATACATTTATTAAGCAACAATATAAGTACATATTGTTGCTTTAACAGTTTACTTACGTATTGTCGGAAAGGTTGACCTGGTTTCAATAGATTTAGACGACTCTGGTAAAATCCGCGTCCTCTAAATCTGCTTCTGGTAAACCAATGGGAAACTTAGTGTTGGACGAACGGCAGTTAGGTGGGGTGACGATGTCGGGTAACTTGCAGGAAAGAACTAGGGGTTTACTCTAAACCGGTACGAAAGACTGACGTTATTGCGTATCCGCGGTTCAGTGTCAAGTAAGATTGAGCACTAACGTATGATGATAGTCTAATTCAGTTTGACATATAAATAGGAATAATATATTATTTTATTGAGTAACCTCCCCAATTAGTTTCAAGGATTGCGACGGCCTGAGACAAAACAAGGTGGCGCAGACAGAAGTATGCCCAACAGTGGGTTCATGATAATTTTTCTAAACTACAAAACCGACTTCATCCCAAAACTACACAACCGATTTTGATACAATTTCCATTGGACCACCTGAAAAGTATGCCCTTTCAAAAGAATACTCAAATCGGTTCAGGTGCCTTCGATAAATCGGTGAACATATGTACATTAAAAAAAAAAACCGACGAATTAAAACCTGCTGCTTTTTATAAGTCGGTTAAAAACTGACGATATAAATGATGATGACGAAACGACCCTGGACACATGCCCACAGTGCCTAGTGGAAAAAGGGGCCTGACTATTCCCTTGATCTTGCATGAAACGTGCAGTAAGCACAGTCTACAATCAAACAATATAGTAGGAGTATAGAAAATTCTCTTGGCGTCCTTCTAGAGAAGCCCTTGAAATACCCTTCTTTTGAGTATATTGTCCTATGCACCTCTATCAATGCATAGCGCCGTAGAGACGTCGTGACTTCTCTATGTCTGACTGACCGGTCGCCGCATTCCATTTATGATACGAGTAATAATAGGTTAATAGTACTTACTTATACGCGATAGGATAGCGTTGTTATGTTTAGCCAGTAGACAATAGATAGTTATAATTTAATGACAGTAGCCAGTGTTTATCTTGCAATCTGTACAGACATGGACATATTAGAAAGTTTATTTGTACTAGTTACGTCAAAATAAGGCAAAGCATCGACGAGATTTTTTGTATGCAGATTGCAGATGTATAGGGTTGGGACTTATCTGTCAGCAGGCACTTTCCTATGTTGCTATCCTTTTCTGTACCGAAGAAGTAAAGGTCACGCTTTTTAAAGCATACTGCCAGAATATGTACACGGGTAATCTGTGGGTCAACTATACCAAAAAATCGCTGGACACCTTGCGAATTCAATATAATGACGTCTTTAGGATGATGCTGGGGCTGCCTCGTTTTTGTAGCGCATCGGCGATGTTTGCGGAGTACCAAATCGATGGCTTTGCAGCAATTCTTCGCAAAAAAACCACCTCGCTCATAAACAGAGTGCGGGCTAGCCCCAATAGCATCTTGAAGACGTTAGCCGATCGCTATACTTCTCCCTTATGGGCGTCTTTTGTAAGGAGGGTGATAGTTAAAACCCACTCCGAACTATAGAGATGTATACGAACGCAACCATCTTATATAACGTAGTCAATTAATACTAACATAGGTTAAGTAAAACTAACACAATTATGGATCCGTGTCATCTGAAATAAACGATTTTTATTTTATTTTATTTATTATTTTCTGTCGCGCAGAACCGTCATTCGCTAGAGCGAGGACGGGCCAAAGAACGCCATAGAACCGGCCATGCTGATGTGTTCCGTCGTTCTCTCTCGCTCTAGCAAATGACGGTTCTGAGCGACAGAAAAGAATAGTAGCATAGGAAATTAATATTCCGTACAGATGAGTTCCAACCCTAACACACTTGGCTGTTGCTATATTTTAACCAGTGAGCATAAATTACTAATAAATTATATCATAAAACGAAATCAAAGAACAAAAATAATTAACTTTGATATGAACTTCGTGTAATTTATTCCAATACTGATTAACTATATAGCTCAAGTAAGACATTTGAAAAAACAACGTCGTCAACTTTTGGAGTCACAAAAATTATACTAATTGACATAAAGGATCTAAACTGAGTGTATTGACCACTTTGAAAAACATCGTTAAAATACAGGAGTCATAAAATGATAATTATTGATGTACTGACAATGGCAGTTGTAAAGTTAATTTATTCGACCGGAAAACAGGAAAACACACAGGTGTTATCTACACGTCCTTGTGGTACGTGTTGACTAGGAAATCTATAATATTAGAAATAAAATAGGTAAAGACGACGCGGAAACGATAAGAGGACATTGTATTCTATTGACGACCTCCGTGGCGTAGTGGTCACCATGCTAGTCCGCCACCCAGAGGTCCCGGGTTCGATTCCCGGTCAGGGCAAGTTGAAAAATGGCATTTTTCAAATTGTTCTGAGTCTTGGATGTTTATGTATATATGTATTTGTTATAAAATATGGTATCGTTGAGTTAGTATCCCATAACACAAGTCTCGAACTTACCTTGGGACTAGCTCAATCAGTGTTATTTGTCCGTATATATTTATATTTATTTATTTATTTGCAGAGTAATATAAACAGTGTTGCCAATTTAGCTCTTTTAGAGCTAAATTTAGCTCTAGATTCAATAAGTCAGCTCCAAAAAAACGATTTTAGCTCGTTAGCTCTTTTTTTTTAAATTTTAGCTCCTTCCCATTACATGAAAAATACCTGTATTTTTTATATGTGTTCTTATCCTTTCCAAAAACTTTGTTTTTTGCTCTTGCAAAATTTTTATTTGCCATGCCAGCTTGATCAAAACGTGCCTTGCAGCGTATTATGCATATGCGCACTCAAGATTATCATATGGCATAGTCCTGTGGGGAAATTCTTGTAAAGTGAGTGATATATTTACGCTGCAAAAGCAATTTATTAGAATACTAATATGATCTACAGGATGTCATTTGATCAATATTGACAAATATTGATCAAATGACATCCTGTAGATCATATTTCGTAAAAAATCAAATTCTAACCTTAACGTCTATTTACATTCTAGAATCATGCAAATTTGTTAGGAAAAACGAAGCTCTCTACACACAAAGGATAAATAGAAACAAAAGAAACAATAGAGACCTAAACATATTAGAAAGACCAAACACCAAAATGAAACTAGTCTCATCCAGCTCCCATCATATGGCTATAAAAATATACAATCAAATCCCTAACTATTTAAAGAATATAAAAAAATCTTCGTTTTTTGTTAAAAGTCTAAAAAGAATCCTCATAAATAAATGCTATTAAATATCTGATTTTTTTTGATGATAACTTTGCTGCAAATTCACTTTGATTTCTCTACTATATGAAAACTATATGAAAAAACAGTAAATTGTAAAATTTAATTTGTAAGTAAAGTGGCAACTAGCTGCCCTCATGTTTGCTGTGCCCTTGCAGGGCGTCACTTGTACTTATCTTTATGTAACAACAACTTCCAACTTGTGACTTGCAATAAAAATCTGAATCTGAATCTGCTGCCACACCACAACTATGAAGTGCCAAAAGAAGTCTTGAAAAAAAAAATGTTACTATGGCAATTTATAATGATGAAAACTCGGGACCAAGTACAACTAGTGGACTAACAGTAGTGGATTTCGACACACAGCGTCGATAGTTCTGACGACGAATAATCGTATTTTTGAATATCTCTTATATTAATCTAAGAAGATAATTACCATGTTACGCTTTTCTGTATAAATAATCAAAATGTTGATTACTTAAACTTTGTTTTATATTATATTGGCTCTTTTTCAAAGGTGATCTAGCTTTTTAAAAACTTGAGTTGGCAACACTGGATATAAATAATATATCGTCAGACCATATACCTATGGTTGACATTAAGAAAACAGCGGGTCCATTATGGTATCGAACAGCCAAAATAAGAGAAGAGTGGAAAAAGATGGAAGAGGCTTTTGTGTCGCAAGAGACACGCAAACAACTAACAACTGATCCATTGTTAATTATAATGAAAAGCAAATTACAAATATGTTGGCAAATAAAAGATAATAAAAAAAATATATGTAAAATAGAATACACATAATTTTTTAAAACTAAAAACCGTCTTCAACTTCGATCTCGACAACCGAATTTTGTAATTTCTATGGGACCACCTGACAAGTATGCCCTTTAAAAGATTCTTTTATCGACTTCGAATAATCGGTGAACATATTTAAAAAAAAAGTAAAAAATTTCGACGAATTGATAAATTGACTCCAAAAGGAGGAGCTTTTGGAGCCCCACATCCAAAAGGAGGAATAAGCGTTATTCCCTGAAACGCTGTGTTATCTACCATTTCTACTGCTTCCTTATTAATAAGTAATCGTGTTGGAACTTTTGTAACATCGGTAGGAAGAATTTACAAATTTAGTTTTGTTTGCATTTAATACTAAATTATTTCCCGTAAACCATTCCAACACTTGCGACAATGTATTATTAATCTCATCACAGGCGTCAGTTTTCCTATTATCCAAACAATTATACATCCATACATACATACTCTCGAAAAACATAAGCCTCTTTCTGGCGCAGTCGTGTAAAAACAGATACACATAGTTACATGGGGTAAACAGAGCCTAGAACTGTAAGACCCAAAGGTCGCGCTTAGCGTGATGGTGGGCGTTAAAGATGGGAAAAGGAATCGAAATAGTCATTCAATCTAATTATAATATTTAAATAAACCACAATATCAAAATCATTCTTATTTCATTTAAAACCTACAATCTGCCCCCATGCGCTTATCTTCACCCACGAGTATTCCCTTAATAAATAATACTGTGAACTGAACAGTAAATCAAGCAAACATTCTGGCATTTGCCAGCTTTACCGTTTCGAAATAAAGTCCATTTTGTAACATAGGCATTGATATTGCTGTGCCTTTCTCCATACTCCGACGATCAGCGCGTCATTGAATGATAATATTGATATCAAAGCTATGTGGCATTTGACCCCTTATCGGAACCCTCTAATTTGGCTCGTAATTGTGTCAAAGAGAGCTTATCAGTTCCTTAGTTACGTGCCAATGTGGTTCCTGATGTTAGTACTGTTAATACAATTATCACTTGCGAATTTGATCGAATTGCTCTATATTACAATGTAGAAAAGAAAGAAACTGTATAGTTATGTACCTATATTGTCATGTAGTCTTAAAAAGGACAGCTGATAGGAGTATGACTGAGGATAGAAACATATGAAAGGCCGACGCCGATGTATGAAACAAGTAATTTAAAATATATTTTAAAACAAGCTTTTATCTAAAGTACTCCTCAAGACGTATCAAATGAGCTCAAACGCGATGGGGTTGCGACGTTTCATTACAGAGTTCCTGTGGCCACCTCCCGACTTTATCATCAGATCAACTCCACCATAATATGGCAATGTCACGCGAAACACGTATGCGTGAAAATTCAGCTCAATCGGAAACCGAGAAGTGGGTCAAATTTAACTTGCAAGATTTGATTACAGACAGACAGGCAGGCCGACAGGCAACGGGACAGATTAAACTAAATAAAAGCTTGTAAAATGGTAATAGTTTGTTGATTCCCAGTGGTTCTGTTTTAATAACAACTAAAGCGTCTACTATCTGCGAACTTGTCAAAAATTGGGCGTCAGATAGTTGATCAAATAGCAACCATTTCATAGAACGATACTGGAATAATTCTACGACGATAACCGCGTTATGAGATTCATAACTTCAACATAATTAACTGTTTTAAAGTGACAATTCACAAAGACCGCAAAAAACAAGATGATTCAATCACGTGAGTGCACCGGCATCACAGACTTTGCGAAGGTTACTCACACATTGTCCGAATTTTGAGGTAGGTACTTAAACTAGAGTTTACGTACAAGTTTCTTCGCTTAAACAGGCTACAGTTGCTTTTACCGTTACTAAATTTTGGTCAGGACTCTTTCACAATCTGATCACAATGGAGGCTTTGACGCAAACAGTATAACGTCGTGATTGTCTGTTTGTACAGTTTGTACTACACATTATGTATATTAGAAGTATTTACAACCCCATATCTTGGCAATCCCTGGACTGATTTGTGTCATGTTCCAACTTAAAATTTTATTTAATATTTGATGATTGGAAGAAGCAATAATAAAATAAAATTCGCGCCATGCCATTGGTCTGTCTTATCCAATAAGCTATTTTTGTTATATTGCTAGAACATGACGAAAATAAGTATGGCTTCTTGTGATGACGGGAGTTATAATATCTATGTAAGTATTCCTTTATGTTCGACACGCCATAACGAATCGTATACACGTGCAATGGGATGCATCCGGGAAGATATATTCAGCACTACAGGCAGGGCTACCACAAACAAGTATTTATGAAGGTGTTTTGTCAAAAATAGAACTGTGTTAACATCTGATTATTCATCTACGTCCTTATCATCCTTAGTTACATCGGACTAAAAAAATAGAAAAGGACCATTCTATCATTAGGATGTTAGCGTGCCTTCCGATTAAGTGGCTTCCTGAATTTTTCGGGGTCCAGTGCTGCCCCCATTAGAAATAAATCATTTGAAAAGAAACTGAGACATCATTTAAAATTTTGTCTTGACCAGGCTCTAGATAACTCTTCAAACTATTTTATCAACTACTGTTAACAGTTTAAAGTGAGAACGTTAAGCTTTTCGTGGCCGTTTTTCGCAATTGTGCGTAGAAAAGCTTCACGTTCTCACTTTAAACTGTAAACAGTAGTTCATAGAATAGTTTGACGGGTTATCTAGTCTAGTGCCTGGTCACAAATTTTAAATGATGTCTCCGTTTCCTATAAAATGATTTATTTCAAATGGGGGCAGCACTGGACCCCGGAAAATTCAGGTATCCTCTTAACGGATCTCAATTACTGGCCGGTTGACTGGAAGAGATCCCTATACGGGATAAGTCCGCCGTTGTATGTTTACGTTTCTGATTTGTATCTGTATTCTTTCTTATGTACTTAAAAACAAACTGTAGTTGTAATTTGTAATTAAGTAGTTATAACTACAAATTACAGTAAGAATTTATTACCGCGGGCGTGTGTTAAAGGTATCCTCTTAACGGATCTCAATTACTGGCCGGTTGACTGGAAGAGATCCCTATACGGGATAAGTCCGCCGTTGTATGTTTACGTTTCTGATTTGTATCTGTATTCTTTCTTATGTACTTAAAAACAAACTGTAGTTGTAATTTGTAATTAAGTAGTTATAACTACAAATTACAGTAAGAATTTATTACCGCGGGCGTGTGTTAAAGGTATTGTATTTCGAAATTGTAAGTGTAAAAACTTGTAAGCAACAAACGAAAATTTATAAGTAAGTAAATCTTTATAAAATATGTAGTTTGTAATTGTGATTACAACTACTTTTTGTAGTTTATAGTTCAACTACTTTTTCAATTACTTTTTGTAATAATGTAGTTGCGATTACTAACTACAAAATGTAATTGTAGTTAGTAATTAGTAGTTTAATTACATTTTGCCCAACTCCGCACTCAATAAAAAACAGAGAATCGCTAGCCCTAATCTCGCGGACGAATAACCAATTGAAATGGATGGGAACGAGGCTCGGCACGTTCAGGCGATTGTCCCAAGAATTGAGCCATTATGTGCTGTTACGAGTTGATGGGTCTCACGTGAGGACATTGGTATCTCAGCTTTGGACGCAGATTAAAAGATTTTAAGTCGAAAAAGTATCATCATCTTCCAGACCCTTCCCATCTCCTCAGTATGTCGAGTTCCACCACGTCGACGTGATA
This sequence comes from Acrobasis suavella, assembly GCA_943193695.1. Taxonomy (NCBI): domain Eukaryota; kingdom Metazoa; phylum Arthropoda; class Insecta; order Lepidoptera; family Pyralidae; genus Acrobasis; species Acrobasis suavella. The sequence continues at coordinate 1,228,012 of OW971937.1, read as the reverse complement.
ATGAAGACCCAATATGAAGACTTCAAATAATGTCGCTTCCCACCACGCCGTCTTCGATGTCTTTCGGTCTGAGGTCGGCGCAGTTTGTCGTGTTTCTTCATGTCTCTCTTTTACTCGTCATACTTCCATCCTCTCCATCTACTCCCATATCGCGCCTCTCACATTCCATCCATCTGTTCCTAAGCCTACTACCCCTTTCTCCTCAAAAACTAAGTCAGAAAAGTATGCCAGGTCGTGGTTGTCATTGACCGAGCGAGCGAATTTCTGCGATTTGACTTCAACAATCCAGGGTTTGCAACCTTGCATTTATGTTCGGCGATAACTCTAGTATCTTTGATAAGGAGTTCATGAATTTTGTTAGAAGCAATTAAATTTTTAAGTTTCAAAAGGGGCCAAATCAGTGCAGAGATTCTTCGAAGTGAGATATACTCGTAGTGTTGTTCTTAAACAATATGACGACCTCTGTGGTGTAATGGTCAACACGCTAGTCCACCAATCCGTAGGTTCTGGGTTCAATCCCCAGACAGGACAAGTTGGAAAATGGCCTTTTTCAAATTTTCCTGGGTCTTGGGTGTTTATCTATAAATGTATTAGTCATAAAATATAGTATCGTTGGGTTAGTATCCCATATCACAAACTCAAGCTTACTTCAACCTGTGTGATTTGGCCCAAAAAAAATACATCACGCATTCACACTTCGGACGAAATTTTTCACTGACGAGGATTTCTTCCGTAAGATTACCATAGGAAACCGGGGCGGATCGCTAGTATGAAATAACGCCGTGCCTGTCTGTACATAATGTGTTATTTCCTTGCGACCCAGTGCGCAATCTGGCCGGTTTCCACGCCGGACGAGAAACTGGTTCAGGGAGCTTGGGAGAAATTTGGAGCTACCTTATTCATAAGCGCCGATACTACGAAATCATCGTCGAACACCTTGAGAAACCATGAAGAAAACCAATAGGCATGACGAATGGAAAAATATGGTTAGCCCATCGGTTAGATGATTAAATAATATTGTATACGTATTTTATATTTTCTCTGAGAAACAAAAAATTACAAAGAAACAGCGCATTGAAATGTCGCATAACGTCACGGCTACGTACGATTTTTACATAGAGGTGACGTCGCAAGCCCCCACTCCGGAACTTTAATGCTTCGTATCTTTGTGAATTTTTAATTTTTTGGCAAACTGAAAAATATGGGTCCATTATTTTTGGATAATCTAAAAGAGGCACTAATTAAAATTATACTTTTCTAACCCTGTCGTAATCATTGAAATAATAATTTCTCAAAACTGAAAACCGACTTCACCCCCAAACTAAACGACCGATTTTGAAAAAAAATATATGGGACCACTTGACAAGTATACCCTTGCAAACAAAAAAAAAAAGAATCCAAATCGGTCCAGCCGTCTTTCAATAATCGGTGAACATACATACATTAAAAAAAAAGAATATAGGACCGCACCATAACGGATTTGAGTTTTTGTATCTGCAGATCATACCTACATCTTAGCGCGTTTCCAGTAAACGATTTGGAAATAGTTTTACCACAGATTGCTGCCTGACCTCAACCCGAGAATGCTATTTGTACAGTGTATCAAATGAAGGACAATAAAAAGCAAGCCAAATGAGGAAAGATTATAAAGAGTAAACTCTTTATAATCTTTCATTGCCATTTGACCGACAAAGTTGTGATAAAAATAAACATTTCTCGTCGAGACATTCCAGCAAATATCCTTTGTTTACTTTCTCTAACATTGTAAAACAAAAAAAGATTTATCAGACATCTGAGGACAAACAAGACGAAAGGGGTTATCAAAACGCTGAAGCAGTAAAAGTAGACTGAAAATCCGATATTTATGTATGAAGATAAGTTAAAACTTGATATAAGTTGAAAGAACATGAATAACACATCGCAAACGACTCCCGCACACGAGAATTTTTTTTACAACTTTTTGGGTATGTATTCGTGGTTGCTGCAATAGATATTTTATGTCCTCTAACGATATCCACAGAAGGAGTTAGAGTGGTCCTATTCTAAGCGAGCAACAATACGTTACCAGTATATCAGTATGGTATTTACAAACACTGCCGTACTCCATGCATCATTGACGAGGTACTCACTCGACATGAAACCGGTCTTGTAACCGGTTCTGCAAATTGCCGGTCGTCAGCTCTTGTCTCAATCGTGTGGCAAATTGCGTTAGGTAAGGTACATACATGCGCCAAGGATAACTAAGGTACTGCTGTAATAAACCAAGGTAATTGTGCATTTAGATATCGCTCGGAACAGAAAATTGTGATGCCCTTTCGTCTCGGACGCCAAGATCCACTTCGGTTCGGTGGTCTTCTTCTTATAGAGTCAAAATGGCTCAAATTAGATATTGTTAGACTAGAACCTAGCCACGGCAACTGCCCTGTCATTCCACATTCAGATCTGCCTTAGTACAAGGAGGTTCGGTGGTTTATGATACGGAAGCAATAAAAGGAATTGGCGTACAATGTAGATCCAAATAGGTAAAGGCTAGAAGGATGAAGTTTCGCTGGTCCTTCATCGAAATAGATACAATGAGAGTGGTGAGGGTTTGTTCTACACGAGGCTCAATGAATTATGATGTGCGAAAACCCACTTCGCCCCCAAACTACACCGCCTGACAAGTGTACGCCCTTTCAAACGAAAGAGAATTTTCCAAATCAATCCAGGCGTCATCGAATAATCGGTTAACATACATGTGACGACCTCCGTGGGGGAGTGGTCACCATGCTAGTACGCCACCCAGAGTTCTGGGTTCGATCCCCGGACCTTTTTCAAATTGACCTGGGTCTTGGATGTTTATCTATACATGTATTTGTTATAAAATATTTTATCGTTGAGTGAGTATCCCATAATACAAGTCACGAACTTACTTTGGGGCTAGCTCATTCAGTGTAATCTGTCCCTATATATTTATTATTATTATTATACACATAAAAATGGTCACGACCAATTGATAAACTCCTCCTTATTTAAATCAGTTCAAAAAAGAAAGTATATGTACAATAAACATATATGTATGCGCTCGCGTCTGTTGTTGTTCTCTCTTAAGACTTCTGGTTCAGATATGGAGTACCTATGTACTTTAATACCTAAAACCGAAGTTTTTCCTTATATGATTATTTCAAACTGTCACACGGTCTGCGGAGAAACAAAATGTGACAATTAAGGGGCTACATTAATTTTTCGAGGTCCACACGCACGCACAATTGCGAAAAACGGCCACTTTTGGCGTATGTGCTTAGAAAAGCTTCACGTTCTCACTTTAAAATGTAAACAGTAGTTCATAAAATAGTTTGAAGGGTTATCCAGGGTCTGATCAAGATAAAATTTTAAATGATATCTCCGTTTCTTTTCAAATGATTTATTTCAAATGGGGGCAGCACTGGACCCCGAAAAATTCATGTAGCCCCTTAATGACTTAATTGATTTACCTATTGAATCTCAACACAATCTTGCTGGTTATTTCCATAGTAATAAAGCTTCACTTTCTTCGGTATATAGTTAATTGCTTTTACCAGTGCTACTTGTTGTCGATCGCTACTGATCTTCCATTTCCTTTTGAAGAGAGAACAACCCTTCAGACCCTTCAGTAGAAGTACCCATCATCATCATCATTAAGATTATCAGCTTTCAAAAACCCACTGCTTGGTATAAGCCTCCCTTTGCGCCATCCCGTTCTGTCGGCGCTCGGCGGCCGTTGCAATTCAGTTTTTTTCAGCGACGTGCTCGATATCGTCGATCTACCATTACTTCTTGTCTTTGGAAATGTATAATAATATAATGTAACGGGATATAGGTACGTTTAAAAAACTAATGCCTGACAATGAGAGACATATACGGTTAACACTGTATACATTTTTGAAATGGCTAATCAAGACCTTTCAATTGACACCCCATTTGATATTTTAACAAAAAAAATATTTGGCTCTCACTTCTTTGTATGTAACATTCGTTATACAATATGTAACAAAAACCCTGTTCGTTTCTTGTAGGAGCAACTCAGACCGTCAATATAAACAACTTTTCCTATGCAACCAATGCTTGAAACTCGAAAAAAAATCGACATTTTCATACAAATTGCCGGCCGGCCGAACACTTTAGTATGAAAATGTCGATTTTCTCGAGTTTCAAGCATTGGTCCCATAGGAAAAGTTGTTCATATTGACGGTCTGAGTTGCTCCTACAAGGGTCGGACAGGGTTTTTGTTACATATTGTACATACACCTTTTGCATAAATATTAAAGCCTATTGCACCCGGACAAAAATGACGAATCGATTGACATATCATTAGTGAAAATTGGACAGGCGATTCGGACGCTACGGTGGAAGATGAACAGACATACATACCCATATGCATACGAACATAGACTGCTTAAATCATTACCCATCCTACTGGTTTTGTTTTGCCGTCGGGTAAAAACCGACAAGGATGTAAAGAACTTGGCAAAAGAAAGCGAGATCTAGCAAGCGAGAATGCAAGAAGACCTTGAGAATAGCAACACCATGACGGAAAACAAATCGACCAAGGCATGAATATTTCAACGTCATCGATTTCTTTTGTCCCGCAATGATATCGACTAATTACGAAACGCCATTGCAACCGCTGAAGAATGTTAAGGATACCTTAGCTTATGTTGTAGGCAAATAGTTACTCGTATATATTTTTGTAATATTATTTTGTCCTGCCTAAAATATTTTGGTACGTGTAAGTTGATTTTGAGGACCTTTACGGAAACTCTTAAGGTCCCCGCCTTGTGGAGTGTTGAGCGGGCGGCTGCAGGCGCCTACAGCCGCCTCGAAAAGGCAAGAACGGGGGAGAGGTGCGAGGACGGGGAACGGGGACGCATATTACGCGGGACCCTAGAAGATTCTGTTCTATATGTAATACATATTAATTCTGTGTCTATATATGATACAAATATGCGGCGTAACATAGACAAGGAATTATTTTAAAAAAAGCTTTACCCTCATATTCATAAAAAATAAATAGGTACCGTTTGCTAAACCCATGTTTTGTTCCTTTCCCTCTTTTCAATATTGGACGTAGAAAGATAGAGACAAAACATATTTTAACTAACAGAGATTTAAAAAAAAACGTCTTGTAAGTATACTTAATACAAATGTATGTGATGTTTCTTGAAATGCCTTGCATTGTACGCGCAGGCAAGTGGTAATTAATTCGCTAACCGCCCGGTCTCGAGTTCACAACTCACGTGCTCGTAAACGAGGAAGGTACGAGGGGGGGTCAAAAAGTTCGCGGAACGGAGGGGAAGGGGGGTGAAATAAAATACTGTACTATTTTTCTTTTTCAATATATTCCCCCTTAAGTCGAATACATTTTTCAGATCTCTCTATTAACTTATTAATACCGTCGAAAAAAAATGATTTGTCTTTGTCCTCAAAATAGGCCGAAATCGCCGACTTGACTTCTTCATCATCGGAAAATTTCTTCCCCCGAAGCTCTTTTTTTAATTTGGGAAATAAAAAATAATCACAGGGGGCTAAGTCTGGACTATAGGGAGGATGGTTTAACATTTCGAAGCCACAGTGATGAAGGGCAGCCATCGCAACGCGGCTCTTGTGTACCGGTGCGTTGTCATGCAAAAGCAGCACACCCTTTGTCAACTTTCCCCGCCTTTTCTCCTTGATTGCTTCTTTTAATTGTCTTAGTAGATTAGCGTAGTATTCTCCCGTTATAGAAACACCCTTATCTTTATAATCTATTAATAAAATACCCTCTGTATCCCAAAAAACAGTTGCCATGATTTTTCCAGCCGATTGTGACACCCTGTATTTCTTAGGGGGGGGCTGACCCTTTTTATGCCACTGCATAGACTCTTGCTTCGACTCAGGCTCATAATGATGAACCCAAGTTTCATCTGCAGTAACAAGTCTTGCAAAAATTCCTTCCTTGTCGGCGCTACAGAGGTCTAAAAACTCCTTTGAATACTCGACGCGCAGCTGTTTCTGTGGTGGTGTGAGCATTCTTGGCACCCATCTTGCGCTGACTTTTGACATCCCAAGATTGTCGTGTAGAATATTTAAAATGGTTGTAGGTGATACTCCAACCATTTCTGCAAGTTGTTTCTTCTTCAAACGAGTATCCTCCAGTATAAGATTCTCCACTTTTTCAACGATGTTTGAGGTGGTGGCCTCAATCGGCCGTCCTGAGCGAGGGTCGTCTTCAAGAGACTCTCTGCCTTGCTTGAAAAGGCTATTCCACTTGTACACCATGGTTTTCCCAGGGCAAGAGTCCCCGTATACTGATAACATTTCTTCCAAAATTTTCTGAGGTGGTTTTCCTTGCTTAGTGAGGAACTTTATGACGGCACGAAACTCGATTTTTTCCATGTTCAAGTTTTTCTTCCGGATTCACTTGTTTGATCGACGACAGGTCAAAGGTTATTGACACAATCAGGTTCAAACTTGGCATATATACTCACAAAGAGTTGCTCATTAGTTACTACCTGCGGCAGGTCCCCCACCCCCCGCTATCCCCTCCATTCCGCGAACTTTTTGACCCCCCCTCGTATGAATGCCATTTGCTGCGCCGCGCCGGCGAGCTCTGCCGCAATCTCGCGATCCACACTATTTGTAAGTTTTAATGGCCAACTGGCTGAGACGATACACAGATTGACTAATCGAAATATACTTCCATTATTAAGTGGTCAATAAAAACCTGAATTCAAATCCAAAACGTCCCTGACTAATATTTTCAAATTCAAATGAATATTCAGTATTTTTTTTTTTAATTAGATCTTTTCTTGCACAATATAATTTACATTGCGTGTAATGATATTAAAATTTAATCAGCTAGCGACACCAGCGTTTCGCAACGACCACTGCTGAGAAGAAACGCCGAAAGAAACTCATAAAATTTTTAGGTTTCCATAGTAAACAAAGAACCCTTATAGATTCGCCATGTCTGTCTGCCTGTACATCCGCGGTTTTACTCATCGACTATAGGTACTAGAAAGCTGTTATTTGGCATTGTATATTAATTATGTGCGGAAAGAGTGGTAAAATTATACACTGAAAAAACTTACTTTGGGGCTAGCTCAATCAGTGTGATTTGTCCGTATATATTTATTTATTTATTTATTTTTGTTAGAGTCAAGTGTCCCCCCCACCTCCCTCTATCAACTAGACGGTTATATATGGACACGTGAAAATTCACAGCTATAGTATATACATATAACGAAATTTAAAGGAAAACTATGAGAAGTAGGGTTGAGAAATTAAAAAGTTAAGGATGATCAGCTTTTAGCCGTTTTTAGTGACGTGAACTCAAAGTGGGCATCCGCAACTACGGAACCCAACACCACGCGTGGCCCGACGCCCGACACTTGCCGGTTATTTTATATATTATGTTCCTCAATACCTGCTCCATTAATTAACCGATTAAGAAAATTCATTTTTTATTTGGAAGGGTATACATGCAAGTTTGGTCCTATTGTCTTCAGGTGAAGATCTGATGATGAAATCCTCTTTTATCAATATACATTCAGAAAGTGTGTTCTGGTAGAGTGGAGCTGATGAAGAAGACCAGAAATGGGAGTCGCTTTTTTGTTTAGAAGTAAATAATATAAATATATAGGGACAAATTACACTGACTGAGCTAGCCCCAAAGTAAGTCCGAGACTTGTGTTATGAGATACAAACTCAACTATACTATATTTTAGAACAAATACATATATAGATAAACATCCAAGACACAGGACAATTTGAAAAAGGCCATTTTCCAACTTGCCCTGACCGGGGCTCGAACCCGGGACCTCTGGGTGGCGGACTAGCATGGTGACAACTACGCCACGGAGTTTGACCAGAAATAATCCTAATTGCACTTTTATATGGAGTAACCACAGCCACTCATATTAGTCGCCTACCCGCCATATAAAAATCATCATCATCATCCGAGCGTATTCCCGGTTGCATCCTCAGCAGTAACGCTTCAGAGCCCGGGGTCCGCTACCTAACCAAGGAGATTTGACGAGGTTACTGGTTTTTACACAGAGCGACTGCCGCCTGACCTCCACAACCCAAAGGGCAAACCAGGAACCAATCCTTGAATAGTTTTATGATCAAACGCTAGGTGGCGTTCGGGACCCACAGTTTAACGTGCCTTCCGAAACACGGAATCATCTTTCTTTTCGGATAATCAGGTGATTCGAGCCTGCAATATCCTATCCAGACTGGAAACAACTTTTCACAAAGTATGTTTCCCAGTGGGAATCAAACCCATGACCTCCGGGTCACAAGGCGAACGCCTTGACCACTGGACTACGGAGGCAGTCACCCGCCATATGAAAATTCGGACACAAAATAGGTTACATGATATTAAAATCATACGGTTCTTGTACAGTTTTATGCTAACTACTTCTAATTACTACCGTTGCAGTACATCGATTTCTAGTTAACTATGCAAACAACTACTTGTTAAATAATTATTTTTAAACACGGTAACCAGCTTGAAGGTTCCAATCACCGGAGCCGAATTGTGAATGTAATTTAATATGTACTTAAAAGGCAGAAACGTTTATCTCGCCTGGCGCCTTAAGAATCCCTTTACCCTAGACTTTTCCATACAAACGTAGTCTATGTTTTATTTTGAAATTACATGTCAGATTTCGGTAAAAAATCGTTATTTTAAATAAATTACAATTATCTATGGTTATAATTGGTTTCCTACAATAGAATATAAGGGTGTAGAAGTTTTCCATACTGATGGTCAAATATGATATAATACACTATATTCTCTTTTAAGTTAATATTTTAACTGTGAAAACTAGTTATATGCCTACATATATGCAATTTCTTTGAAATGACATGATTTTAACCATATCTGACATGTCGTCTTAAAATATAACGTAGACTACGTTTGTATGGGAAAGTCTGATTCTGTCCAGGGTAAGGGGACTCTTAAATTAATTGAACATTAGAACCTAAACAAAGAAAATAAAAAAATTGAAAAAAAAAATTTTTTTTCGAATTTTTTTTATTTTATTGTAAGACCTTAATACTTTTCAAGACAAATGTACCTAATAAGTCCAAACTCGATTGGGTTGCGTAGTTTCATTACTGAGTTCCTGTGGCCACCTTTCGGCTCCATCATCAGATCAGCTCCATGTCATAATAATATTGCATTATCAAGCGATATAAGTATGCATGCAAAATTTCAGCTCAATCGGAAATCGGGAAGTTTAACTTGCAAGATTTGATGACAGACAGTATGTTTCTTTCTTTCTTTCGTATGTTTTCTTCGTAATGTAAATTGTTATGGTACAATAAAGTATTATAAACAGACATACAACGGGACAGGTGAAACTAAATAAAAGCATGTAATAAAAAAATTACGAAATAACAAATTTGCTTTTCGTACAAATCAGATCAACTGATCGGTCAACTCATAGAATTATAAAATAACATTCAATAAGATAACAATAATCTTTATAATATTAATATTTTTAAAAATAACAATTGAATACTCAAATAACTGACATTTTGCACAAATATTATACATCATTATTTAATTTTTTTATTAAATATTGTATAGAATTATAAATCTACAGTTTAAAAAAAATTAATATGTATGTAAATGTATAAAAATGTATTAATGTGTATGGAATAAATAAAGCTTTATTATTATTATTTCTATGTTAAACCAAATTAGCCTTTATAATCATACGTTAGTGCTCAATGTTGCTTGACACTGAATCGCGCATACGCAGTGACGTCCGTCTTGCGTATCGCTTTTGCAGTAATCCCCTTGTTCAGTATCATAAACAGAATTCATCCTTAAAATAGTAACAATTGTGTATATCGGTAGTCTCTGTAAAGTTTTAAGGCACTCAACTGAACCCATGGTAAATTTTTTTTAAATTTTTATTTTATATAAATAAATATATAAGGAGAAATAACAATGATTGAGCTAGTACCAAAGTAAGTTCGAGACCTGTGTTATGGCCCCTGTGTTGTGTTATGGGATACTAACTCAACGATACCATATTTTATAACAAATACATATTTAGATAAACATTCAAGACCCAGGACAATTTGAAAAAGGCCATTTACCACCTTGCCCTGACCGGGGATCGAACCCGGGACCTCTGGGTGGCGGACTAGCATGGTGACCACTACGCCACGGAGGTCGTCAATTTAACATGAATACGTACCATAATGGTTACTATCCTTAAAGAATGTGAGATCGGTACCTCATCTGTTCTCGTCCTGGGTTGACACGAACATTACCGAGCATGACTCCCAATTTCAAAGTTTCATCGAACAGCTGCTCCAAACAAATTGCGTCATCGTTTTCAAGTATAACTTTACTAAAATTTATTTTACTTTTAGAATAAAGACAGAAAACTAGTAGCAATGAAATAAAACTTAGACAAAGCTTTAAAATAATTTTTCAAAAATGCCTCTTTTTGGCAAAAAAACAATAAAATCTACCAGACATAATCCATCGTATGGACCGAGCGAGCGAAGCGTCTCAGTTTCAAGTTTGGCCAAAAATACTTTTGTGCGGCTGTGTGTCAGTTTGTGCGGCTGTGTGCCAGTTTGTGCGGCTGTGTCAGTTTGTGCGGCTGTGTGCCAGTTTGTGCGGCTGTGTGCCAGTTTGTGCTGCTGTGTGCCAGTTTGTGTGGCAGTGTGCCAGTTTGTGCAGCTGTGTGCCAGTTTGTGCGGCTGTGTGCCAGTTTGTGCGGCTGTGTGCCAGTTTGTGTGGCTGTGTGCCAGTGTGTGCGGCTGTGTGCCAGTTTGTGCGGCTGTGTGCCAGTTTGTGCGGCTGTGTGTCAGTCTGCGGCTGTGTGTCAGTTTGCGCGGCTCTGTGCCAGTTCGTGCGGCTGTGTGTCAGTTTGTGCGGCTGTGTGTCAGTTTGTGCGGCTGTGTGTCAGTTTGTGTGGCTATGTGTCAGTTTGTGCGGCTGTGTGTCAGTTTGTGCGGCTGTGTGTCAGTTTGTGCGGCTGTGTGTCAGTTTGTGCGGCTGTGTGCCAGTTTGTGCGGCTGTGTGTCAGTTTGTGCGGCTGTGTGTCAGTTTGTGCGGCTGTGTGTCAGTTTGTGCGGCTGTGTGTCAGTTTGTGCGGCTGTGTGCCAGTTTGTGCGGCTGTGTGTCAGTTTGTGCGGCTGTGTGTCAGTTTGTCTGTCCGGCTGTTCTCGCCTACATGTCGCACTTCTCAACCGGTTCTCGTGAAATTTTGAATAATAATTATTGTCTCGATTCGGTTTTTTTACTGACAAAATGGCGTAATATTAGAGTTGAAAACTTTATCAATATCCTATTTCAGCCATGTCGAAAATTTTCCTAATAATCGTTTTTGTTAACCTTATTAAGACGCAATTTTTTTGTCTGATCAACTTTTTTATCCGATACACTTTAACGGGTCGGGGGTGACACGCGAGGTCTATAGCTCACGGAGGCACTTGTCATAAAACTTTATTGTTTGATTTGAACCATCTACCCAAATCAAGCTGACATTCTGATAGTTTCATTTTATTAGATTCCAACTTGGTTAGGGTTTAAAGTTAAACCTATTAATATAGTTTAAACCGTGTTTTATAATAAGACTGAATAAATTAGAAAGAATAACAATCGTTTTTTATCTCTCTATAGACGTTAATGGAAACGTTTAAAGCATTTTGAGAAGTTGACGACGACAAGTTGACGACCTCCGTGGCGTAGTGGTCACCATGCTAGTCCGCCATCCAGAGGTCCCGGGTTCGATCCCCGGTCAGGGCAAGTTGGAAAATGGCCTTTTTCAAATTGTCCTGGGTCTTGGATGTTTATCTATTTAAGTATTTATTATAAAATATAGTATCGTTGAGTTAGTATCCCATAACACAAGTGTCGAACTTACTTTGGGGCTAGCTCAATCAGTGTGATTTGTCCGTATATATTTATTTATTATTATTATTTATTTTGAGAAGTCATAGCGTAGTCACGCGCCTATGCTTACATATTTCAGTTCTATTTTAAAGGTTAAACCCTCCGTGATCCGTATCCGTACACGATCCATTACCAAATTTCCACTGAAATACCTATGCTTAGTTCATTAAATAATTTGACGGGTTAACTAGGGCTTGATCAAGACAAATTTTAAATGATATCTCCATTTTCGTTCAAAATAATTTATTTTAAATGGGGGCAGCACTGGACCCCGAAAAATAGGGGCGACGACAGGGTTTGAAAAGTTTTATTGTAATTACATAGTCCGTCTTTTTGATTATCCAAAAATAAAGGACCAATATTTTTCAGTTTGCCAAAAAAAGTAAAAATTCACAAAGATACGAAGCATCAAAATTCCGGAGTGGGGGCTTTCGACGTCACCTCTATGTAAAAATTGTACGTAGCCGTGACGTAATGCGAAATTTCAATACGCTGTATCTTTGTCACTTTTTTATTTCTTAGAAAAAATAAAACGGATACATTATTTTTTAATAATCTAACCGTTGGGCAAAAATTTTTCCTCCCCTCAAGCGCGTTGACAGTCTGCAAACCATTTGAAAGGACGAACAGCGCCGTTACTCCATAAAATAACACGACATCCGTCCGAGAGTGTCATTTTATTTAAATGTCAAACAAAATTTAACCATTTCATCATTTTATAGAGCTAAATGTAGCTTGACAATGTAACGCGGGCACATAGCTACGTACGTGAGTCGTGTGGCTTTCGGAGTAAATGTCCCCTACTCTCCGACTAATGGAGGTATAGATAAAAGAGAGCGGGCAACAGAGTCTTCCTCCTCTGTGCAAAGACTTTATACCACATACCAGGCCTGTGTTTTTTACTCCCCGTATAGGTATCTAAAATATACCTACGTTATTAGTATGCGCGCGGCGACCGGCGACCAATCCGGAGGGGAAATTTCAGTTACTTGACTCGTTTGTCCAGAGCAATAAGAATGAAATTGGCTTGCAATGGATGTCTAGGTGTCTAAACGAAGAGGTGAGGAGTTCTGACGCGAGCTAAATTAAACCGTAGCGCTAACCACATTATATTTCATAATATAGTAGATATTTCTTTCAATTTATTTTCTGAGTCTACTTCTTCTTAGCGAGTCTGAATGGACTAATATATATACTCGTATATTACATGAGTGTGGACCAATGTGTGGCCACATTTACGCCTCTGTCATTAAAGGAGTTTAGGTCTTCTATTGTACGGGGGGTTGGGCAGTTGGGACATGACAGTAGGTGGGCCATGGTTTGAACAGCTCCACAGTCACAACGATCGTTGTTTGGAAAACCCTACTTTGCTCGGTTTTCGTGACATCTCCCAACGCCAGTTCGAAGCCTGTTTAGAGGCTTCCAGACTGCCCAGGGGAGATCGCCACCTGGTGGAAGTTTCTCGGCTGGTGGAATATGAGATGGTGCAGGAGGATACTTATTTTTCCACCAAGCTAACCTAGTGTTTGAGGCTTCTCTGACTGGAATGCTTGGCTGTCTTAGAAAACTTTTTCGGCTCTTTAATCGAGTAATTTTCTGAGTAAGACTTCTTTACGTGAGTGCTAGTACCTATTTTGTGCATATACCGCGATCAGCAACCTGTCTGCCCAGCGTGGTGATTATGGGCATATCCTACCTTTTTAGGATAGTCATTTTGTCCAGCAGTGGACTAATGGAGGCTGTACTGTACTGCTACTTTTTAAAGGTAATGGGTAACAACAAGCTTCACGGCTCTGAAATGCTATACCCGTTGACATCAAGGACACTTCCACAAAATTTTGCTTTTAAAAGAAAAGTACACTCATCTTCTAAAATAATGTATCCCCTTTCGTTTTTACCGCCATCATTAATTGTTTAAAGGTTTGAATATTATAGAGTGTATGTATGTTTATGCATGTATAATATGTATTAGGTATGTGTTGGATTTATTTAGGTAATTATTTTGATCTCTGTTTATCCTTATGTTTGACTGATAGAGAACGCTTTTACCATTAAGTCCACTAATTGCAAATAATTGTATATTGCGGATCAATAAAGTTTTTATAAATAAATAATAAATAAGCTTCTTTCAGCGCGCCGGTGGGCGAAGTGGGTTGACAACGGAATTAAAAGCGACATGGGTTAAACAGATACTTATAAATATCCTGCTATTTTTAGCGAACAAACACGTCACATTTAGCAAAACACATTTTGGCACTAAGGTTTGCAGATAAACAACTGAAACAGTATTTTTTTAAACAGACACTCGTGCCGTTGACCCTACATCGGCAGCCTTAAACCTTGCAAAAAGTAACAGCCAAAAACCATCCCAAAAACATAGCAAATAAAGTGCAAAATTCTATGCATCCTGATTCACTGTCACAGAGATTGATGGAAGCAATCGATCATAGCAAATTGCGATCTTCCAATTTCGAGGGCAAAACACAAAGGAAATTGCACCTTAATGTTTAACAGTAAAGTCTACTTTCCCTTGGTAATAGGCGGACAATAAAAACTTTCAGCTAGGGTCCAATTTGTTAGCATCCTCTGTCCTAAAATGCGTGACCTGGTGATCGACTTTCGACTTAAAAAACGAGGACGTGGTTATTGAAATTAAAGCAATAAATTTTGTAACTGTAGAGTTCAAATTCGCTTGACAGCTGTGAGTTGGTGTGAATTGCTGTTAGTCATAAAAAGTTACTTCTTGGATTAATTAATTTTCTGTAATCATCCTCTTGATACACTTTCAATATCCCATTACTAAAGTTAATTTTAAAGCCAAATCAGAAACAAATTAGTGGCTCTGCGAGAGTGCGCAATACTAGCGCTTTCGCAAGTTAAGCTACACCGGGCGTGGTCCGCACTTGGATGGGTGACCACAAGTGGCACAAAAATTTCTCGAGCTCCTCCGTGCTTCGGAAGGCACGTATAAGCCGTTGGTCCCGGCTGTCATCATTGTATGGCAGTCGTCAAGTTATGTCAGATGCCTTTAGGCAGCCTGAAAAATCTGACACTAGTGTTGGCCACTTACATACACGAAAAACAAACAAGCGGGGTGTGGGCTTCTTGCTGTCTTGGCGATACATGAAATTATCGGGGTCCAGTGCTGCCCCCATTTGAAATAAAATTATTTGAAAGGAAACGGAGATATCATTCAAAATTTTGTCTTGATAAAGCGCTAGATAATCCTTCAAAAAAATTTATGAACTACTTTTTTACAGTTTAAAGTGAGAACGTAAAGCTTTTATTTGCACATTTGCGAAAAACGGCCACTTTCGGCAAATGTGCGAAGAAAAGGATTATCTTTATCAAGACAACATTTTAAATGATATCTCCGTGAAACTCCGCCGAAATCGCAGAACAGGTACTCGGTTTTGGTTCTGCCAAAGGCCCCTTGTTTCCAGGGCATCCGCCACATATCTAGTTCCCTTTGCAACACCGCACTCTCCTCTAACAGTTTTTTTTACGTCATAGGGCGGCAAACGAACAAGCGGGTCACCTGATGGTAAGTGATCATCGCTGCCCATGGACAACTGTAACACCGGGGGAGAAACAGAAGCGTTGCCGGCCTTTCAGGAAGATATAGACTCGTTTTTTGAAGGTTTCAATGTCTGCGAAAAGTACACACCAGGGTGCTTAAGCCTGTAGGGCTGATGTCAGAGCATCTATTGCTAGCAGGAAGAGGTAGGGGCTCAAAGCTGAACATTGAATAAACTGAGTGATAAATAAAATACTGTTTCGTTTTTTTTAATTCATCGCTTGGGTTATATTTATTTATTTTTTCTACTCCTGTACTGTTAACTGTCTTTTAAATGGTCCTGAACTCTAATATAAAAACAAAGATTATATGATTTCAGAAAAGTCTATAGTCTATTCCTAATATAATAGCACATGTGTCGTTATTTCGCCAAAACGATACTCCTAGCCATAGACCTATAACTTTTTTTCTTTAGATCTACCATACTGCCAACATAATAAAATCGTTATTTTAACATATGGTGCCATTTTTCAAACGTGGAGTCACTGAACAAACGGTTTTTGTATGACAAACATTAGTTTAAGTAACTCCATGTTTCAAAAATGGCATTTTTAGTCACTAGGAAGACGTCAATAAAAAAAATTAAGTTTTCTATAGATACCTAGTATCTACCAAACATATAGTAGTATTTCGTACTATTCTTTGTTTATTTTTGTATTTATTTTAGTAAATGTAGTCGTAGAAAAAGTATTGTATGCAACGTTGTATAAGTAGTCAAAAAATGCTCGAAGGCGTCAATTTACGGTAACCTGCGCCACTCGCATTTTTTAACCCTCCTTATACAACTGTTGCATAAAATACTATTAAGGGGCTACATGAATTTTCCGGGGTCCAGTGCTGCCCCCATTTGAAATAAATCTATAGATAGGAAACGGAGATTTCATTTAAAATTTGGTCTTGATCAGACCCTACATAACCCTTCAAACTATTTTATGAACTACTGTTTACAGTTAAAAGTAAGAACGTGAAGCTTTTCTACGCACATACGCCAAAAGTGGCCGTTTTTCGCAAATGAAGTCTTCTATTCCTTTCAATAGATTTATTTCAAATGGGGGCAGCACTGGACCCCGGAAAATTCATGTAGCCCCTTAAAACGCTTATATAAACAGACTGTAGCATCAGCATCAAAACGTTACCGGCGACCTTGTCCTCGCGTCGGATTCCTCGCTTTATTTCGTCAGTTCGTGTCGTAAGAAACACGCAAACACGTGAGCGCACTGAATACAAGCTAA
This sequence comes from Acrobasis suavella, assembly GCA_943193695.1. Lineage (NCBI taxonomy): Eukaryota > Metazoa > Arthropoda > Insecta > Lepidoptera > Pyralidae > Acrobasis > Acrobasis suavella. The sequence continues at coordinate 1,211,277 of OW971937.1, read as the reverse complement.
ACATGTGTACCGGACATAATTTCAAAATCAGTGGTCTACTTGCAATGTACGTTTGCGGTGTTTGCTGAAAATCGTTCCGTATCCGTGTAGATATCACCAGAGATCGGAATCACGGGGGCTATTGCTATCAAAAGTATGGATATGACTATATAATCTATAAATAAAACAATCATAATTGTGATTTCAGGATACATTATAATCGAAAAATATACTTATCTTGAAATCAAATAATTATGATTGTTTTATTTACTTGACTGCCTCCGTGGTCCAGTGGTCAAGGCGTTCGCCTTGTGACCCGGAGGTCATGGGTTCGATTCCCACTGGGAAGCATACTTTGTGAAAAGTTGTTTCCAGTCTGGATAGGATATTGCAGGCTTGAATCACCTGATTATCCGAAAAGAAAGATGATTCCGTGTTTCGGAAGGCACGTAAAACTGTGGGTCCCAAACGCCACCTAGCGTTTGACTATCAAACTATCCAAGGATTGGTTCCTGGTTTGCCCTTTGGGTTGTGGAGGTCAAACTGTCAGCAGTCGCTCTGTGTAAAAACCAGTAACCTCGTCAAATCTCCTTGGTTAGGTAGCGGACCCCGGGCTCTGAAGAGTTACTGCTGAGGATGCAACCGGGAATACGCTCGGGTGATGATGATGATGATGTTTTATTTACTTAGTACCCTATTAGATTTTCGAGAAATCCCGGAACTTTTAGTCATATCCATACATTTGATGGCAATAGCATCCGTGATTCCGATCTCTGGATATCACTCATGTACAGAACAGTAGCCAGATCTTGAGTGAATTTAAATTTAATTACTTAATTAAAGTCTAGTTGCATTTAATCACCCTTTTATTTCAGAACCATTTCTTTTCATGTCTATTATGAAAGTGTGCGCACCACTTTACTGAAGAATTGTTTTATCCAACTGCGCCAGAAGAATTGGGCTATGTTATTTTTTAACGACGTCCGAAGGAGGAGGTTATTAATTCGTCGCGATCTTTTTTGTTTTTTTTTTTTTTATGTAGGTATGTTCACCAATTATTCCAAGACGCCTGGACCGATTTTAAATTCTTTTTTTGTTTGAAAAGGCTTGCTTGTTAGGTGGTCCCATAGAAATTTAATCAATCGGTTGGGTAGTTTGTGGGTGAAGTCGGTTTTGAACAGAATTATTTTATCCACAGAAGAGAAAAAAAAACTAGTGGAAGTACTTCATGGAAACACATGACGCACATGTGCCGTTTTTCGCAAATGTTCGAAGAAAAACTTCACGTCCTGACTAAACTGTAAAAAGTATTTTATAAAATAGTTTGACGGGTTATCTAGCATGATGAGACCAAAATTTTAAATGATATTAGTATTTGTATTTATTTAATTATCAATATAACGGTACATATGATTACAGGTTGACACCTAGCGATAGGATATTACCATAACAAATTAATATTAATGATACCCGTGTGAATTCATTCAGAGTAGTATTAAACAAGTCGATTTTACTGGCTACAATATTAAGTGTGCGCAGCGCCTGTGTCAGTGGTGCTTCCCGCAGCAGGTTGGTGCGCGCTCGGGGCGCGGCCAGCAGCGGCGGCCGGTGGCGGCGCCGCACGTATTTGTTTGGCACATATAGGCCAATCTGTGACAACACATCCGGATGGTTTTGCTTGCCCCTGATCACCTTAAAAACATATGATATGGTAGCCAGGTGCCTTCTAACCCTTAATTCGTTGTACCCAACCATACCTAAAACAAATAGGGTAGGATACATTAAGGGGTAGAAAGGATAGACTCCGTATAGTCTCACGTATAGATACCTAACAAATTTAATATGATATGTCCGTTTCCTTTCAAATAATTTATTTCAAATGGGGGCAGCACTGGACCCCGAAAAATGCATGTATCCTCTTAAGGGGTGTCGTTAGATTTGTCTTAGTCATCAGTGGCACTCTAAGCTAAGGTGAAACTGGGTATAGCAAAATTTTAAAAAAGAAACAAAAGAGAATTTTAGAAAATACTTCACGCAGTCGGTTTTTTTACAAATATGCAGGTAGGTACTACTTGTTTTATAAGAAATAAAAGTAACTACGTATCTGAAAATGTCAATACAAAATATTAACAACTCTACTTAACAGCTTATTACCGAAAGAGAATAATTATATAAAAATTATAACAAATGAAAGCAGTAATTATCTTAAACATACAAAAGCAATTAAAATTAAAGCAAACAGAATGAGCACGGTACGTGACGGCCGTCGGCAATGCGCACTTTTCCCGAAGAATCGCACCCATTCGTCTCTAGAAGATTTGGTTGGATAAAGGTACCTTTTTAAATAAAAACATATATTGATCTTAATTTACAATAGCATGTTTATCAAGGTAAATATGTAGTTGTTATAAAATATAATATCGTTCAGTTAGTGTCCCATAACACAAGGCTCGAACTTACTTGGGGCCTCGCTCAATCTGTGGGATTTGTCCGTATGTATTTTTTTTTTTATTTATTAAGTCTTTATCCCTTATGAGGCAGACAGAGCACAAGGCCGCAAGAAGGCTGTGATTTCATCCAGAAGAATGTTTGGTGGTTATTGCGAGAAAAATTAGCCGGAAAAGTTTAAACTTCTGAACTCGTGTCGTATTATAAATTAGGAAGAGTAAGCGACTGCCGAAAGAGCCCTATACCGGCTAGGCGCCACCTGAGCAGAGCAAAATAGCAAGGACCAACTTTTTTTATACTCTAGTAATTTCGCCAAAAGTAACATCTAAGTATGTTTTGTTTTTAGTTCCTTTAAATTGTAAATTAAAACCTTATTAAAATTGTTTAATATTTGGAAATTAAAACCTTATTGAATGAAATGGGAAGTCCACTAACTTATTTGTTAACCTTTACATTTGTTTATTATTATAGTCTCCTCCCATGCTGATTTGGAAGAAAAGAAAAAACTTTACTCACGGGCTTTATCTTAAAAGCCGGTAACGGTTGGATCTCACTTGTCAGCTCGAAGCAGCACTTTTCTATGCTACTATCTTTTTCTGTCGCTTAGAACCGTCATTTGCCAGAGCGAAAGAGAGCGACGGAACGCTATAGCACCGGCCGTGTGTGAGATCCAACCCTAAAGGGAATGGGCGAAAGTCTCGATAAAACATGCCAATAAGTCATTTATTTATTAATCTTTAAATTTATTTTATTTTAATGAGATACACATAACAAATTGTCACCAAATTTAAGTAATAGATCATATACATTTATGTTTAAATATTATAGCAAGGCGACAACTCAAAATATGTGCATACAGCAAATTTAAGTATAAAAAACAGTAAAGAACTAAGTATAAAAAATATATATGTAAAGAAGTACATTGCTGCCAAAGTCTTAAAAGTAGTAAAAGAAGTAAGTACATATATAAAAGTAACTAGTTTAGAAATGGACAAGACGCTAGCAGACCTCTCCATAAACACTATCAAGAAAGTCACTGAGTGTGATTTTACAGAGTGACACCAACAGTAGCACAGTACAAGTAAAAAATAAACACTTATTTTTAAACTGTATATCTAAAATCTGACGAATTTTGTTTTTACAGGAGTACAAAGACTCCAAGAATATCAAATTTGCTTGCACCGCCTCAGACGAGTGGGTGCGAGATCAAATTGCCACCATTTGCAGAGGGCGCTCGCAGCTCGTCATCCCGCGCTTTTATTAGACCACTTTATCTCGTCGTAACGTCATTCCGACAAGCTTTTTATGGTTTTCGCTGAATTGCCAGCAAATCCCTTTATAAGCAACTTT